>OX422210.1:387526156-388126156 GCA_949130495.1 Sambucus nigra | reverse complement strand
TTATACACCAAGCCTTACCATCTAGTTTCAACTCTCTTAAGTTAAACTTTACCCAATCCTTCATATACCATCCCGGTGGCAAATTTTGGGGAGTAGCAGTCCTGAATCATCAAACAACTAAATCCTGAAGTCACAACTTCTACTTTCATTAACCTCAAGAATACTTACTGTGTCACAATTATGGAAAATACTACAATCCAACCATCCAGGGCACCCATACACCCTATGTGTGCACATTCCATCATAAGATCTAAATGAATGTGATTCCTCTGTAAGGTTACCCTTAATTAAGTGACTACTTATATTATAATCCGTATCATAATGATTTCCACATTCACATTTGGCGACTCCATTAGCCTCAAATCATGCCACAACTCATAACTCTCTGATTAATATATATACATATAATAGTAAAAGTTATAAACTCATATCCTAAAGACCGAACTTACCTCCACTCCCAACATTCATTAGTTTCATGTGTGGGGTGTCTCACAAAGCAAAATCCAAACAAGGAACCCCCCAATACACTACTATCTAACCTAGTCGGTCATCGAAACTCCTTAGGTCCTTAGTCTATAGTATATAACTTCCCAACAGGTTTTGTCTATTTATATATAAGTCTACTTATTCTCTCTCGTGCTAAAGATAATACGTTGACTATACCATCAATCTTGGTCGTATGTGCAACAAGCCAATCGATGCCGATAATCACATTAAACTCGAACATGTCTAAAACAAATAAATCCTCAAAAGTTTTTTGTCTATAGTCTCATAGAAATGCAATAATCCTAACGAGAGGGCTCCACATCAAAGAACGTTAAGCTGAAAGAACAGTAAGCCGTACAGACCCAAAAGGACACTGGAACCTGATGCTCTGATACCACCTGTAACACTCCGCCTAATTAAATATCGGGTGATCAGTCCCATATCCAATAAAATCAGAATATACAATTGGTTCATTCTTAGCATCACTGTCAAAAACATTTTCCTATCACTTAATACTCAACTAAGCAGCTGTTAAAAAATTTCCAGTTTTAATTTAATAAAATTTTAATTTACCATTTCGAACAATTCCACACATTCCATTCCACAACAACATAAATGAATAAATATCACAATAGAATTTAAATGCAATTAGAATAAAACTTTTCCAGTAAATATATCTCAATACATAAATCCCAATAATAGTAAATGTAACACAACGACACTAGTATAAAATACCGACTCAAATAGAAAAGAAACAGCTTAAATCCTCTGGGGCGACATGCCCTAAATGAAAGATCACTACTGAGTATGGATCAAATAAATGAAGGCGTCTAATTAATACCCCATAGATCCATAGCTCGTCAACCATCATAATCCTCTATGGATGGTGTCCCTACGGCTAAACACCTGATATAGAAGATTCAAGAGAGAACATAGAATATGCAAGAAAACGGGTCAGAACCCGATGGTAAAATAGTTTTGAAAACAGCAAGTGAATAATTGCAATATTTATCACTTATAATATACATGTTAGATTATCGGGCTCTCTCTTGAGATTCTCACCTCTCATCTAGAGTGCACATCTAAACTACCTATAAACCATTCTAGTTATAATTCCCAAGCTAACTAGATTAACCCATTGTATCCATTCTTTTTAACCCAATTTATTCCCACGTATTAACCCTATAAAACATATAATGATGTTATAAACATATATATCCAACATGAATAAGTTCCTTGTTAATACAATTCAATTAAGTGTTTTCATATGTAACTATCTTACATTTCTACTTTAGCCACACAGTAGATATCATCACACACACACACACACACACACACACACACACACACACACACACACACATATATATATATATATATATATATATATATATATACGCATACTACATTTCACCCCGAGACATAGTTGTGGTGCTGCATTACTGTGCTATCTTGTCCCAATACATCTCGTCACTGTATAGGGGACTATAGGTTCGATAAAGATCCCTTGAACCACAAATATCAAATCACAAATAATGGAGGCGAACATAGTCCTAAGCCTTTAGGTTACGTACATACCTATGCACCCAAATGACCGTTCTATACCATTATTCTCACTAATGGTAATCGACCTAAGTCTTATGTTCTTGAGCGACAAGTCGAAGGTCACATATATTCATCAGGATAAGACTTCCCTCACATGTATACCTCTCATTGATAACAAGTAAGCTATGTATGTCATACACATAAATTATCAATCAATCAAATAGGCATTATCATCTACCTATATAAAATTAGGTACTTACACTACCTATATCATATTAGGAATTCATCCTATCATAAGTGCCCGTCGTATTTATTGAATACTACCCACACTTGTAATCATGATTATAATCATATTTTTTTATGTAGTTATCACTCACATAATATTTTATCCGACCCAAGTACCAGTAAATATATCATCAATATTACCCATACTTGATATAATGATTATTCTCCTCTAAATCTTAATATAATTATGTAGATATCTCTCACAAAAATTTAATCCTCAAATCCAAATAATTCTCCAACATTAACCCAAGTCCCTCTCTCCTTGTTAATGTACCACTAAGTAATATTCATAATCATATATTCCAATATACACAAGTAATATAAAATCTAGATTAATCCCAATTAATTAATTTAAAATTAATTCCAATTAATCCCATTAACTTTTAATTTAACTCATTTTAAAAATCATTAAAATTACGGGGTATTCGAAAGAGTCATGACCCCTCCTCTATACTTGGTGATCATACACTAGGTGTTAAGGCTTGTGCTCAACTCAAAAATGTTATTAGTTGTATGTGCTACACATCCCTAGTTGATCCCAAGAACGTGAATGACTCACTCAAGGATAGGAGTGGTAATTTTGGGAACGAAACGATAACACGACATGAAACACAATGAAATTAACACAAAATTGACACGGGTTTTCATGTTCGGGTTATTATTGGGTCTTGATTTTTGGACCCACTAATGGGCCATGTCGTGTTCATGTCTAATATCTGCCATAAAATTGACCCCATAAGGACACGATAGTGACCCAATTAAGGACACAATATAAATCCTATATAGACCCACTATCGACCCTTATTTAGTCCCACTATTAAGACTCACTATTTTTTAAATTCCTCCCTAAATGCTCTTATCGTGTCCCTTCATGTCGTGTTGGGTCAGATCTAATCGTGTCCAATCAAATCATATTTACTTATCGTGTTATCATGTCGTGTTTTTAATGTGTCGTGTTTGAGTTAGGGAAAAAAACATGCTATCTTGCTGTGTCGTGCTCGGGTCTGTTGGATTCTTATAGTGTCATGTCGGTTCGTGTGACAACACGACCCATTGACTCATTTTGCCACCCCTACTCAAGGATGATCATTGTATATCATCTATTCAATAAAAGTTTCTTCAATTAAGAAAGAACAATGTCTAGGAGTTGGTCCCTCGACCTAGCGATACTAACGTAATACGTACCAAGTGTATTTTCAAGAATAAGATGGATGCAAATGGTACCATAGTTCTCAATAAGTCTAGAGTGATCATTCAAATCTACACACATATCGAGGGTGTGGACTTTAAGGAAATATTCTCTCTTTTTGATAGGCTTGAGTCCGTCCATTTACTACTAGCCCTAAAATGTCATTTTCACTTCAAGTTGTATAAGATGGATGTCAAGAGTGCCTTTATAAATGGCATTCTATAGGATGAGATTTATGTGGAACAACCGACAGGGTTTGAAGATCCTAAGAACCCAGGACATGTTTACTATATTAGGAAAGCCTTGTATGGTTTGAAAAAAGCACCCCATGCTCGGTACGGGAGGCTTACTTCCTATCTCTCAGCTCATGGATTTAATAGAATGGGAGTAGATAAGATGTTTGTAAAGAGAGATATTTGTGCTATTTTGGTAGTCGAGGTCTATGTGGACGACATAATCTTTGGATCCACATGCTCCTTCCATTATCACACTTTTGAGGAGGAGATGAAGAGTGAGTTTGAGATGAGCATGGTTGGTGAGATTACATTCTTCCTATGTCACCAAGTTAGTCAACTTGAGGATGGTATATTCATATCTCAATCTTAATATTCAAGAGACCTTGTGAAGAAAATCGTTCTAGACTATGCTAAGCACGAACACACCCCTGTGAGTTCATCGACAAAGCTTAGTAAATACGATTTAAGTAATGGTGTAGAGCAGACTTTATATCATAGCATGACAAGTAGTCATCTGTACCTTATCGCTAGTCGACCAGATATTGCCTTTAGTGTTGGAGTCTGTGCACGATATCAGGCGTCCCCAAAAGAGTCACACTTTTATGATCTTAAACGTATTATCAACTATATGAGTGGGACTCTATCATACTGTATTTGATATTCCTTTGATATTGATGACCGCTTATATGCCTACTCGATGCCGATTCAGTCGAGGATATTTGTGGGTGTAGGAGCACTTCGGGGGGTGTTTCTCCTTTAGGAGTTCTCTTGTCTCGTGGATGAGAAAGAAGTAAAACTCTATATCTTTTTCCACGACGGAGGCTGAGTATATAGTCGCAAGGAGTTATTGCACGTAACTCTTGTGGATGAAGTAAATGTTGGAGGATTACGGAATTTCACATAGCATGATGATTGTTTCCTTTGATAATACGAGTCCCATTCACATTTCACATAATCTCGTCCAGCATTCACGCACAAAGCACATTAGGATACGCAAGCACTATATTCGAGATCTAGTTAAGGAGAAGGTCATGTCCTTGAGATTTGTGAGCATCTATCATCAGTTAGCTGATATTTTCACAAAACCTTTAGACGCACTTCGATTCGAGGATCTTAGGAAGTTTTTAGGTATTTGCACCGTTGGCTGAAATTGGATATATTATCAAGTATAGGATGCTTTTCATGCTTATTCACATTTATTCATATTTCAAGATTGTACTACCATTGTATTATCATTGTATTTTTCTTTTCCCATTTTGATATATTTTTTTAAACATTCAAAATGGTATTTTTTTTCCTTGAAAATTACAAAAAAAAATCGATTTCTTTTTAGAAAAAGTGAAAAGGCCAAATAACATTTTATTGTTGCTAAAAGTTTTGAAAAATTCAAAAGAGTTTTGTATTTATTTTAAACCTTATATGGATGAACATTAAAGATGTATGAGTCACCCATTCATTCCATATGCACGTGGCTATTTTATAGTGTTTTGAGATGTGAAATAATTTCATTTTGTGCTATATAATGTGTGGAATCATTAACATGTGAGATGATGAATACTTAATACATGTTTGACACCTTGTCACCTTAAATGCACATGAGCACGAACTTATCTGAACATTGTACTTACCTTTCATGTGTTAGTTGTAGTATTTTCATCTCAATCATGCATTTAAAATGAACGAAATGAAATAAAACGAGATAATAAAAGTAGTGCTTGTAAGAACCATTGCCCAGATTGGAAAAATTGAAAATCATACCTAAGGTAAATGTGTTATATTTAAAGAAATGGAATCGGGCTGCGAAAGACAGGTTGTGTTTGAGTGAATAGCCACCGTTTGTAAAAAGAAAAGAGCATAAAAGATTAAAGGCACATAAAAGAAGAAAAAAAACTATAAAGTGTCTGGACAATTTCAAAGAACATTGATGCTTCACTACATATGAGCACTGGTTTCTTCAAATTGAAATTAATTAAGAGAAAAATTCAATATGTGAGTTTTGAGGGATCTTAGTCGAAGATCAATGAAAATTCTCTTAAAAGCATTACATAGTTTTAAGCATTATTGGTACGAAAATCACTCATGATATTTATTAGTTGAATAGGTTGAGTGTATTTCACTTGATTTCACCATTTTTACACCTAAGGTAAACCTTGAGATCTTGCATTAGTGGTATCTTATTCCTCGTGCACATATGTTATGTTTTTTTACGTTGATTTACCTATAGAATGTGTTCACACCCTTATATTGCGTTTCCATGATTCAGTTATTTTTGTGTTTCTCCAAGGTGTGTTGTTTTATAAAAAAAAATTATCCTTCAAAAACTTTGAAAAATCAAAAAAATTATAAGGTCTTTTCAGAGTATCATTGCATGATTATTCACTCATATATTTTTGTCATGATATATTTCTATGCTTAATGATGTTCCCTATATGTTTTATGATTAGTTTTACTCCTTATCTATTTCGAAAAAAATAAAAAGGGGGAGAACAAATTATGAGGGAGAGTTTCATATCTTTATGCTTTTATTTGTTTGATATATTTTAAACTTGATGGATCATAAGGTATTTGCTTTTTTCATGTGTGTAGGTAATTGGAAGATCATATTTGGGTTACATTCGATGAAGACAAAGTGCCCAAAAGAAGAAAATAAAGAAGTGAAGATCTGAAGACTTGGTTTTGAAGACAACTATATCTTTGTACTTATCCGTTATAGAATTTGGGAAGGTATTGTTGTATTCATCGTAGGGGATCATTTTGTAATTTGTAATTTTGATTTTATTTTTGTACCGGAATAGCCAAAAGGAGGAGGATTTGTAAGAGCATGATTTTGATCACTTGCTTGTAACTCAGGCTAAATTTAGTTTTTGGCATATACCGCTACCGATTGTTTCGAACATCACGAATAATCGAGTTTCATCATCTCCGAATTCAAGAAGATCTTCAAAAAACAAAGGTATAAATAATTTAGGATTTAAATTTATTTACGTTTATATGTGAGAATTAATTTGATTAAAATCAAGGAATTTTTCTAAACATTTTTTTGGGTTTAAAAACTTTTCAAAACGCATGAAAATCGTTCCAATGAGATGCACATATCGTTTGAGAAAAGTTGCAACCTTTTTTGAAGCTGTCATTAGAAGGTTGCTTCAATGAAACATGTAAAGATATCTTACTGTTTTGTCATGTTTGAAGATCGTTTGAGACTCGTTCAAACGAGATTATGTTGCCATTCAAATGATTTCAGTGTCATTCAAATGAGAGTCTATTTTCGTTTAAATGAGGTCTTATTTTCATTCGAAAGACCCTAATCACCTCAAAATTTCTGCCTCTTTATAAATACCTATTTCTTGTAGAAAATTCTTGAGACTTTTGCGAAAACGAACTTTGCAAAACTTCTATAAAAGTACTCACTTTTTTAGGTCAAACCCCTATTTTGATTCAAAATCATCACTCCCATTTATATATTTGAATCACTTTAAAACCCTTGATTTCTATATATGAGTTATTCTTATGGGAAGATTCTCTTCATAACTGACTAGTTGTGGTTCTCGAGGGGAACATTGGTAAATGGAAGACCAAGGCTGATCGGTGGATACCGAGGGTGGATCGCCACCCGTGGACGACTCTAGACTGAATTTTATTCTGTACAAGTTTTTGGAAGTTCCATCTTGTAAAATCTCTCTATAGTGCTGATAAAAGGTTTTACCGATAAGGGTTTTTTCCTCAATTTGCCTTGTTTGTGTTTAGATGCATGATTTTATCTGATTTTCTCCTAGTTGCTTGTTTAGGGTAATAAAGATAAAATTTGAACTGTTGTGTGTCGAACACTTATTTATAGAAATTATCCATTAAGATCATAAGAGGACTCTCATTTCCACCAATGAATAATTTTGAAATCATAGGTGATTCAAATCTATAATATTTTTAAATGTAATTTTTTTCCAAAATGCAATCATAATGTAAATCAACATATAATATAAATGGTTCAGTAAGTCGTCCTTGCCTACATCCAGAGAGAAATAAGGGGTGTTTTTTTACTAAGAAAATGTTGATTTGGAGTAGGGTCGTTATCTGATAGTCCAAACTATAAGTACAATATGTCACAAGGTAACAGGTTGCCAACATGTGTCAAACTCATAATGGGAGTGTTATTTACACAAGTAAAAAATCCTAACTAGTCGTATCACTATACATGATAAAGTTGTAGTGTAATTGGAATCTCTTTTAGATTATTTATATTATTGTTATTGAGAAGGTATAGGATTGTGATACTTAATAAGTAGTTGAGCGTCCTCCTCGTGAGCTTAAAGGAGTCCAACCTTAGTCGTCCCTCATTAAGTCGATGGTCAAATATAGCCAAGGGAAGTTCGAGTAATCCATGACACTTGTCACATCTTGTGGGTAACATTGGTCTAGTTTCCCTTAAATTAACCCTAGGTTTAGGGAGGTGGTTCGTTAGGCTCAATCAACCTAAATATATTGGTAACTTTAATGCATGTGCATTTTTGAGTTAGAAAACCATAAGAACTACATATATCTCAATTCTCTCGAGTGGGAACATGAAAATATGACCTTATTCACATGTAATCCCTAGTATTAAGTTTACATGTGATGTTATGAAACTTCTCCATGTCATAATGGTGTGTGAATTGCATGATCGGAGGGGCGTGGCTATTAAGCACTCTAAATGAGGCACTGTTTCTTCAACTAATTTTAGCGATAAAAGGTACAAGGATAAAAAATCATTTGTACTTTGTTTCCTTCTTCATTTTCATCACTCACTCCATAGTTCTATCTCTTTTCACCATTTTCGTTCACAAATTTCTCTATAACTCGTCCAAACTTCATGTTTTTCTCTTTAAAAAAACATGACGATTGAGGAAGTATGAGGTCTTTTTTGATTTTTTTTAAAGTATTTTCATGCAAACTATAATATCCTTGACAACATTAACCTCAATGTTTACCATGTAGATTAATACCTCTACAACCTTTATCCCAGTCACATAGTAATATACACCATTTTCACAATATAAGAGAGAGTATTTTTCCCCTTTCATCCTTTGCAAGTGGTGGCACTCCATTATTATAGAGTAATGTCCCTACATGTAAATGGGAGTTTTATTCTAAATTTTTATGAGGACGATGACCATTAATCAAGTTTGTGTCACCGATTTGGGTCTTTATGAGATCAGGTATTTGTTTGACCTTAAAACCAACACTAGCTCTGATACCTGTCACTTCAAAGCCCAATAGAGGTTTCATAGTTTAGGGTTGAATGTATCCTCTGTATGATCTCATCAAAGAATACCAAGTCAAACCACCACCAGGATGGCCAACAAAAGGATGAGTTTGGGCCTCTTTTTTCCTTTGAATGATCTAGTCATCCAACTAGATCGATCTTGGGAATATGAAGAGGCCAACTTCTAGGATATAGTTGACCTAATGGATTCTAACAAGAAAACATCATGTATGGTTTCGTACCCTAGTGGTCGATCTTTTAGACATAAAGGGCATCTTAAACAAGGAACATAACTCAAGACCTCTCTTGGAAACTTATAAAGCCCATAAATGGGGGAGGTTGATCTCACATCGGGAGAAGAAAGACAAGGAACATGCATAGGAGGATGAGAAGGCCAAGAAGTAGAATAAAGATAAAACTCCTCCACCTCTTGTTCGCAAGCCTAATGAGTTGGCCGATCACACTATGGTTCTTACCCCTAGGGGAAATGCTTCTCCTTCCCGGCCATTGTCATCCAAGGATCAACCCTGGATGATGGTGTATGTAAGGGATTATGAGAGAATCACCACTGATGACTCAACACCAAAAATTTTAAGTCACTTAATCCTTTAATTGGATTGCCGTATTTACCCAAAACATGAGATCTTTAAAAAATCGTAAAGGTGATTAGATCATTAAATACTAATGCAGCACTTAGTGTTAGTAAATGTTATTTTCTAACTTCGCATTAACCAGTCTTATGTTGCTAAGATCACACTGATCAATTTTATTTTTCATGGATCAACCGGGATCTCTAGAAGATATATCTAGATAGATAAAGGAAATTATATCGTCCACATCTAGGAAAACAAGGTGAACAACCAGTTATCCACCAAGAATAACAATATTATTGATCGAAATGACTAAATAAAGGTTATCGCCTCCCACAATGATGATATGCTTGAAGCAGAGGCCAACAAATTGTCCTACAAAAAGTTTAACTTTCATCGCATGGAGATGAGAAAGGATCGTGCCCTAATTATGCTAAAAACCCATCATTCAATAAGAGAGGGACTCTCTCATCACCAATTTGGAGTTCCATAAGAAGAACAATTGAAAGGCCACAGATAAGGGGTTCCTTAAGGGTTTTAACATTGTTATCAAGGGTGTGCCCACCCATCTAGACTACATTGAGTTTGTTTCCTTCAATAAAGTCTTAGTTAAGGGCCTGAAAGGAAAAATGTCCATAGGGTTATGGAGCCTTCAACGAATGTCCCAATTCCAAAACAATTCTTAATGAAGGGGAGGCATCCTTGGCATATGGAAAAGAGGTTAACTAGTCAATCACCGATAATTTTCTAACCAAAGGCCAAGTCGGTCCACCCATTGAGGGTAAGGATGTTTAGCGTGATGTAATCCCTAAAGTTCTGGGTTAGGAAATTTTTATATTTGATAAATTCTTTAGGTCCACATGTCACCTTGTATTTTTTTTTCTTTTTAAATTTAATGTAGACCACTAGCCTTTTGCATTATAAATGAAAAGTATATTTTTATGCTTTTTATCATTTATCCATTGTATGAATGTGTTGTTCAAATACCTCACACAATAGGAATAAATTTCTAAGACTTAACAATTATTTACGTGAAGTTTAGATTGATGATTTACTTCTCATACTTTTAAACATTGGGACTTCAAAATTTAACATCTGTATAAACCTACCAACTGAAAAATTGTACGACTTATTTTGAAGTTAATGTCATTATTATTCTCGGACTCCTAATAAGCTTAGGAAATCACCTTACTTAAGATTTAATTCAACTAATGGTTATATCAGCTGGTAATATGAATTAATTATTAATTCTATATTTAAGTGGACAGTTTCTAAAACAATCGTGTTAGATTACGTGTTATACCAACACTTAATAGCTCAATATTTGATTAATTTGTATTTGGATCCGGCTTACATGACCTCTTGAAGGTCAAATCAGTCTGCTAACCCAAGCATGTACTTAAATTAATTCTTACATATTGAGGTGGTCTTGTAGTACTAGGATTTTTCAAACCATTCTTGTTAAATTTTGCTTGTTCATAGGTACCTTTACCTATTCTAGGCCAACCAATCCATTTTTAAGTTCCACCACCAATTCTAAGGTGGGCTTGTGCCTGTTCTAAGATGCCCAACCCATTCTTATACTTTAGACTCATTCTTAGGCGGGTTTGTGCCTATTTTAGATAGAAAAACCAATTATTATATTGTACTACTCATTCTTACGTTGATTTATGCCTATTCTAAATTTGCCAACCCATTCTTAGGTTGAACCATCGACTTTTATGTAAGTTCATGCCTATTCAAGGCACACTAACAATTTTTTAGGTTGTATTGCCCATTCTTAAGGGTCCTTGTGCATATTTTAAGTCGACTAACCCATTCTTAAGTTAATCCACCCCTTTTTAGGTGGGTTTGTACATATTCTAGGCTTACCAACCCATTAGTTGTACCACTCATTTTGTGGGTTTGTGCATATTTAAAGTCGACTAACGCAGTCTTAGGTTGTACCACCCATTCGTAGGTGGCCGCGTACCTATTCTAGACCGACCATCCAATTTTTAGGTAATCCACTCATTCTTAGGTGGGTTTGTGCCTATTCAAGGAAGAAAACCCCATTCTTGAGTTTGCGTTATTTCTATTTTTAGGATTTATTTTAGATTTATTTAGAATTTCTAGAATTTATTTTAGGATTATTTTAGAATTTTTAGGTTTATTTTCTATTTTTCTATTATATTTTTTATTTTTATTCTATTAGTTTTTAGTTTTAGTTTTATTTTATTTTAATTTATTAAGATTTTAATTTTTAGGATTTTAATTTATTTATTAGTTTTTACATTTTCTTTTTACTATTTTAATTTGAAGTTTTATTAGATTTTATTTTTATTTTTTTATTTATTTCTAGTTTCATTTTTAATTGTGTCTTTATTTTATTTTAAATAGGATTTTATTTTTTTATTTTTTTAGATTTTTATTTTATTTTATTAATTTTATTATTTTTATTAGTTAGATTTTTTTTAGGTGTTCAAATTATACACACTTTCCTACACCTAACAAAACCCTCATCCTCACCTTACTTCCCATACACCCTCATACACCCTATCTTCCCTACTCATCTTCAACCTTCTTCTTTCCCACACCTTTCTCTCTCATCTCTCCAATCCTCCATAACCACTCACCAACCATTTCTACACTCAAACCAACATTCACCACCAAGATTCCCTGCAGCCATCACTCTCCCTCTCTACGTCTAAATCCGCCACCACATATGGTGGTGGCATGCCCCAAAACCTCCGGCCAGCGTCAGTCGTCGGCGATCCAGCCCAGCCCCTCCAATCGCCCAATCCCTTCCGGCGCTACCCTCCGATCGTGACTCGACGACCCCACTGCCGGCGATCCCCCCTTCAACCCCAAGCTCTGCCCGAACTCTACCCCTCCAGCGCAACCCCTTTATACCTCCCTTTCCGGACGGAACCAGTGCCAGCGAAGCCGACGCCTGTCTCTCCTCATTCCTACGCGTCTAAACCCCCTCTCTCTCCTCGATACAGACCCTGCTCAGCCCTTCGCGCCGGCGAAACCTCCGGCGGTAAGATCCAACCCGCCGGAGTCGTCCCTATCTCCAGCCGCCTGAACCAAAAACCAGCAGCCCCACCTCCAGCCACTACCCACAATCCGGCGACCCGAAATCCTGGACAACCCACAACCCGAAACCCCAAGCCTGTTCTAATACCCACATCCAATCCCAACCTTCCCATACGCATTTCCGATCTTCCATGTGAACTCCTCAACTAAGCCACGATTTTACCACCGGCATAAAATAAGATCAAAAGACAAATGTTGCCACATGTGACAATAACCCATTTAAAATCAATTTACCCAAATACCCTTGAAAACTCCAACTACTGATTCTAACCCAATTCCCAAAAATGCCCTCAAATCTCTCATTCCCAAATCAGATTTTATTCCTTCCCTCACCCATATACTTTTCTCACCTCACTATCCACTTGACCTTACCCAAATCACTTGCACACTTAAACCAATTATCCAAATTAACCTCTCATGCTTCATGCCTTGTATTTAAAGAGAGTTGAAGATCAAAAACTCATCATCAAATAAAAAAGAGCTTTTAGATAGGAATTTTAGTGAGAGAATTGTAGAGTGATAAACACCATTTGTATATAGTTTTATTTTATTCTTTTTATTTTTGTTGATATTTGTGAGATTAAATATTGTAAGAGAGTTAATTGAGTGAATAGTTAATTTCAAAGCATTTGGATGCTCAATTGGAGGGATTGTATGCTTCAATTTGAAAAAGTAGAGTTCAACTTTCTCAAAGAGATTTGGTTTGTTTGTTCTATTCTATTCTCTTCTCTTTTATTTTAGTACCCTTGATTATTAATTTGTCATGTTTAATATCACGTTAGGCTAAATCTCCTTTCAAGGGATGGGGTGAAACCCTTATTTGATATTATTTTAGTTTAATTAGTTTGATTACTTGAAATTTCCATTTGAATGTTAATTTTGATCCCTCACCCTTAAATTTACGCCTCGAGAGAGGGTAAATGATTTTCGAGAGAAAATCGAAATTCTAGTTATAATACCCATTTTAGATTCGAACTAGAGATAGGGGTTTCTTAAGTGGGGTATTATTACTTTAATTTCAACTCTAAATTTATTTTATAAGATTGACATAAATTCTAATTGATCGATCCTAGCGGGTGATTAATTAAAAGGAGTGTAGATATACTTTTCTAGAGTTGTGGGGTGTTAAACTTAATATTCTAAAAGGTTACTATTAAAATTACATTTGCAACGAGAGTTGATTTGTAATTTTGATATTAATTTGGGAGAATTCAAATAATTAAATTAATTAATTAGAATAACTAAAATTTGTGGTGTTATCTCACTCCTTGATTGTTCTCACAATTATTTACCTCACTTATCTGTTATTTTTAGTTTAGAGTTTAATTTTCATTTTAGTAAATTTCTAGTTAGTTCTTATCATATCACATTTAGTTTAGTTTAGTTTAAGACCTCACCTCACCCTATTGTTTTAATATTTGAAAAAGCTAAAAAAAGTAGAAAAGTGAAAAAGCACAAAAAGAAAATAAAAAGTGAATTACAATTGAATTTGTTCCATTTGCTTTACTCCCTAGAAAGTGGATTGGCATCCTTACTTACCACGCTATGCTTGAGTTTATTATATTTGTAGGTACATGAGGATTTTTTACTAACTTGGCTTTCAACAACAACGATATACGCAAAAAGCAAGTTATCATGTAGCTTTTTAACCTCGTCTTGGATCACCTCATATTTATCTCTGGAAAAAGTTTAGTGCCTTTTATATACCGGACTGGCACTCTCATCTATATTGAGTCTATGGAAAATAATATCGTGGTCAATCCCCCGGTATATCCCCATGGCTTCATACAAATATGCTATTCCTTTCTTTCATGAGCTTTATCAATTCCCTCTTTACTTCTTCTTTTAGGGATGAATCGATTTGGACAGTTTTTTTCGCTCATCCTCACTGAGGATGATGGATTCTATTTCCTTGGAGGGTTCTCCCTTTTTAAGCTTTCTCTCATCTCTGGGTTCAGAGTGTCAATATTGTAGGAAGTCATCTTCCTCTTATGATCATCTCTCTCCTCGACTGAGGTGAAATAACACTCTCAATCTTCCATTTGGTCACTTTGCACTTCCCCTACTCTCTGGGGAGTCGGGAATTTCATTATCGGGTGCACCGTGGAAGGTACGACCTTAAATTATTGCATCACTACTCTCCCCAAAATAATCTTATAAGAAGAGAACACATGCTCATCCATCACAAAAAACTAACTTTCTAGCTTAGGCACTTCATCCAGGTACCTATACATCCATCCATTTCATATACTCTCAATGGATGGACATTCTCTCCGCTGAAGATGATCCGTCATTGATGGTAAAAAAACTAATCTTTTCTCGATCACCTTTAGGCCTTTGAAGCAATCCTAGATCATAATATTGGCCGATCTCCCCCCTTTGATTAGAATCCGAAACACGCCATAGCCGTGAACTCGCGTACTGATGATTAAGGGGTCGTTCTGCAGAGCTAATATTCACTTGAAATCCAACCTTGAGAATCCTATAATAAGGTTGTACATGTATATCTTCCCCAACTTGCTTAAATTTGTTACAGTCTCTGCGGAGATTATTTCTATCCTCTTTGGTGATGCCTTTGTTTGAACCACGTGAGCCTTTCTATTTTCCGTCTCAGTTCCTCCACCTTTCAAGCCACCATATGTTATTTTGATGTCAAAGGAAATCATATGCAAAGGTCCTTAAGATAGTAGGATTTTTTCCAGAAGGTAGTGATCATCATCTCCATTATCATCAGAATCCTCTTTATTTTTATTATCCTTCAACTCCCTTCTTCACTCGTCATCCCTTCTCCCGTTGTATGTTTTCCTTCCTTCATCTTTTCCACCATTATTATCCTCATATTTTTTTAGCTTCCCCTATATCAGCAGTTTCTCTATCTCATCTTTAAGGGAAAATAATTTTTAATTCGTATGGTCGTGGTCTTATTGAAACTCGCACCACTTTCTTTTATCTATCTTATGGGGAGGAGATTTAATCTTTTCAAGCCATTTGAGTTCCTTATCATCTTTAATCTCATTCAGGATCAAATATGGGCTTACACTCACTAGGGTATACCTGGTAAATTCATCATCATTTGACCTTTCCTTTCCCTTTTTATCCTTACTTTAGTCAGACTTTTCATTACCAGTCTCCTTTATGCCCCCCTTAGCCGCTATAGTCTCCTCCACATTGGTGATTCTCCCGGCTGTAGCAAGAATTTATGTCATGGCTTTGGGAGGATCCTTTGAGAGGTTCCATAAGAGTTTTCCTAGTTGCAATCCACTGATGAGGGTCGTCGTTGCAATTGGTCTCATCATAGTCTTCCACCTCCAATTACTCCTTATTTAATTGAGAGATATACTCCCTCAGAGGTTCGTTTTTTCCTTGCTTGAAATTCAAGAGATTTTTTACATGCTTCTATGGCTTCATGTCAAAGAAGAAATTACGAATGAACTTCTCTGCCAACTGCCTAAAATCTCTGCATAACCCATAGGCAGACTGGTGTACCATACATACATTGTGCTTGTAAGAGTACTTAAGAAGGATCAACAACTTATTTCATTAGGTGTCAAATAGATATTGTCCACTGACTAATACATCTCAATGTGATGTGCGAGATTTTTGATCCCATCGTACCTCGATGTTATGCTCGGAGGTTTGAAATTAGTTGGGGTAGAATCACTAACAATCCCCGGCACAAATGGAGACCCTTTTATGTATTATCTTTGATAGGGGACTCAAATTTTGATTAGATTGTCGATCTTATCCTCTAACCTTTAAATAAAATTATTTCATAGATTCTTTTCTGACGCCACTTTGTCTCTAGCCCCTTATATCACAACTGCTTTAAGGAATGACTCTCTAACGGTGTTTTTGTGCCAACTTTTGACCTCTCTTTGGTCCTCCCTTTCAAGATCTCATCTCGACCTCTCGTCTTCACACCGACCATTTCTCCTCATGCCACCTACACTACAAGATTAAAAGTGTCGGTCTTGTCCCGTTTCATATCTAGGGCTGAGACAAATAAAGGTTGATCCTCTGCTTAACCTATCAAACACCAAGCCTCTGTGTTGCCTCATGGGAGAATAATGGATATTATTACCTTGGTAGGTTTGTGCAGGTGTTGCTCTAGGGCGGTAGGTGTCGCCTGAAATTCCATACCTTTCCTAATAGTCTTCCACATCACAGGCTTGGTCATTTATGCATCCTTGAATCCGTTTTCCAAGGTGGAGACATCGTGGATCAACAATATCCCTCTTCTTGTGATGATGTTATGCTTCTTTAGCTAGGGCTGGGGGTAGTCCCTCTGGCATTACGTCCGCCACCTTGCTGGTAGTCGGAGTTATGTTATTCGACATTAGATCATTATAAATCCTATTCATCATGCTTTGAATGAAGGCCATAAATTATTGTTGAATTTATTATTAACTAGCCACCAGAGATCTCAGCGATGCTGCCACATCAGCCATTTTTTTTACTGCAGAGGTAGTTAACAGGAGCTAGCCACGACATTACATGATGAATTAGTGGCCATCTCAAGTGAGATTAAACCAAACTATAATGAGAAGATATGGAACAATATGAAACTAAAAAAGAGTTAATTTAGGAAAATATTGATAAACACCCAACTCATGGTGATATAGCTCTAGTAACGGTGGATTTGGATCACGACTAGAGGCAAAGAGGGAGTGCTCAAGTCAAGAAGAAGAAGAAGAAGAAGAAGAAGAAGAGGAAGAAGAAGAAATAATCTCTTCCCATAGACGATACCAAAAATGATGATATGTAATATCACCCTATATTAATAATCAACTCAGGCCTCTAGAACTATATAACTATGGTGGAATATGAGCATCGATATAAGAGATATACGACAAATATAAGGATGAGAGAAAAATAAAGACAAGTATTTAAGTGGTTCAGTCTTAGCCTATATCCACTGTGCAAATGAATAGTGTCTCTACTATAATATGAGGATAGAAACCATTAAACTTCTCCAAGATATCTCTTTCTATCTATAATGGTAGTTTTACAGAGTAACAGTAGGTCTTCCAATTATCCCTCCTTTGAGAATAGGAAGGAGCAATCCTTTAATAGTGTTGGGGGTGCATAGCGTCACCCCCTAGCATGTTGCTTGTGTGGGTGAGGCAAATTAACCAATGAGAGAGCGACCAATGTATAGTATATGTGAAATCCATGATGAGCAAAATTTCCCTCATGTGTGGTTGATTTGTTGTAACGATTTTGTCCATGTGTTCCATTGATTCTTACATCACATATTCCATGAGAGTTGTTAGTGTCAGCACTATGAGGTATCATCTAGTCGAGATTGATGAGGTGGCCCTCTATCTCAATGAGGCCAAAATTAACATCTAGTTCCTAGTTTATATGGTCAGTCTCAGCTTGACGAGGATGTAGGAGGCTGATATAGGCTGTAGACGAGACATTAAGATGCCATGACCTAAGTCATGCCATTGCCTTATGAAAGGTAATGTATATTCTCGGGAGTTAGTCTCAGAGGCCTAGACAATGTGACCTGGCTTATCACGAAGTGGTCTCATATAATTACAAGTCTTAGATAAGCTATAAGGGGGCTTACTTCTAGGTTGAGTCTCGTCCATATGAGATCATACTTATGTATATCAGTTGTTAAAAAAACATGACGACAAAAAGTAATCTCATTAACCTTTTTAAGCGGTCTTTATGATTGGGTTTATTTTTCAAACCATGTATAAACATTTTATTGTTTATTAATAAAGGATTATTTTATTCATTTTGAAATAATAATCAAGTTTGTAAAAATACTGTATATTTGTTTAAATATATTGTTTCATATACATATGTCAGCCAATAGAGCTTAGTATAAATTCCAATGAGTCGGCTTCGGGTTGATCAAAAGGATATGGAAATATAAATTCTAGCACTATTAAAAAGTTCACAACCAAGATAGGAAGTTGACATCCAATTAGAATGGTGTTACAATAAAATCCTAGTCGTTTACCTCAAACTATATGAACTTGTGTGATGGTTCGATTACTTATGCTATAGTTCAATAGACGATTATGGTCAGTGCATCCAAGAAATGTATTGAACATGACCTCCCATGAGATTTGAGTCCAATGGATGCCTTATATAGACTCAAGAAGTCTCACACCATTTGGAAAGGGTTTATAGATTCTTAATCCTAGTAATTATGAGTTTGGAATGCTTATATGATTATCACTTTAATTGTTATAGGTGCGATTCAATCTTGGATTGAATCAAATTATCTTCGCATAATGGGTGATAGTTATATTATAGGTTGGATATAATATTTTAGAGGAATCCACATCCAAGGATAACTTGAATTGTGATACCTCCTTGATAGACTTATAAGATTTGTTTCCCCAAGTAAACATGATCTATGGATTATTTATAATCCATTGAAGTAGAAAACTAAGTGAAGTCTTAGAATCAAGGAATTTATTAAATGTTGGACAAAGTCAATTAATAATAAATTGATTTGACCAAGTGAATATCGAAATCTTAACGCGAGGGATCACATTATGTATCATAATCAACTTTGTAAATAAGACCTCATTATATCTGAGTGACTTTAGATATAATTAAATTGGAGTGCAGTTATAATTATTTAGTGGAATATATTATGATTAAATACAAAAGGAAATAAATTATGACAAAAGTAATTTAGGATTTTCGAGTATTTTTTTGGATATAATTTGATTATTTATATTGGGTCCCTGATGTAGTCCAAATACCTAAGTAGTCAATCCCACACTCTCATGAAACCCAATTTGTCCCAAGCCCCACCTTTTGTACTTGTATATAAAGGTGTGGGACGGGGTTTTAATCATTATTATTCATCATTCGGGTTGTAGGGGGTGATAGAAAATACTATTCACATTTTTGTGAAGAGCGATAGAGAAAGACCATCATATCTCAATCATAAGAAAAGGTTTTCATCTCAAAAGGTGTCCATCCACAACTTTAGGTACGATCATACACTAGAAGATCTTAGCATTTAGAAGGTTTAAGCAATGTTTTGGAGATCCAAAACAATGAAGCTCTACATCATCAACAAATACTTTTCTCCCCATCAAATTGCAACCAGATCTGCAAAGGCATTGTATATAAAGCCCTAGGTTTGTTCATCAAGCCTAGTTTTTGGTTTTACCTATTTCCTATGTTTGATTAATTGAAGATCCATGGTTGAAATTTTTATACCGCGTATATCGATCCTCAACACTTAAATCTCTCTGAGTGGTCTAATCTCTCTATAAGTCACATATACTTGGCATAAATACACTCATGAAAATACATTCTGTTAGAGAATTCCCATTCGAAAGGAACTATTATAACTTTACATATAATGGTGTCGTGTATTTGTCACCTTCATGCTTATTATATGCCTTCTATGTCGTGCCTATGGTATACCAACATTTCACGCTTACAACATACTTGGACATCACACTTCCATAAAGTTTATTACATACGTTATAAACAAAAACTAATTTTCACATTCATTTAACACACGTTAACAAATACATTATTAGATATCTACATGAACTAATTGAATACATGTGTTAATAAAATAAAACTACTGAAAATATGTATAAGGATACTCTTTTGGTTCTTACAGATTAAATCATTAATTAATATTAAAGACTTTTTCATTGGAGTTTTATTATTAAATATGGAAAAATGATTGTCTTAAGTATTTATAAGTTATGTAATATACCTCCCCAGTTGTAATAAATTAAGCAAAAAAATAAAATAAAGAAAATAACAAAACGAAGAAAATTCAAATATTTAAGAGTTCTCTACCTTAGATCATGTCCAACAGTAGTGTATACGTTAAGTGCAAATCTTATGTGTAAATTAGGTTTTACCTTATAATTATACACAATCTTATCTTACATTCCAAGGGTTTTTATTCAACTTAATCTATAAAAATTGAAAATACCAATAACACACCAACACATGTAACATAAGTAAAAATTAATATATAAAATAAAAGATAAAATATTAAATATGGATCTTGTCTAATAGATCTCGATGAAATTTTTACCAAAAAAATATAATTTTTATAATAATCATATATGTAAAATAAAAGATACATCAGTATAAAGTTAAATGAAAGAGAAAGATGATGCGGTGGCTATAACTAATTTGTATTTTACACCTGCATTTTATACTTTGCTGAGCTCTCATGTTATTATACACTACTATTGGAGCATAAATATTATACACCTAGTGTATATTTTACAGTGACCCACTTGACACTAATGTTGGTAATGCTCTTAGAATGGGTAGAATCCACAACTTTAAGAAACGAAAAATCTATGACAAACAAACCAGGGCTCTCCTTTGAATGGATGGTGGTGGCAGTGTACACCATGAAATAAGGAACATAATTTTTTTTATTTTGTTAACTAACAATTCTGAAAAGTCAAACTTAATTAAATCTAACGTGAAAATTGGTATCCACACCTAAAAGGACCAACCTATGGTGATTGATAACCTCTCAATTTCAGCCCTAACTTATGGCTTTCGAGTTCCAAACAATTAATGAATTGTGCTAGAGTTACTCAAATTTAAAATATCAGCACAAAAAAAATTACAATTCCCTTTACAAGAATTCTTACCGGTTGGACAAAGACATCCCCAAAATTATCATGTAAGGTCTAATGGAAAACTATTAACTGTTTGAGAGAGAGAAAATGTAGAGAGATTAAATACAAAAAGTAAACCCATTTTGAAATCCCAAACGGAATTCAATTAAAAAAGAAACACCAAGGTTTAAAATAAATAAAAAAGTGATTTTAAAAAAAGTTCTCATACAATACATATCATCTTCAGGCTGACACTGAGGATTTGAGGGCCTAATGCAAACTTGTAAAATGGGGCTTTTTATATAGTGATTTTTTTTTGCTAAAAATATATTTTATATTATATGAGTTTATAAATTAATAGAAAAAAAACATACAAAAAATAACACCAATAGATTAAAGGGAAATATTAGGATAAAAAATTAATAATAACAAATTTTCTATAAAAACTAACATGAACTAGTTCACAACAAAAATTAACAATAAATTAATAGTTTCAAATTAATTGGGAAAGGTTGTTGGGTTTTTAGATTGACACACAAATTTAGTCTAGGAGAGTGCCTTTTAGAAGTTAGAAGGTGAAAGGTTGTTTGTTGTTGGATTTAAAAGAAGATGGGCCTTTTAATTCAATATCCATTTTGCTTACTAGTTATGTGGACTTTGATTTCATTACCAAATAAACTGATTTGGGCCACGTGTCTACTCAAAATAGTTGGACTAATATAAATATAATTATACATATGTATAGAATATTTGGGGGCCTATAATATTTTATCAAACTTGGGGGCTCAAGGCGATTGCCTCTTTGGCCTACATTGATCACCGTTCATATATGTTAAACACTTATACTACCAAAATTTGTTGAAGCATTATTTACAAAAAAAGTATTGGGTAATACATAGTCTCCAATATACATCATAGTGATATAGGTGATATTAAAATCCAAAAGACCCCTAAAATACATACACAAAACCCCAAATATCCTAAAAATTAATTAACTAGTTTAATAAACCATTTTTTTAAAAAGAGAACGAGAACGAATAGTATACCTAAGAGTGAAGCATAAGAATTCCAAAATGTAATAATAAATAAATAAAAACTCGATAAATTAAATGATGGAGATGGATATAATCTAATAATCCATAACATTGAAAGAGATAAAGAGTAGCAATGATTTAAAGATTGAAATGAGTGAAGCAAAATGTTTGTCACCAGAGAGAGATGTGAGAGAGGGAAGATTTTCACACACTAGAATAGAGGGAAATGAAATATATATATTAGAATACAAAATGAAATATTTTAGTACCGATAAAAAGGGAAATGGAGGGAAAGTGAAAAAAATAAGGGGGAATAAATGAAATATTTTGGAGTTTCTTGACTTTACCCTCACTTCTTAATAACTTATTTAACTTAAACCCCACTTTGTTCATCACTTTGACATAACCCCAAAATTTTTAACACCGATACAAATATATTAAAAAATGCTTATATCCTAATTAGACTTAACCCCTTAATCGTATTTTTGATCAAAATACGCTTATATCTAAATTTAAAAAATACACACTCTCACTTAATTTTAAATCCTGAATCAAAACCCTCATTTTTCATCAAACCCTGAATCCTAATCCACCTTCTCAGAAAATCATTCCTTGATTCAAACAACCTTACTTATCCATCTTCAATATATTTATCAACCATTCCAAATTAATGTGATGTTGTCCCACTACTCGCTAAATGAAAATTCCTGGATCTAAGAATGTTGACACTCTAAAGCATCCACAATAAAATCCTCGAACTGAAGCAATGGAAAAATAAGGACAAATTAAAGCTAGAAATAGGAAATAAGAGCAAGTATCTGACTATAAGAGAAAAAACCAATCAATGGAAAAATAAGGACAAATTAAATTTTACTTTTCCTAACCATTGAAATTTTTCCTCAGCATTTCTCCTCGTGCCTCTACCTATAAGAAGATTTATCATTTCGGAGCTATTGGACCTTTCTAAGGCTTTCTACATCTTAGTCGCTAAAGAGAGGAGTCAAGCTCCCCCTTAATACAACGATTATTATATGCAAAGTTTATCTTGGGGATCTATATGATCATTGAACTGGGTCAAGCTTAACTCAATCATTAGGATTTCAGGGTGTGGTGACAATTTATTATTTTAATTTAGGGAAGAAGATGAAATAAGAGGGGGTATTTTTTAAATTAAATATAAGGATATTTTAATCAAAATTTTGATTTGGAAATTAAGTATAATTGGGATATAAGTATTTTTTAACAAAATCGTAACCGTGTTAAAAATCTATAGGTTATGCAAAGAGATTAAGAAAATAGGGGTTAATTCCAATAAGGAACTAAAAAGTGTGGGTTAAGTGAAAAAACCTAATACTTTAAGGGACAACAATATTTTTTTATTTGATATAATTATTCAACACTAGTACGGAGGATATAAATAAATAAAATCCTATCATTTAAAACAATTATATAAGGCAACAAGATTTTTATGTCCCAAAAAACTTTTTTCGAATAACTTATAAACCTTCCTTGATTATCTCGTCTTTTATAATACATTTCTTGTAGTATTGTGGCTTTTTGTAGTTCCTTGTAGTTGAATAGTATGTCAAATCGCAGTAAGCTTTCTCATACACTTGCTGGTTAATGGGATTATAATGTTTTGTTATAATATTATGGACCGTTCAAGTCTCATTTTTTATTAATTAAAATTTCAACTACTAGATGCAATGATAAGAAATGTAAAATCACAACCTCATCACACATGTATATGAGATATAAAGTGAATATAAAGATACAAAACGAGTGTTAGGTATGTCTCTATCACGTAACATATTGAATGATAAAAATATTATATAATAATTCCACATCCAAATAAGACTTGAAAGTGCTATGTGGTAGACATAAATTTGGAAGTTCTTCGGTGTTGTCTAACGAGGTATGAATCGGGAAAAACATTGACAAGTGGATTGAGGCAATGATGAAAATAGAGGGGAGAATTATAGGGAATGATAAACAGGTATAAAATTTTTGATATAATGGGGAAACATATTGATGTATCCAATTTTAGTTTGCGGAGAGGAATTAAGTATCGAGATAGTTAAATGAATGAGAGGTTAAAATAACCTATAAATCAAGACTAATCATCCTTGAACCAGTTTACAGAGTCTTTCTTTTATAACCTTAGGGATCCTTTTATAAGTAGGGGCTTACTTTGTGTTAGTGGTAATTATACATTGACATAACCCAACGCAATATTTAATTTTTGAAAGTCAAAGTGAGTCAGATCATATTTCATCAATAAGACTGTAAACATATGTCACAGTCTTAGAGTAATCAATGAAAATACATAAGCTAAATTTATTGGTGGACATTGTAAGAGAGTAGTTAAAATGGGGTATTTAGAATAAATAATGGCACATAACCCGTTTAATGGTGAAGAGGAATATTAATGAAATCAAAGTAATATGAATGGGGTTATAAGATTTAGACAATAATGAGCAATAAAGAAAAGAATGTTTTGATGATAAATGAGGACCATTGATGGTTCTAATTCAAAGGAAGAGAGAAGAAGAACTCCAAATACACATGGGTAGGCATGTGGGAACCAATGGGTGAGGTGAATATGGTCGGAGAACAACAAATTATAATGTTTTTAGTGAGAATGGGATAAATGTCTAATGATTTTAGTTCATAGTGTTTTTCTCACAGTTTTCACTAGTTAACCTGATGATCTTGATCAATGGTTAGTTTGTTGTTATATAGGCAAAAATAATCTTAGAGTGACCTCTATGGAGCATTAAATGCTTCTTTGGAATACTATACCCAGTATGTCAGGAGCATTAAATACTGAAGGAAATTTTAATGGACGAGACAACTTATGTCAGGTGGAGTAATATGTCGTCAATACAATTCCAACCACAAAACCTACTAACCATAAATTTAAGGTATGTTGTTGATTTGATATATTGGGCATGATATGACGTGACTCAAATATTTTATAAAAGGTATAATATGTTGGAGCGAAGATATGTGTGTGGATGAGAAGGTATATTCTAATAAGATTGCTCGAACGACATGATCTAGGTCCCTCAAACCATATTCGTGCTTTACTTGGTGTAGTTGTAACAGTTAAGTTTAAATTCCTTAATGATGCCTTGATCTCTATCCTTCGAACTAGAGTCCCATGAGTGAGCTCCATCGATAGATCATGTAATCTCTACCATGTCTTACTAGACTTGGTCCATTGTTTATACTAAAGGATCTCATTTATTACAAGATAACCTAATGATACCAACACTTAAATTTGTAATTAGATCAAACCAATAAATTTATAGAAATGGATATGATGAACTACATAAATAATGTACAAGGAGATGAGGAGAAGAGGATGAATACTAGCATGTAAGTGTTTCATCCATTGACCTATTCATTGTGCAGGTGCTGAGTGCTACTCGACCAAGGATGATTTTTTAGGCCAAAAACAAGTTCTCATCCATCATAAAAAAGCTAACTTTTTTCGTCGGCCATCTCATCCATGAACCCATACAAACATCCATCTCATATACTCTAAGAGGGTGAACCTTTTTGTGATACCCCACCTAATTAAATATCAGGTGATCAGTCCTTTATTAAATTAAATCAAAGTGTCCGGTTGGCTCATTCTTAGCATCACTATAAAAAAAACTATTAACCACCCAATAAATAATTAAGCTAAGTGTCAAAACATTTAATTTTGTAGATTAAGTTCTATTGTTATGATTTAATATACGAAACCATTTTCATGAACACATATAATATTATTAAAACCAAATCATCCAAATGAAATAACCAGTCTAGATTAACCAATCCAAATAATATATCCCACAACGAAGGACAATGAAATAATTAAAACAATCCCAACAATAGCTCAATACTGAAATAATAAAGAGTACAAGTCTCTCTCTGAACTAAATAAAAATGGAAATGGGTGACATATGACCTATCTAATAAAGACTAAATAAGACACTGAGAAGACAAGGATGAATCTGTCTACTTCAAGGACCTGTAACTCCCACACTATCTACAACACGTCAATAGTCCAAAGATCTAAGCCCGATGCCCTTGTGGCTGGGCACCTGTAATACATACATATATATATACAAGAGAAAGAAGATATGAAAAGAAATGGGTCAAAGCCTGAGTGTAAAACACCTTTAAAAATAGTTTACCAATTATTTAAAATGCTTACCAGTTGATATTACATACATGTTAGTACCTCAACACTCACTTGAGAATTCTCACCTCTCAACTAGTGTGCACGCCTAACGTACTACCGAATCAATCTACATAAATCTAACCCAGTTAAATAGTCTAACCCAGTTTTCTTTCACCAATCCTAATCCACATGATCGCATGACCATATTTTATATTTGATAACCTTTTCTTATGAATTTATCAAGCCAGCTACGTTCATCTCAATACAGACTTAAGTTCTCAACCACTTAACTCATTTAATATTAATTATTCAATTTTATCTACTTACAAGTATAGTAGATTAATCACAAGTATATAGTTTATCACTAATAATATATACTAATAGGGAACCCCACATAAATCTATGGTGCTGGCATACTCTGCTATCAAGTCCCCCGTATCTCTCATACAAAAAGGGAAATACTAGTTCGGAATCACCCTCGAATTGTATTAACACAAAATATACATATTGGAGGCGAATCATATTTCCAACTCACTAAGAGGTCAGCACATACCCTCACGCCTCTTAGGACCATCTGACATCATTCTCAGATAGCCTGTACCAAGGATGCTATGTTCTAAGGTACAAGTCAATATCCATAATAAGTTCCAATCGAGATAAGACTGTCCCGAGGCGAAAACCTCTGTGATAGCAAGTAGCGAGGGTATGATTACACACAGATATTTACATAATAAATATTCACACCCATATTTATATTATCATCATTAAGATAGGTACACACACGACCCATATTATATTCTGACCATACGCGACACGTAGTGCCCGGGTCCTACATATAATTAGTCGACTCTTACTTTCTCAATTACCATAAGTCCTTAAATGCTTCTCGACTCTCGAAGTGTATCATCTCGATAATTATAAAATCAGTAGGTGTACACTCTCTACCCTACTGGTCTAAGTCATTCTTAATTATTACAAGGCCTAATTTAACGTACGCACAATTTCTATTCCATTTCATACCCCCGAAATCCCACGATTAAATTCCATATAAAGTCGTGTTACCCGAACCTTGCCTCCTACTAGTCCTTCCCAAATCCAATTGTGATTTTTAAATTATGTCCAAAGGACCTTACACATTGGGATCAGATTAACAGTAAAAAGGGGAACAAGAATCCATTTCCAGGAGGAGTCGATCAATCGATTAAAAGGGTAGATCGATTGATCCAGTCGATCGATCGACATTCTTGAGTCGATCGATTGGTCGATTAGTTCTTGGCCCAGAATTATGTATATCAAGCCTATGAGTTTCTTCCAATTTAAATAATCAAATCTCCATTAACATGTCCCAAACTCCCAACCAAACATCATGAACGTTATGTAAACCAATATATGTGATTTCTAACGTAAAACATTTATTAATTCCTCAATAATTGTCATCAAATGGATTAATTCAAGAATTTATCATTTAACCCTAGTTTATCAAATTTTCTCAAGAATTCCATTAGTTTCCAGATTTCTATCTCTACTGGACATCAAATTTTATGGTTAGTATTCTACATATAACAAGATATTCATCCTAACATGGTTTCTACCGCAAATTGCAATAATAATCTCCCAAACAACAATATATCTTAATGAGACATAAAATCATTCTCTCCTACACTAGCATGGATGTGTTACCAACTAAGAGCATGGATGTGTTACCAACTAAGGAACAACAAGTTAGATACTTACCTTGGAATCAAAGGTCTGAGTTTTTAGGATTTGATGGTGTGCCTGAGTTCCTCTTCATTTGATCTACACTCCGGCGGTGTTTGTGGTGCAAACGGTGCAACTAGGATGCTTCTAGCCTTAGGAAAACTCCTAACTTCTCTCCTCTAATGGCTTCTATGATTTGTGTTTGTTCTAACCCTATAAGACAACCTCAAACAACAGATATAGCCTTATAATTTTCTTTCATAATTCAGGCCCAAAATTGAAAATTACCAAAATGCCCTCTCGGGTTACAGGTTAGGCCTAAAAACATCCCGAGACCCAAACTAAACTCCCGAGTACACGTTTCTAACTATCTCGACCCTTACGGATACATTGGCGCACTCGAAATGACCATACGGGTGACTTAGAATTAATTTACTTTCTATTCCATTAATTTTAATCCCGACACCACACACACGCGTCTTGACTTAATTTCTATAATTATCGTATTATTCACTCGCGACAATTTTAATAAATTCAATCCATATATTACTTTACTTATTTAGTAATATTCAACATAATTATCACCAATAATTACTAACTCTCGTCACGCTAGTAAATATCTATTTTAAAATTTGGATTAATATTAAATTAATTTATCCCAATTTAATTTAATTAGTCCCATAGAATTACAGGGTATTACATACTTCCCCCCTAATAACAGAATTTCGTCCCGAAATTTTGAAAATAAGGCATACCTGGTAAAAACAATTCCGAACACTTTTTATGCATATCTGCCTCGCGCTCCCAAGTGGACTCCTCTACATTATGATGCTCCCACTGAACCTGTATAAGTGGGACTACCTTCGACCTCAATCTCCTCTCACTATGGTCTAGGATAGCCACATACCTCTCCTCATAAGAACTGTCGGGTTGCAAATCAATCTCCTCTATCATAATATGAGTGTGGGCCAAATCATCCCAAAGATACCACCTCAACGACGAAATGTGAAACACATCATGAATACGGTGGAAACCCAAGCCTGTATGACACCGATCGAATCCTCTTGATAATGGGAAATGGTCCTACATACCTTGGAGACAATTTACCTTTCTTACCGAACCTCATCACTCCTTTCATAGGAGACACTCGCAGTAATCTTGGTCCCCCATGCTAAAATCCCTAAAGAACCGCTTTCCATTGGTGTAGCTTTTCTGCCTATCCTGGGCTACCCGAATGCCACTCCTAATAATTTCAATCCTGAATGACGTCTCCTGAATCGCCTATGTCCCAAGTAATGTGTTTTCCCCCACCTCTAGACAATAAGTGGGAGAACAACAAGGTCTACCGTAAAATGCCTCAAACGGGGCCATGCCAATCGTAGAGTGGTAGAAGTTAATACAAGAGAACTCCACCAGTGGAAGGTACTGCTCCCAATGTCCTCCAAAATTAAAGATACACATGCGTAGCATATGTTCCAGCATCTGATAAATATGTTCAATCTTCCCATCTGTCTGCGGGTGATATGTCGTACTCAACTGCAACTCGGTACCCATAGCCTCATCAAAGCTCTCCCAGAAGAGTGACAAAAAAATATTGTCTCTGTCAGACATGATATCCAAGGGCACCCCATGCAACCTCACTATCTCAGCAATGAATAACTAAGCATACTATCTCGTAGTGTAGTCTATCCGCACAGGCAGAAAATGTGCTACCTTTGTCAAACGATCCACCATCACCCATACAGAATTGTGACCTCGCTGTGATGTAGGCAACCTAGTGATGAAATACATGGAAATTCTCTCCCATTTCCACATAGGGACATCTAACGGTTGAAGTAACCCTGACAGTCTATAATGGTCCACCTTTACCAGATGAGAGGTGGTACATATGGACACGAACTCCACAATGTCCTTCATCCCACTCCACCGGTACTGTCACCTCATATCCTAGTACATCTTATCCCCTCCGGGATGTATTAAAAATCTGGACCCATGCGACTCTATTATTACTGCATGACGTAAGTCCTCCACCTCTGGGATCACTAATCTCCCATTAAATTGCAATACTCCATCAGAACTCACTGAGTAGGACTCCTCCCCCTCGGCTAGAAGTCGTACAATCTAATCATGGAAGAATGAATCATCTGCTTAGGCCTGGATCACCCTTGTAACAATCTCTGGTATGATTGTCATGATGGACATAAAGGATCGTCCCACTTCCTCCTCGTGTCCCAACTCTTTCCACTTCACCTTCCACACTTCTGCCATCTTACCTACTGGCTTACGGCTCGATGTATCAGAAACTACGTTGTCCTTTCTCGGGTGGAACTGTATCTCAAAATGGTAATCTTTCACAAATTCCATTCACCTGCGCTGATGCGTGTTTAACACCCGCTGAGTGAACAAGTATTTCAGTGACTTGTGGTCTGTGAATAGGAGAAACTTCTACTCCAACAAGTAATGTATCCAAATCCGCAAGGAAAATATGACCGCTGCTAGCTCCAAGTCATGGGTGGGGTAATTCTTCTCGTGAGGCTTGAGCTTGCGGGAGACATAAGATATAGCCTTCTCCTCCTGTTGCATTACTCCACTAAGTCCCTATAGGGAAGCATCAGTATATACAAGGTACTCTACTCATGGTCTGGGTAAAGAAAGAACTGATGCCAAAGTCAACTTATCCTTTAGCTCATCGAAAGCCAACTGACAAAGTCATCCCATACGTATGATACCCCCTTACGAGTCAGATTAGTTAATGGAGCCGCTATTTTTGAGAATCCTCGAATGAACCGCCTGTACTACCCCGCCAATCCTAAGAAACTACGAATCTTTGAAGGTGTCGTGGGCTTCCCCCACTCCCTCAATGCGCATACCTTTCCCGGATCCACGAATATCCCCTTGGTGGAGACAATGTGCCCTAAGAATTGGACCTTACATAGCCAAAACCCACACTTCTCATATTTAGCATACAGCTGATGCTCTCGCAGAGTCTGAAGAACCCATCTAAAATGCTTAGCATGCTCTTCCTCAGTCTGAGAATAAATCAGAATGTTATCTATGAAAATAATGACAAACTGATCTAGGAACTCTCTTAACAACCTGTTCATTAAGTCCATGAACATGGATGGAGCATTGGTTAGCCCAAAAGGCATAACCTAGAACTCTTAGGATCCATATCGTGTCAAGAAAGCAGTCTTCGACACATCCTGCTCCCTAATCCGTAATTAATGATATCCCGACCTCAAGTCTATCTTTGAGAATAAGGCAGCCCCTCTCAACTAGTCAAATAAGTCATCGATTCGGAGTAACGAATACTTATTTTGTATAGTGACTTTGTTTAGCTCTCGGTAGTCCACACACAACCTCAATCTCCCGTATATTTTCTTCACAAATAACACGAGAGCACTCCAGGGTGAGGTACTCCTACGGATGAAGCCCCGTCCTAACAGCTACTCAATCTAATCACGTAACTCTCTCATCTCAGCTAGAGCCATACGGTATGATGTGCAGGCTATCTACCGAGTGCCCGAAATCAAATCTATAACAAAATCTATCTCTCGGCTAGGCGGTAGTCCCGATATATCCTGGAACACATAAAAAAACTAGCGAACTACGGGAATTAAATCAATGGGAATCACTACCTCCTTAGAGGTCTCCTCCTCTATGCAATATAAATGGGTGGACGGTTCTCCCTCAGGATGAGGCATCGCCACTAGAAACATCTGCTGACCCGGTATAGAAAAAATAATGTTCCTATTGAAACAGTCTAACATGGCTCTATAAGAAGCAATTTAATCCATGCCAATAATGGCGTCATGCTCGTGCATATTTAAGACTAGCATATCTGTAGGAAAAATTAGGCTCCTAATCTCTATACCTAATCCCCGACATGTAAAGAAAATCAACGGCTCATTACCTAGTGGTGAGTCTATACATGTTACCGTACTCTCTGCCGAGTCTAATAACCCTGTAGCCCATGAAAAACTCGTGGCTATGAAGCAGTATGATGCCCTAGTGTCAAATAAAATGCACCCCATTGTACCATGGATAAGAAACTTATGCTCAACTGCAAGTGGCACCTATAGTACTTCTGCTCGGTGGACATTATAAACACGTCCATACTGTAATTGTCCCTACTGAACTGGGATGGTTGGGAAATCTAGTATCTAAAGTGGTGTTGGGAGGGAAGCTGGGAAGATCGACCTATATCCTGACAGCCACCCTACTGCTGCGAGGTCCTGTCCCCCTCAGACCAATCCTGACATCTATTACTATTCTTACCAGAACCAAGGCATCTGCCCCTGAAATTTCCTCCCCTCTATCCCTGCTATCCTTGGCCCTGATGGTCATTACCACCCCTCCAGTAGCCTTGATGGCCCTACTAGCCCTGCTGACTAGACTGGCCCTGTCTATAGCCCCCATGTCCCTGCCTAGTGTTGCCAGATCAAAATTGCTTAGCAGGGTCCCCCTGATGGGAACTCTTCTCATCTTGATAGACCTGCCCCTGAGCTGTTGGTGCCTCACTGGCACTACTACCTCTTGTCCGACCCTGCTAGTTGGACTCTTCGACTCATTTTCTCCCCTACTGGTGGAAGCAGTGGTCCTGGAAATTCAACAGGGCGGTATTGAGTACATCAGTATAAGTACCCAATGACAGATTACCCAAGAGGTGCTGGCGAATCCTCCAGGTCAAACCATCCATTAACATTCTAATCTTCTTCTCTTCGGTAGTTACCTCATCTGGTATTATAGTAATCAGTCTCATGAATTCCTCTTCATACTCTATAACAGTTATACTTTCCTACTTAATATTCAATATTCTCCGCATCATCTCAGTTTGCACAGTGGAAGGAAAGTATTTGCGATCAAACTGGACCCAGAAAAGTTGAATCGTCATACTGTCCCTCTCCTCCAAAGTGGTAGTGGACTCCCACCACTGCAAAGCGGCTCCTACTAGCTTGAAGGAAGCCAGTAATTGTCTCTGAATGTTTGTGCACTAGTACACGCGAAGATGCCTCCGAATGTCTTTCTTCTATTGGCTCGTGATGATGATGTCAGAATTGCCCGTGAACTTTGGGGGATGTGCCCTCTAAAAATCATCCCTAGCTCTCTCCCATGTAGTGGGACACTGAGATGAAACTAATGTTATAGCCTGAACCTAGGGTAGTCAGATGTTCTATGGTTTCTCCCAGGATGGGAGTTTTGTGTCTAGATAAACGCGAGGGTTGATACGTAGTGAGGTGCGGACTCACAATAATATTGAGATAATGTGGCCAATGATATATAGGATATTCTTATTTGAATGTTGGTCAGTAAGAGCGCAACGTGAGGTGCATTTATTGAGGTATAACCCTATAACTGATCAAGTGTCAAGAGTGTTCAACAAGCTTGTTGTGAAGCGAGGGCTGTAGTGATTGAGCCTTTCTTTGTATTTTACTTTGAGTACTGGAGGATTACAAATTTTTCTAGATATGCCTATTTTCTGAATTTTGGGACGAAATTCCATTATTAGGAGGGAAGTATGTAATACCCCGTATTTTTACGGCTTTTAATTATGCGATTTAATAAATTAAATTGCCTTGAATTATGAGATTTTTTAAAATTAATTTGGGATAATTAATTGGAAAATAATCCGGATTTAAATGCTAGCGAGACGAGAGTTAGTATTTGATTATTATAATGTTGTTGAATATTAGTGAGTGATTATGGTAATATGTGATTGTTTAATTTATTAAAATTATCGTGAGTTGAAAATAAGGCAGTTTCGGTAATTAAGATGGGACGCGCGTGTCAGTCGTGTCAGGACCTAATTTAATGGATTTGAAAGTATTTTATTTTTATGTCATTCGTATGATCATTTTGAGTGCGCCAACGTGTTCGGAAGGTTCGAGATAATTAAAAAATACTAGCCGGGGGTTTATTTTGGATCTGGGGATATTTTTAGGCATAACCGGCAACCCAGGAGGGCATTTTAGTCATTCCCATTTTTGGGTGAATAGTGACCCACGAATTTTAGACAGTCAATATCATCCAAAACTTGATTCCCTTAGGGTTTGTCAACCAAAAACCATAAACGGCCATTATAGTGGAAGAAAATGGAGTTTCCAAAGGAGAACTACCAATTAGAGGCTTTTGCACCACCGTCACCACCACCGGATAGATCGGAAAGCAAGGATCATCCACATATCGTCTACTTCATCGTATTAGAATTTTCATTACCAGGAAAGTGATTTAATTTGCAATAATTTAGCGCATATATCATTAATGTTAGGTTAGAATTGAAGAATAACCTTAAATAATGAAAATTGAATGGATTTGAAGAATTTAAATCATAACCTGGGTAGGTCTTGCATGTAGTTTAATGTTAGAGATAATAGCAGCCACGAAATTTAATTTTTGGGTAGAGAATTGTGAAATTTTATTGAATTATATAGTGTTCTTGAAGAAATAGGAAAACTAGGATTTTTATATGAAAAATTAGGTAAATTGATCCAAGAACTTGATGTTCTACTTTGATTTGATGATTCTAAAATGTGGGAAATTAAGCAAACATGTTGGTATGATAATTAGTATGCTTGGTTTGGTGTCTAAGACATTGTAATGAAGAATTATAGATGTAAAAAAAGTAAAACCCGTAACTGTTTAAGAAAATCTGGGCTGATACCTGCTTGATCGATCAATCGACTGAAGAATATCAATCGATCGACGATCGATCGATCGATCCCTTCTCTTCGATCGATCGACCCCTTCTGATTTTTGGCAATTGTTTTCCCTTAAGTCTTAATAAAAATCTCAAGAGCAATGATGATTCTTAGGATGTTTAAATTGATATTTTGGGACTTAGTTAAGGATAGTAGGGTCTTAGTTGAAGCCTGGAAAAATGGATTGCCTTAGGGATTTGAATACTATTGCTTACGAGGGACTACCAAGTGAGTTACGGTTAGGAATCATTCAAATTGAAACTATAATGGGATTAAATGCTGAGGTAAGGATAAGAACAGTAATGGAGGGGCGTTAAGTTACTAAAATAACATTAGAAACTAATAGGAGGCTTAGTAACCTTTTGGGGTACGTTTCGGTACTCAAATTGACATGACGAGAGAAAGTTATCAAGTTAAATATATAATTACGTATGATGTTCAGGATAATCTTACTGCGTACAAGACTTACTAGATTGAATGTGAATATCTATATTGAAATATGATTACTAAGGTTGTGAGAATGCCTAGTGAATGGATTTCTTATGTGTATAACATACCTACTATACTTGCTATCACGGGAGGTTAGTTTTTTGTAAAGGACCCTCTTATCCTTGTGTGCCTTCCGGGGGATTTAGACTGGTACCTTAAGGACATAGGATTGTGAATGCCTTATTTGTGAGTTGATAAGTCAGCTGACCATGGGATCGTAGGTATGTGCGTGACCCATGGGTATGTGAACTATGTTCACCTCCAATATGTCAAATTTTTCTTATTGAAACAGTTCTTGAGAGATTCGAAACTTGTAGTCCCTATGTACGTGGTGTACCAGGATTCGATAGCAGAGTACGCGTGCACCGCATCTTAGCCTAGGGGTTCCATATATGTATTTATATACTGAGAGTGATATACTTATGTACTTGTGACTGGTTAATTATGGATTAGTAGATGTGAAAAACTAAGATATTTGAATAGGCTAAGAATGAGAATTTAATTAACACTTGAGATAAGTAATTTTAATGAATGCAAATATGGGTTATGAATATAACTGTTTTGGGTACTAAGAGTAGACATCCTATGGTAGAATATGGAAGCGGAAGAGGTACATACTAGTTAGTTACTGACATAACTAGGATGGGTTAAGGTCATAGGTTAGGCGTGCACATTAGTTAAGAGGTGAGAAACTCATGTGAGAGTACGCAACTAACATGTTTATAATATGTGTTGTTTAATTGTAATTTAAACACTTGCTAAAGTTTTAAAATGTTTTCACCTCGGGCTCTGACCCGTTTTCCTCCAAATCTATTTTGTTTTGTAAAAACATTTTAGGGGCCCAGCCATAGGGACGCCAAGCATAGGAGTTCCATTCTGATGACGTGCTGTAGCTGTTGTGGAAGCTGCAGGATCTTGGTATTAGACGCCTTCATATTTATCCTTGGTTCCTTTAGAGCCATTTGTATCAGTTAGGACATGTCGCCCATTCTTATTTAGAGGTTGTAGTTACAGTCTATCATTATTTCGGTTATTGGTTTATTTATTCAAAATCTTGTATTGGGACTTTATTTATTCTGGCATTATTATTATTGGAGTGTTTACTCCAGACTTAGTTGATTTCATTTCGTTGGTTATTCATATGAGATTGTTTATGCGATTGATGATTAATGATTTAATTCTTGGTTATTGGATAACTTAATTAATAAAATTTGACATCTCTCTCTTTTAAATATTTGGTGGCTAGTTATTAATTAAATATTTTTTGACAGTGATGCTAAGACTGAACTAACTTGATATTCTATATTAATTTAATAAAGGAGTAGCTACCCGGTATTTAATTAGACGGGATGTCACACCTATGACAGTTTGACTTGATAAATGAGTAATGTTGGCTCCGTTGAGCCGAGGCTTGTTAAGGACGAGGCTATACTTGGGTACATCAATCACCCCTAGATTTTTCTCATTAACTTGAAGATTTTTAATGGCCATTTACCTATTGTTTATTTTTTTTGATGAATCTCCATCTTTTTCGACAACCTTGGTTGGTGCTTATAAGTTTGTTTTAAGAGATTTAGGGGTGGTTTAAATGTTAGGTGAGAATCACTTGTTTTTTTTGGGCTATCCTCCGTCTCCCTTGCCTTCTATGAAAGACTTGCACTGGTCATCTTTTTCGGTGGGATTAAATCTAGTGTCATTTATGTTCATAATTAAAAATAGTTTAGTTTCCTTCTTTTGATCTTAGTCAAACTAGGTCATACCTTGAAACTGTTTGGATATTAAAGACCTTATATGATTTGATAGACCAATACCCTAACCTTAGTTAGAGACTTTTTAATGAGATACGAAAGGTTAAGATCAAGGTCGAGGCCAAACATAAGGTCGGAGATGACCCTACACTTCCAATCCACCCAATTCCACTAATTGTCAACCATCCTCTTATCACAAAGATTAGTATTCCCTTATCTAAGTCTTCAGCCCCTTCAAACGATAATCCTTCCATATCCTCTCATGTGAAGAGTCTTAATTCCTTTGTTAAGGCGTTGAGAGTTCCAACTACTGATCCTAAGGGGTTTGAGGCAGTTAAGACTTCTTCTTGTGGCTAATCCTCTTAGCGTGTCGCGTCCTCCAATCTTGTGGATAAATCCGTGCATGAGATCCATAATTTTGATAATCTAGGATAATAGGTTGAAATTCCACCCCCTTATATGGCTATCCCCATTTTATCCTTGTCCGATGTTGAGTATGTTAGGAATTATGAAGAAGGAGCCGTAACTATTTAGGTTGAGGAGCTTTCGTCTAACGAGAATGAGGATCTACTTGACACCAATTATGCCCAATAATTCCCCATTACCATATGAGAGTTAGACTTACTGATATGGAGTCATCGATATGACAAAAAGTCTTACATTAATATGAGGGTACTGTCCAAGGATGAGAGGGACGAAACGATGAGGTCACCGTCTATGAACAAATGTTCAAAATCAGCTTCAAACTTTCAGTCCATCCCAACGTCTGAGCTATTCTTGTAGGGCTAGATTTAGCACCAGTCCAACTATCTCCTAATGCTTGGATAAGTTTGATTAGCTTTGTCCAATTATGTCATCTCATCCATGAAATTAATCTTTGTGTCTTGGTGTTCAGAGGTTGTCATAATGTCTTATGCACTAAGGCACAAACATGATACTACCATCTCATAGCCAGGAATACCCCCAAGAAATTTATGTGTCAACCAGACTTCTAACCACCATTGGAAACCTCAATATTTCTTTATTTCAGAGGCTTAGGACTTTAGTATCGACACCCCTAACATTTACAGTGTGTTGAGATTTCCCACGAAATGGGTAAAGGACCCTATGTCGACCAAACTTGATCCTGGACTAAGCATAGACTCCCATGGATCAAGTTGACAAGCTCTGTGAGAAGGGGGAAATAAGGAACTTGTGGATTTTGATAGGTCGATGAGTCCCAAGTATCTTCGAAAATGGGTCTGAGGGTTGACCCATTGTCTGAGCTGCGTAAGCTACCAAATAATTTCATCTGTAGCGTTAGCCTCGTCTTATTATATTTATACTGTCTCAAGTCTTCCTTTTATGCAGATCGTCCAAACAGTGTTTCTAGCCATGTTTAGGACATGGGAGCACCTATTGCCTCCAATTTGTTGAGTAAGTTGGCATCTCAAAAGTCCCAAATGGACAAGAAGACCGCCGCCAATGGTCCTAGCTAGATCGAGGTTGGTCAATAAAAGAAAGAACTGATCGGTGGCCACACTAACCTTCCTCCTGACTTAAATAAGACCCTAAGAATGATGGATGAGGTTAGTGATATTGCTATTGCTATCCTTATTTTTTCACACTCAATTCTGGTGGACATACTACCCTTGTTATCTCTCAGCCCGAATTCCTTTATTAGGGATTCATTTAGGACCAAGGCTATTATCGGTTCATGGATGCCCCAATTTGATAAGAAGTTCTTGGATTCCCTAGAGCCGAAGTGCCTAATAAATTTTTGTGTGCATAAGGTCATGTAGGTATCTATCTTTGATTTTATATGATCTCTTTATCAACCACTTTCGGCCTATGTAATTTTGTATTAACCATTTACTTATGTCTTACAGTCCCTTTTTTTAGTCCACCAATTATTCGAATAGGTTCAATCCAATGAGTCTAAGATTGATAAGGCCTATGTTGACGTCAAATTAGAGAAAGAAATAGCCAATGAATCTCTGAAGAAGAAGAAGGACGGTGATCATAAGGCCAAGGTTGACCATCTAGAGTAAAAAGGATAAGACGACCTTGCTTCTAAGGCCGAGTAATATAATAATGAAAAGGCTGAGATGGTAAAAAAGCATGAGGTTGAGATGAAAGTCGTAATAGAGGCGGATAAGCAGAAGGTTGTGGAGGACTTCCAAGCCTTTGAGGTGTTTTCCAGCTATAACATCCAATATCTCGATAGGGGAGCCCGAACTTCCCTTAGGTGGGAAACCCTTAAGTTCCCTGAGGTCTCGGCCTTAGATGACAGGCTACACGTGTTTGATTTCATGGATCCTTTAATGGGGACGACCTTTTCTGAGATTTAAGCTAAGCTCCTTACTTCGTAGTCATCTATGGCCGAGATGATAATGAATAATAACAATGTGGTTTCTGATGATACCCAGACTCGTCCAACTGCTGATGACACTGTTATCAGCCAGACCAAGAGCTATGCTTGAAGACATCTCTTATCTTATTTATTTTGTAGGGAGATCATATATGGACTTTATGACCTTTTTTGTGTAACTAATTTTGTGATGTGTAACATTATCTTTAAACATTATCATTAATTTCTGAACAATAATTTGTTTGATAGTCATCTGCTATGTGAATAATTGAATATAATGAATGGAAATCAGCTTGTTTGAATGAAAATTCTCTCATAATCTTAATTTTCATATCCGCTTGCACAGTAATTTACAATTGTACGATTGTTAATGAACTTGCAAAGACTACTCTCATCTCAGCTGATATAGGTAACCAAGTTAATGATATTTAATTAGAGACCACCAAATTAATGATGTTAATACCATGTCTCCTCTTGTTATTTTTGGAAGTTTATGGACGAGTTTTTTCTCTTCATACACTCTTGTCTTAGCTGAAGGAAGGACAAAATTTAAGGCCACCAAGTCAATGATGTTTGAGATAACCATAATAAAATTATTTTTAATAGATGTTTTTTATGTTTTTCACCACCTTAGTGATGTTGTCACAACATTCCCCCTGGTGTTATTAAATGCTCATGGAAAAGATGAATCTCACATGGTTTATCGTATCGTTAAGAGTGAGTAAAGACTAATTCACTATTTTAATGATGCTATTTAGCATAGAGCAAATCAAACCATTCATTTGGACAATTGGATGAAAAATATATAAGGAAACACTTGTGCTTTTTTCATTCATTACGTTGAGATATTACAAATACAAAGAGGGTGAGAGATAAATTATATACAAGCCTATTGATAATATTTCTTTAAGTGGTCTACATTCTATGGGTTGGATAAAGGTTCTCCCTCTATGTTCTCCAGCTGATAGGGTCTAGGGATGAACTCCTCAGTGAGCCTATATGGGCATGCCAATTCGGTATAGCTTGTTTAACTTCTGCCAAATCTTCTTCAACACCGAATCCTTCACAGATATCGGCCTTGCTCTTACCCTCTTTTTATAGAACTTGGTTATCCTTTATTGATATTCCTCTTGTCGGACCATGACATCTTCTCTTCTCTCTTCTATTAAGTTCAAATCCAACCTCCTTTTTTCATTGTTGTTCTCAAGATTATAAGTCTAGACTTTGTGACTGGGCAGGCCGAGTTCAGTGGAGATTACTACCTCTCTTTCATAGGCCAGCATGGAGGGTGTCTCCCCTCTAACATTTTGTAGCCCCATAAAATTCTGTGCAATTACTCCATCCATAGTCCCTTAGAATCTTTTAACTTTTTCTTGATTCCTTTTAATAGTTTTCTATTAGGGACCTCAGTCTAGCCATTGGCTTGGGGTCATCCCAATGCTGAGTAAAACTGCTTGATGCCGATGCTTTTACAGTATGACTCTAGGGGTTTGTTTTTTAACTTCTTTCCATTGTTAGAGAGAAAGGTGTGGTGTATACCATATTTGCAAATGATATTCCTTTAAATGAACTTGAAGGTCTTTGTCTCATGATGGAGATCATGGCCTCAGCCTCCACCCACTTTGAGAAATAGTTGATATCCATGATAAGATACCTGTAATTACATCCACCCTTGGTTAAAGGTCCTACTAAGTAAATTCACCACACTGTAAATGGCCTGGGGGTTGTGATGGATGACAAAGGCTGATGAGGGATGCAAGCATATCTCTGGAATTTATCACATTTCTTTAAATAGTCGACAACGTCCTTAGAAAGGGTCGACCACTAATAACCTTGAGTCACAATCCTTTTGTCCAGCGATCATCCCTCAATATGGCTTGAGCATGACCCCTAATGTACATCTCACATTAGATATTCAACTTCACTGGGGTTAACACATCAGAGCAACGGGAGTAAAATCCCTTTTTTTTTAAGACGTCCCCTATAATGGTGAACCTTGCCATTCTGTATCGTAATTTTCTCCTCAAGGATTTAATTTTTGGGAGCTCCACATCCCTGATATACTAGATGAGAGGATCCATCTAAGATTCCTTAAGATTTAAATTTACAGAAAACTCAAGTCTAGTGTTATCATCGTTAATGCTTGACTTGTAGAGGTTTTTAACCAAAATAGTCCTCTTGATTTCGGTTCTACTAGAAGAGTCTAACCACGCTAGATAATTGGCTCGATATTTCTTAAACTGAGGGACTCTCTTCACATTCACTTATTTAAAGTTGGTTAAAACCTTCTTTACCCTTTCCAAGTACTCGGACATTGTCTCATCTTTGGCTTCATAAATCCCCAAAATTTGGTTCACTACAAGCTGAGAGTCACTATATACTATCATATGGACCACAATCAAAACTTTGGCCAAAGTCGGGCCTGCCAATAAAGTCTCATACTCAGATTCATTGTTCGAAACTTTAAAACTGAACCTCAATGCATATTCAATATCGATCATGTCTGGAGCTAATAATATGATCCCTGCACCACTACCACTTTCACAAGAGGATCCATCCATTAACAAACTCTAGACCGAGTTGTCGTTCGAAAAAGGGCCTTCATCCACAACCCCATTTTTGTACAAATATTTTTCAGCAAGGTCGACTCTTGTTCCATTAGTTATGGTCGGACCCAGGGTTGTGTTCTCAGGAAATACCAAAATCTCATCTTCTTTACCATCGACCTCATCCTAAGTGAATTCAGCCACAAAATACTCTTAATGCTTGCCTCTTAATTACAGTCCTTGGTTAATACACAATATCAAATTCTCCTAACTTTATAGACTAAGCCATCATCCTACCTAATTTCTTGGGGTTATGGATGACTTGTCTCAAAAGAGTGTCAGTGAGTGCCACTATGATATGAGCTTAGATATATGACTTCATCTTTCTTGAGGCACATATCAAAGCCTAATCCAATTTTTCCATCTTTGGTTATTTTAGCTCGGACCAATGAAAATCCTTATTGTTAAAGTACACATGCTTTTGAACCCCTTCATCATCCTGAATGACGTATGCACTTATAGCTGACTCTAATACTGTTGGCATAAAAATAATTTCTCCCCCTGGACGAGCCAAAACTGGAGCATTGGAGATCCCAAATAAGTCTTAAGTTCTTTAAAGTCCTTCTCACACTCTTTATCCCAAATAAATGCTTTTCTTAAAATTCAAAAGAAATGGAGGCACTTATTTGTGGCCCTTGAGATGAAGCAATTGAGACTAGTCAATCCTCCTATCAGCCTCTGCATGCCTTTTATAGTCTTCGGGGTCTTTATTTATATCAAGGCCTCGATTTTCTCTAGGTTTGCCTCAATTCATCTCCGATTGACTATCAAGCAGAGGAATTTTCCTTCTCCGATGTCGAACACGCTCTTTGTCAGATTTAATTTCATCTCATAATGATCTATTGTGTCGAACATCGTTTTAAGGTAAGCCATATGATCCACACACTTGAGGATCTTTGTCAGCATATCGTCAATATAAACCTTAATAGTTTTGCCAATCTGGTCCTCAAATATTTTATTGACCAATCTTTGGTAGTTGGCCCTATATTCTTAAGTCTGAACGGCATGACCATATAGTAGTAGGTTCCTTTATCAGTGGTGAAATATGTATTCTCTACATTAGCTTCATCTATAAAGGTCTGGTTGTATCACGAATATGCATCCATAAAGCACATCAGCTCATGACCAGTCATTGTATCTACCATCTGATCTATACTGGGGAGAGGAAAACTGTCTTTTGGGAGGGCCTTATTTAAATAAGTGAAATCAATCCACATTCTTTTCTTTTAGTTGTCCTTTGGGACTATTACGACATTAGATAACTACTCTGGGTACCGTACGTCCCGGATGAACTTAGTTATCTATAACTTTTTGACCTCTTCCTGGATCACCTCATACTTCTCTCTTACATAGGTCCTTCTTCTATTTCATAGGCTTCTCCTTCTCGTCAATATTCAATATATGGCAGATGACCTCTGGATCTATTCCAGGTATGTCTTTATCACTCCATGTTAAAATGCTTTGTCTCTTCCTCAACAGCTCTATCAACTTTTCCTTCACCTCCTTTTTTAATGATGATCCTATTTAGATGATTTTTTTTGGCCCATTCTCATTAAGGAAAATATATTCTACCTCCTTTATAGCCTCATCCTTATTCAATTTCCTCTCGTCCCTAGGATCTAGAGTATTTTTAGGAGGTTGTGAACCTCATGTGATCTTCCTTATATTCTACTGAGATGCAATAACATTCTCTTGCCTCTACTTGGTCACCTTAGACTTCCCCTAGTCCATAAGGAGTCAGGAATTTTACCATTTAGTGAATGGTGGAGGTCCTGCTTCAAACTCTTTGCATTTTACTCGGCCAAGAATGATATTGTAGGCTAAAAACGTGTTCTCATCCATCACAAAAGGCTAACTTTAATCGTGAGGCATCACATCCATGAACCTATGCAGACAACCATCTCGTACACTCCAAGAGGATGCACATTTTATCCACTGAACCATATCAAGGGCTAATGATAAGGCACCAATCACTTCTTACTAAGGTTTAACCCCTTGAAGTAGTCCTAAAACATGACGTCTGTTGTGTTATCACCGTTCATAAATTTTTTAGACACATTGTAACCATGAACCCTGGTACTGATGACCAAAGGGTCATTATGAGGGGACAATATGCCCTTAAAATCCATTCATGATAAGACAACAACCAATGTATCCATGTCTACCTTTTTCAGTTTAATCAATTTTAACTCTGAAGCAATCAAGTTTACCTCCATTCTCTTGGGTGCAGACTTCGCTTCCACGACTTGTGCCTTATGTTCATCCAAATCAGATACATCACTAACCATTCCCCCATTGATCATTTTAACGTCGAAGGAAGTCATATGAATATTCCCCTTGGGCTCTGGGATCTTTTGTGGGAGGTTTGGGTCATTTTCTTCACTATCTGACTCTTCATCTTTCTTGTAGGCCCGAGGTTGTCATCTCGATCATTGATCTTTTGGACCACTGTTCTTCAATCTGGATTTATCTATGGAACCACTATGATCAACATACTTCCGAAGTTTCCCTTGTTTTAATATTTTCTCAATATCGTCTTGAGAGAAAAGCATTTGTCTGTAGTATGGTCGTGGTCTTGGTGGAGATCGCACCATTTGCTTTTGTCCCTCTTGTGGGGAGGGGCTTAATATTTTCAGTCAACTTAAGAGCTTTGTCATCTTTAATCTCACTTAATATTAGGTCAGGACTTACTATCAATGGAGTGTAGCTGGAAAACTTGTCGTTAGCCAACCTTTTCTTCTCATCTCTTCCCTTTGATTTCTGAGATTTACTCCCACTAGCTTCCTTCTCGTCTTCTCCTTTGGCCTCCATGGCCTCCATTGTGTTCATGACTCTCCCAGCCATAACCAGGAGTTTGTCATGGACTTAGGAGGGTCCTCATCTAACTTCTAAAATATCTTGCCTTTTTGTAATCCACCTATGAGGGCTGTTATAGAGATATTTTCTTTATTATCCTCCACCTCAAGCTTCTCCTTATTGAAATGCACAATATGGTCTCTCAGTGACTCATTCTTCTTTTATTTTACAAACAAGGGATGAGTCACCTTCTTTTGGGGATTCATGCCAAAAAAAATTATGCATGAACTTATTAGCCAATCGTTTGAAGTTCTCAATAGAGGCCTTAGGAAGATAAGTGTACCATGTATAAGCTGCGCCAGTGAGGGTTTTAGAGAATGCTCGACATATCATCTCATTGGAGATAGAATAAATGTTAATCGTAGACTGATACATCTCAATATGATCTATTGAATTCTGGTTGCCATCATATTTTGGACTTATAATCAGAGGTTTGAACTTATCTAGAGTGGAAAAGTTCATAATCCTCGCTACGATGGGTGACCTTCCACATACCCCCTTTGGACAGGGTCTTAGATTTTTAGCATGTCCTAAATATTGTCCTCCAGCCTTTAAATCTAACAATTCCATGGTTTCTCAACTACCACTATATTATCTCCTCTACATTCTCTGTCAACTGGGAGAGGTACTTTATCTCCGCCAATATTTCTCATCGACTTTTTACTTCTCTTTATTCACCCTCTCGACCTTGATGGGATCGACGATCGCCACGTCCTCCATTACCTCTGAAGGAAACAATTCTCTTAAATTAGGAGAGTTAGTCTCGTAGATCTCATACTAGGCCGAGATGATCAAAAGATGACCCTCTTTTAAGTCTGCCTTATAATATTTCCTTTGCTAGTTGATACTAGACGAACTGTATAACCAAAAATTTCATATGGTTCCCAATAGTCATCCTCATCACAACCTTGGTAGTCCAAATATTCTTACACTCATTTTCCTAGGTGGAGACTCGTGGGGTCAGCCACATCTCTATGCCTTAAGTGGTGTTGCGCATCCTTAAGTGGTTTCGACGGTGGTCCCCCCTATCGTCGCATCCACACCATCTCTGACGGCCAGAGTTATCATCTTTGACACATCAGCTAGAGTCCAGGCCATCATGGTCTGGCTAAAAGCCATATACTGTTCTTGGATTTTCTTTTGGCTAGACACCAGTGAGAATAGGCCATCGCCACCTGAGCCATTTCTGACTGAGGTGGTTTCTATATTGATTTGGGGCCAATGTCCTGAAGTAAATTCAGAGACATCTTTTCGGTGAGAGTGTAGATGAATTAGGTGATATGGAAAAAGATTGAGTGTCCCGACTAGATCTTTTTCAATGGTGATTCAGGTCCACCAAGGATGAAACGGATCACCACCAGAAAATAAAGTGGGACGTAAACAGAAAAAGGAGAGGAAGAAAATGATCCTTCATTCCCACAAACGGTGCCAAAATGATGATACCGAAATAATACAAACACTTCAATTTTATAATGAGCTTAAACTAGTAAATCTACAGAATTAGATATGATGAATAATAGAAATAACGTAGAAGGGGATGAGGAGAAGAGGATGAACACTAGCTTCTAAGTGGTTCAGCCTTTAACCTACTCCATTATGCAGGTGATGAGTTTTTTCACTAAATAAAATGATCTCTAATGGCTCTGGTTTAAATTCTAGAACTTTATGTATAATAATAGGTTTTTACAGAAATTGACAAGGGTTTGTAATTTTAGATCCTTTTCCAAGGTAGCAGATGTAAAGTTTATACAGTGCTTGCGGTGCTCACTATACCTTCAAGCATGTACTAAACATGTCCATGATTAAGCTTCCAATAGGATCTAGATACCCGTCCCTGGTGCAAGGGTGTCATGATGATGCAATATTCCCTCACATTCTCATGAGATCTTGTTATAACTGCATCCCCATGTGGATTAGTCATGATGGAAACCTGTATCACACGTGAGATGTTTGTCGTACTGGGAGGTCTCGACCTGCCCGAGGCTGATATGTTCGATGTCCTATTTGGCAACTAATGGGATAAACTGAAGTGTGATCTCGACTGCCCGGTTGGAGCCATGTTAGATGAGACTGGTGGGGGACTAATGGGCCAACTAATAGGTATCGACCTAAGATACTAGTACAAGGATGATACTATTAATAAAGGGCCATTCCATAGGGTCCATTATTATTTAACTTAATAGATGAGTAATTTCGGCTCGGTTAGCTGAGGCTTATTGAAGACGAGGCTACACTTGGTTATATCATAACCTGTACTAATAAAAGATGTTGGATCGATGTTGGGTCACTTTTTCTGTTAATGTAAGGCTTGACTGTGGTTTATTAATCTTTGTTTTGTCTTAATCCCATATTAATGGTTTGATGAGGAGGTTTATCATTAATCCCCTCTTGCATTTTCCTCCTCGTAGATAAAGTTATTACATTATCAAGAATCATGTAGGAAATACTAGCTAACAACAATCTAGTGATCAAAACATGTTAATCTAGGGAATTCTTGGATATTCAATTTATATAAAATCATTAATGTATTCAAGCATTAAATGGTGATATCCCATCATTTGTCATTTCTATTCCTCGAACACTATTGGAGACATGTGGCATGTCGGTATTAATTCCAAACTATTTTGGGGTTGTGTAATCATCATCCCTTCCAAACTAAGGTTCTCCTTGGGTATACCAAAACTCGAGAAGTGTAATGGTTGCCCACGTATTCCTATAAATACCTTTGTCTTACTTTGTTTCAAACTTCTCCAAACTTCTACCATTTGAGAGAACATGAAGCTTTTCTTAGAGAGAGAAATAAATTATTTCTTATGTTTTTATCAAGTTCTTACCCAATTTTCTTCATGATTTCTATGGAATTTCTTTCCCACTTATCTTCTAACTAGTGTTTGAGTAGTTTTATTGTCAGAAAACAATTGCTCTAATATCTTGTATATCCTCCAAAGTTGTTACCCACTCAAGGAAAGCTCCAGAGACCGATGAGGCTGAGAGTCAATTAATTTTTTCCTTTTACTAGAGTGCCCTCTTTTTTTGTCAAGGTGATAATTTTGTTGAGGAATATGAAAATTTTAAAGTCGCAGTGGATTGGTTCAATAATCCCCTATTAATGCTCCGAAAACCTTTTGATCATACCATAGGTTCCTATGCTGCTTCCTTTAGTTTTCTGAGGTTTAGGTTAGATAGTGGACATTTAACCTATTCCAACATAAAATTCGAAGGACCAAGTGGTTATTCTTATGGATTTATAGTTTGTTCGTCATATATCAAACGTAGGTATACTAGTCAACTTCTTAAGGTTAGCCTTCTACGAGCATCCACCTAGTTTGGCGACTTCACCCTCTCCAAGAATAACCTTTCTCTTCAACTTCTGGTTGCTTTATAAATAATAAAGACTCACACTTTAGTTACTTCTTGGGGGAGTTAATAGTTAGACTTGAAGCTAATTGTGAAATGATGTGCCTAGAGCATTGTGGTCTTCTGCCATTTGGCATAATTTTGATCAATGATGTTGAAAAAGTTAATCGTCAACAATTGGATCAGCTATTTCATGAGACCATTGATGAATCTACTACGGCCACTTATAGTAAATTTATCAAGTTTTTTTTCCGGATCCAATTAAGATATTGTTCAACAAAAGTAAAATAATGTTGAGGTTCCATATACATTTGGAGTATATAATGAAAACCTTAAGTTGAATGCATACATTCTTGGTTTTCTATCACATTTTTTTCCTCTCAATAATTCCAAACATCAACCATATTATAACTTAGCCAGCATTTTTGTGAGGTTATCTCATGGGATTAACACTCCACTTATTGTGATGACCCTTAGCTATTTATACACCTGGATAGATAGAACCCACTGTGATGTGGATAGGTTTGTTGGTAGGTATGACATAAGTAATTTTTTAACTCTTTTTTTCAAATAGTATTTTTATATGCTCGATTCCTAAATCATTCTCCCAAATCCCAAGGCATTAGTGTTTTTCTTATTAGACACCCCAGGATCATGTAGTTGAATAAAAAAACAGAGTGTGAATTCTTTTATATCTTTGATTGGTGAATATTATTATTATCATAATCATGCATATTAGCCTTTAAACTGCCATACCTTGGCCATACTTCAAAGTTTACTCCATAACTATTAGGGTTGTTCCCTCTGAAGAAGTTATTTTGGTTCAATGCTTACTATTGTTGTCTTATTATTGTAGCGAAATCCCTTGCCGTCCTTTATTAAGTGGGATTCTAATAGTGAGGACTAAAAATCGCAATGTAATATGACTCAATATTCTATGATTAAAGTATTAATTCTATTTGTAGTTCCAGCCAAATAGATGAATCATTTTCCATTAGTTTTTAAGAATTTGCTTGTCGAGCTAGGATAGTTCTGACCAAAATAATAATAATATGCTCATTATTGATGATAAGAAGGAATGCCAATACTATTTTGGGTTGGTTATGCCAATACTAACATACTCAAGTCCAATTTTTCCAAGAGTTCCTTTGAATTAATCCTATTTACTCTTGTGTGGAGAGATTCGGCTCCAATGAATTGGGTTTGAAAAACTATTCATTAATTTCTATGGAGTTTCCAATTAGTTAATCTGAGAATTCTTTTTTTTCTCAGATGCCTCCTTCATTATCTAATATTGATATTATCCCTAAACCAAAGAAGGAAAAAAACAATACCACTGACATTAGTGCTTCAAAGAGGAAGGATGGCACAATAACTAGTTAGTGAAGTCAAGGCATTAAAAATTTCCAAGACCAATAAATATGTGACAAACCTTAGTGTTAATCCTCCATTCAAAATAAGTTTATGGTTCCAATTCTAGTTAAAAAGGTAAAGCAAGTTGTATAAGAGTTTCTTTCCTTCTTTGAGTCTAGATTTGCGTTTGTTGTAGATATTGTAACATGTTTAGAAATAGAACCCCCAATTGATAATTTAATTGCCTTTCCTTAAGTTTTTGGAGGCCAACTATTCATAAGGATAATGTTTTTGAGGTTCCTTTAATTGTTACTTTAAAACCACATTAAAAAACTTTGTTGAATATGCATACTGGGGTGCATGTGAATTCCACTCATACTCCTTTAACTTTATCTAAACATACATTGGGAATTAATCCAGACACTTATTTGGTGGGTGTGTAAACTCCTTCATGTCCTTTGTCGATCGACACCCAATAAACCAACGTAAAATCTTTTATGTATGTTTCCCATAGTTTTATGACATGTGTTGAGTTTTCTATAAGTATCTTTATAGTTATTCCATTAGGATGTCATACCTTAATCTATTAGGAATGAAGTTATTTCTCTTCATGCTGAGGTTGTTTAGGTTCCGGATGATACTCCTCTAAGGGATAGTTCCTCAAGTTTTGTTGCTAAAGATGTAGATTTTCTAAATTCTTCGTTACCCCCATATTTAGTGACTTAACTTTCTTCGGATGGATTCTAAAGTAATGTGGAATATATCTTGCCATATCTTATAGCAATGGATCTTGTGATGATTACAAAGTCTGAAGGTGACTCTAGTAAAACTATTATGCCATCAAGCTCTTCATATCCTCGAGTTTTATTGTAGTCACCATATGCTTAATCTTCTTCAATTGGTCCTTCTTCTGAACTGGTAATCTCTAAGTGGGATTGATTTCCCTTTTATCTTCTTCTGATTATCTTTTCCATTCATTTTGACATTATTATTTTATATCTTATTTGTTTTAGGGAGTAGTTGACGCTTTGAGTGAAGCTTTATCTATTGAGTTTTCTCCCTTGGTGAGAACGTTTTAAGATTGGAGTTTACAACTTATCTTGGTAAATAAGGTTCATCCACTTTAATTAACAATCATAATATTTGCTTTTGTGATCCTTGTGAGAATTTTTGCAAATTTGAAGACAACATTTTTTTGGGTATTTCTTCTTGATCCATTTTGTACAAGTCACCATGCTTTATGTTTTAATTTTTTAATTCATTTTTTATGGTTTATGAGTCTTATAGGGATGTTGATAATGAGCTACCTACCTTTTCTGTTGAGGTCGATCAATATTTAGAATCATTAGGTGTAGTAATTGTCATCGACATACCTACGCTTGAGCCTCAAGTTGAATCTAAGGGATTTGTTGCTCTTACTCTATTGGCCATAGTGCTGCCACATGATTAAGTAAATCTTTTCGTAATTTTTATTGCTCTTCACCTCTAACTTGACTATTTGAACATGAGAAACACTTTATTAATGAATTTTACTTTTTCTTCATGAACTTGACAAAGGTTTCATGCTTGGTACTTTAACTTACTTGGGTGTGAATTTAAATAATTTGACTTATTTGGTGACTCACCCTACCTGGGTGGGATTTATGAATAATGTAACCTACATGGTGATGCACCCTACTTGTATGGGCGTTCTGAATAGTGTATGTGCTTTGTGGATTGACTTATGTTGTCAAGACTTTGAATATATTTACTTTCTTTGTAATTTGATCTAGACTTTATGCTTCATTATTTTTAGTCTTTATATTGTGGTTTTTATTTATTCGTGGGAGGTAGTGGAAGAGTTTGTTGCATAGGCCATGACGCAAGTTGAAGCAACTCAACTTCCTCATGATTCATCTGCTCAGGCTAGGAATGTGGAAGAAGATCCTGATGAGTTAGCAAGAGAAGATCCCACGGATCACAGAGATATAGGATCTATGGCTTGTGTTAATTGCGAATAAATAAATGGGTTGAATTTCTCTTATGCCTATTGTGGAACCTTTAGAATAATGTTTCCATCTTGTGTAGAATAATGGTTCCTTTCCAAATCAACTATGTGGCGTGCTCGATCGACTGTTATCATCACAACTGATAACTTTTACCTAATAATACTTGAGAATAATAAGTTTATTCATATTATATCAGCTATAAAGTGTGTTGGATGTAATTGAAGATATTTTCAACTATTCTTATACTTCCTTGAGTATGGATATCACAAATAATCACATCAGTTGATTACATAATAAGCAAAAGGATTATTTTAACTTCTAATGGTTTATGAATAATTTAAAGTAGTTGAAGGATCCTAGGATAATGACCTATCAATATAATTTTTTTTAAATGTGGAAGAGTTGAAGGTTCAATTAAAGAATTTAGAAAACCTTCTCCCCAAGATTGATAATGTTGTCCAGTGCGTGAAACTTGCTGAAGAAGTTTTGACTAAAGCAAAAGATACTTATAAAGCCCAACTAAAAGAGAAGTGATAAGTTGAGTGTAACATATCTTCTATGAATGAATATCAAAGAGACATGCTTGTTGATGTAGCCTCATTTACCGGGGAGGAATTTTTCACCACTAATTTATGATCCCTCACAAAGTAGACTTTTATGCTTTTATATAATTTGGGCAAGGAACCTCACAGTTTTGTAATTTGTATTGTGTTTTTTAAATGGAATATAATTATAATTCTACTTTTGTTTATGGTGTGTTTTGATGTTTGTTCCACAATTTTCTTCTTCCAACACTTGCCTTTTGTGTTCATACCTGAATGTAGAAAACATTAGTGGAAATTGCAAAACATTTGATACATAAAAACGTCCAATTTACATGTGATATGCCTTAAGCCATTTGTTATTGGCTTTTAATGGCTTATCCTTTTCAATATTTGATGTAAGACAATAACTTGAGTCGTGAGCTCATTTGAAAACATAAGGTCCTTACCAATTTTTGTTAAAGTTAGGCAAGGCAGACCTCTAATGTGATTAATTACTATTTTTAGGACCAGTTTACCTTCCATGTACTTTCTGGTCTTGACCAAGTTTACATTGTCTTGAGAGAGTTTTTTTGTGTAAATACGGGAGTACCTATAAAGCATTATCGCGATGTTCATCCACTGCTTTTAGTTAAACATTCCTTGTCTTCTATAGCATGCTACTTCGCAAGGCATATATGGCTTATGGTTCTTTGAGTTCCATTAGGAGAATTTTCTCAGCTCCATATACCAGGAAAATGGTGTATAAACTGATGATGCTTGGATTTAGCACCACCAGGTAAGTGATAGTGAGCTCAAACAGTAGTAGTTATGGCAGCCATAGAGATGCAAGTATATAAGTATGTAAGTGTATAGAAGGGGATGAGTATAAGAGGAAATTAGACAATGATGTATAGTGGTTCAGCCAATTTGGCCTACATCCACTGTGAGTGTGTGATCCACTAAGTATGGGCACTAATGGCCTTGGATACAATGCACATAACCCTCTTTTTCTCTCTACTGTGTGTGTACAAGCAGAGTTTTAGCTAGGGATACTGTTCATGGATCGATCCCCTGTAGGGTTGTAGGTGACAAGTATATATAGGTCTTTGGGGGGTGTACTGTACCCCCCAAGTAAGCATGGTGCATGTGAATGGTGGTCTAACCAATCCCCTGTTGACACCTGTAGATGCCAAATGATGACATAATATTCCCTCACGTGAGGGTGTGATTCGGTTATAACGGTCTGCCACGTGTCATATGAGCCTTACGCGCACTGTTCCACGCGTGTCCCGAACCACGCGCTGTCATGATGTCACCCTCGGCCTATGAGTCGAGGCCGAGGGCAAAGTTTCTTCCGGTGGGGAGCCTGGCTTGATTCTGGCCTCGTACTGTCGTACCATCGTAGGGTCGTCCGGAGCCTGGGGATGGGTCGGCCCCTCGTAGGGTTGTCTGGACCCTGGTGAAGGGTCGGCCCCTCGTAGGGTCGGCTAGAGCCTGGTGGAGGGTCGGCCCCTCGTAGGGTCGGTCGGGCCTGGTGGTGGCCAGCTGGGGCCTAGTGAAGGGTCGTCCGTATTGGAGGTAATCCTCATCCAGGCTGAGGGTATAAACGGGTATATCAATCACCCCCCAGCCCTTAGCCATAGGTGTCATCGAGATGGCTGAGGGATATTTGCTGAATTCGAGACACGTGTGATCAGTTAGGTGAGTGACACCTGTGCAGGTACTCATTGCTGTTCCAGTTTCCAAGGCAGGGTGGCTGCGCAGTATGCTTGGGGCCTTGTGCCCTAATTATATCTTTCTTTGGTAAATGGGTCCACTCATTACCAATGTATATAAGCAATTTTTAAACTCTCTTCCCAACTTCTTCTTCTTCACGCCTAACCATTTTCTCTCTCTAGAACCAGTCGCCATTTGCAGCCTTCAATCTTTCAGGCCTCACTGCGCTCTTGTTCTCTCGTCATCAGGTAACCTTTTTTCCCGTGCCTTCTTTTGTCTTCATTTCTGTATATTTTTAGGGTCGTAGGTCGGCAGTTTCTCAGAGTTCCCCTATTGCCTTTTTCCGGTGTCTTCTCCGGTTGGTAGTTCTTGAACATTCTTGACGAAAAACGTTGGAGTTCTTTGGTTTGATCCGAAAGTCAAACCTGGTCAATCCCCCAAGTGTTTGTAGTTGAATTAGCCAAGTCTAGTATAATTTCCCCAAGTGTAGGGTCTTCCCCTTAATGCTTAGGAGGCTTTACCACTTAGTGTATGAATTCCCATCTCTGAGAGAGAAACTCTTTACCGAGATCAGACGAATAGAGGAAGAGGAAGAGAGGAGACGAGGGGCCGACCCTAATTGGGTACGACCCATCTTTCCCATTCCTCTTTCCACCATAAAACCATCTGAACCCTCTGAGTCTCGTGGGTCGTCGTCTCGTCCAGCCGACACTCCCAAACCAAGTGAAATGGACGAGAGAACCTCCTCTCCAACTGGTGCTGGAACGTCTGGTAGAAGGGACACGTCTGACCTTAGCCCTCCCCGAGAGGCCGAGGGTACGATCCCCTCTAAGGCTGTCCCTGTGACAACCCTGTCCCCCAATGCCTTCCAAGTGGCTTTCCCTCAGGGTCCTCCTGCAGGTGATGAGATGGAGGGGGATGAGTACGAGGACGATGATACAGATGATGAGGTTGACACTTCCCACGCCTCGTCTTTTATCTCCTCCGTTAGGGATAGGGACCTTCTGATATGGAGGCATACTTATGGAGTGCCCTCTGGGGTAACTATAAGGGTTCCCTCTGAGACTGAGAGGGTTTTTGAGGGTGAAGAGGGAGAGGTTGCAGTCTACGAGCAAATGTTCAAGGTAGGTGTCAGACTTCCCTTTCACCCTGCCATTGTCGATATTCTGTCGGCTCTAGGAGTCTCCCCCTCTCAACTTCCACCCAACTCTTGGAGGACGATTCTGGGTTACATTTCCTTGTGGAAAAACTCTTTTACTGATGAGCCCTCGTCCGACGTATTCTTGGCTTGCTATAATATCACCTCTTCATCTAAACAGCCTGGATATTATCATCTTGGGGCGAGAAGGTCTGAGAAGAAACTTCTTCATGTGTCTCAAACTTCCAATCATGATTGGAAGAAGAGATTCTTCTTCATATCTGGGGCGTGGGAGCGCTCCGCCGAGGCGTCCCCTTCTGCCGATGGTCAGAGGGTCCCTAACAAATGGTCTAATCCCTCAATGAAAGCTAGGTCAGACCCCGGACTTAGCCTAGAGGAAAGGGATATTGTTGAGTATCTGAGGGGACGAGGGAGAGAGAGTGAGATCCCAAAGTTTGAAGATCTGATGACTCCTCGCTTCCTTAAAGAAGCTGGTCTGAGGGTCGGCCCTCTGACAAAACTATGTGAGTTATACTGAACATTTTCCCTTCTTTACTTATTTTTGAAGTGTTCTCTCTTTATCTCTGAACTCTTCTGACATGTCGTCCTCTTAACAGATCGTCCTGCAGGTACACCAGACTACCTCTGGGAAATGACTGCTCCAAGCCTACTTGCTGGTTTGTCGAAGAAAAAGGGGAAGGAGCCTCAGCAAGCTCCAAAGAAGACGAGGGCCTCAGGGCCGACGGTTGTTGAGCCGACCTCTGATAGCCACAAGAGGAAGGAGCCTGAGACTCCTGTTGAGCATCGGCCTGATCCAAGGACGAGGGCAAGGGTCGAAGCCTCTGAGGGTACGACCTCTTCGTCGAGAATGGGGGCCTTCTGGTCTCAGAATCTGTCCCACCTGAGGGCCGACCCCTCATCCCTTATTGCCAACTTGAGGGCGGCCAAGGCTTCGATGTTCTCTGCACCATCGGCCTCTGACTTCGAGTTCTTGGCAAAGATGCCTCCAGCTAAAGTGTACGACTTCGGTCTGCACTCCCTTGCTCAGGTATTGGTCTTGACCTTTAATTTCATTCTTTCATTAACTGTTCCCTCGGCCCCTCTTAACATTTGTTCATTTTTTCTTGCAGTCTGTCTGTGCCCTCACCTCAGCCACCAAGTGGATGGCTGAGAACCAACAGAAATTCCATGAAGCTGAGAGGGCCATTCAACAAGAGGCTGACCTACGGACAGAGTTGGACACTGCTAGGGCCGAGCTGGAGAGCACAAGGACTGAGCACGCTAGAGTCCTTGATGAGCTGACGAAGCAACATGACGCCGATCTGCAGGCTAAGGACTTGTTGATCAAGGACAAGGACTTGTTGATCAAGGACAAGGACGAGGCTCTGATCAACCTGGAGGCCCAGCATAAGACTGATCTGGAAGCAGCCATCAAGAAAGCTGAGGCCGATGTTGTTGAGGCTTATAAGACTTCAGATGAATTTCAGGGTTTCGGCCTTGAATATCTTGAAAGGGGGATTAGGACGGCCTGCCGATGGGTCGTCCTCAAATTTGGCGATGTGGTTTCCTCTGTTCGCCCATCACTGGAGGGTGTTCAATTGGACGATCCCCTAATTGCCGAGGCCCTCAACCAGGTGGAGTCCCAAGTCCAGCTCGAAGGGGTCGGTACATCTGAAGATCATCCGGTGCTGGTAACAGAGGAGACCATTCCCATTGATGTTGAGGCTCTGCCCTCTCATGTCTTCCCATAGGGTGGCTGCCTGTAGCCCATACCCTTGTTTTTGTATTTTTGTTCTATGTATTGTAAAACACTTGATGCTTTATATTAATACCATCGTCTCTTCCTTTCACAACTGTCTCCCATAACTGTTGTCTTCCATATTTAATTCTGTTATGGTTTGTTCCTTGCTAATTTGCTTCTTCGTTGATGATGATGATACTAACCCTTCCCTCATCTTTTTGAGGACCAATGTGGGGTCGTCCCCTCATCAGGCCTCATTATAGCCGAGGGTTCAAATAATCAAATTAATGATTTTTAACGAAGTCTACCCTCGTCTTTCTTGAGAACAGTGGAGGGGTCGTCCCCTCCAGTGGTCCTCATTATAGCCGAGGGTTCAACTTACCAAATTAATGGTATTTATGTAGTCTACCCTCGTCTTTCCTGAGGACAGTGGAGGGGTCGTCCCTTCCACTGGTCCTTATTATAGCCGAGCGTTCAACTAACCAAATTAATGGTTTTTAACGAACTCTACCCTCGTCTTTCTTGAGAACAGTGGAGGGGTCGTCCCCTCCACTGGTCCTCATTATAGCCGAGGGTTCAAATAATCAAATTAATGATATTTATGTAGTCTACCCTCGTCTTTCTTGAGGACAGTGGAGGGGTCGTCCCTTCCACTGGTCCTCATTATAGCCGAGGGTTCAACTAACCAAATTAATGGTTTTTAACGAAGTCTACCCTCGTCTTTCTTAAGAACAGTGGAGGGGTCGTCCCCTCCACTGGTCCTCATTATAGCCGAGGGTTCAAATAATCAAATTAATGATTTTTAACGAAGTCTACCCTCGTATTTCTTGAGAACAGTGGAGGGGTCGTCCCCTCCACTGGTCCTCATTATAGCCGAGGGTTCAACTTACCAAATTTATGGTATTTAACAAAGTCTACCCTCGTCTTTTTTTAGGACAGTGGTGGGGTCGTCCCCTCCACTGGTCCCCATTATAGCCGAGGGTTCAACTTACCAAATTAATGGTATATATGAAGTCTACCCTCGTCTTTCTTGAGGGCAGTGGAGGGGTCGTCCCCTCCACTGGTCCTTATTATAGCCGAGGGTTTAACCAACCAATTTAATGATTTTTAATTAAAGTCTACCCTCGTCTTTCTTGAGGACAGTGGTGGGGTCGTCCCCTCCACTGGTCCCCATTATAGCCGAGGGTTCAACTTACCAAATTAATGGGTTTTAACAAAGTCTACCCTCGTCTTTCTTGGGGACAGTGGTGGGGTCGTCCTCTCCACTGGTCCTCATTATAGTCAAGGGTTCAACTTCTTTGCATGTATACTAGAACTGATAACCACTGGATGAGGGAAACACTGATACTTCTCATTAATCTTCAATGTGTTCTGTCGAAACAATGCTTATTACAACTATGGCTTATCAAGACCTTACAACACTACTGGTAGTATTTTTTCAAATGATCTGCATTCCAGGGGTTTGAGAAAGATTCCCCCTCCAGGTTTTCTAGCCTGTAGGTCCCAGGGATGACTTCATCGATGACCCTATATGGGCCATGCCAATTAGGGTGAAGCTTGTTGGGCTTTTGCCAAGTCTTCTTGAGGACCAAGTCCCCCACTGCGATGGGCCTACGTTTCACCCTCTGATTGTAGAACCTTGTGGTCCTCTGTTGGTAGGAAGCCTGCCTCATCTCAGCATCCTCCCTTCTTTCCTCAATCAAGTCCAGGTCAAGTCTCCTCTCTTCTGTATTTCCCTGGGGGTCATACACTTGGACCCTATGAGTGGGAAACTCGACTTCGGTGGGGATGACTGCTTCTGATCCATAAGCCAACATGAATGGGGTCTCCCCAGTAGAGGTCCTTACTGTCGTCCTGTACGCCCACAACACTGCATATAACTCCTCGACCCATCTTCCTTTTGCCTCCTCAAGCCTCTTCTTAATCCCATCTAGGATTGTCCTATTCGTAACTTCGGTTTGCCCATTGGCCTGAGGTCGGCCAGGGGTGGAGAAAAATTGTTTGATGCCTACCCTCTCACAGTACTTCTGCAGAGAGGCATTCTTGAACTGGGTCCCATTATCCGAGATGAGGGTGTTGGGTAGACCGTATCTGCATATCACATTCTTCCAGATGAACTGGAAGGTCTTCTTCTCTATAATCGTGACCATCGGTTCGGCCTCTACCCACTTTGAAAAGTAGTCAATTGCTACGATGAGGAACCTATAGTTATTGACTGCCCTCGGTAAGGGTCCTACCAAGTCAATCCCCCACACTGCAAACGGCCATGGGGATGTAATGGAGGTGAGGGGCTGATGAGGTTGGTGAGGGATGGTAGCAAATCTTTGGCATTTATCACACTTTTTAACATATGCGGCAGCATCTTTCCCTAAGGTCGGCCACCAGTAGCCTTGGGTGATCACCCTCTTCGCTAAGGATCTACCCCCAATGTGGCTTGAGCACGACCCTTCATGCACATCTTGCAGAATGGAAGGGACTTCTGAGGGATGCACACACCTAAGTAAGGGGAGTAGGAACCCCTTTTTGTACAGCGTGTCTCTGATGACAGTGAACTTAGCAGCCCTGTATCTCAGCTTCTTCCTTTCTTGGCTTGCTTCTGGCATCTCTCCCCCTTTAATGTATCTGATCAGAGGATCCATCCATGACGGTTCTTGAGAAACATTCATGCAAATGCCAAGTGTTCCCTCGACGTCTTCGATAGCTGGCCGAAACAAAATTTCCACTGGGACCGTCCTCCTGATGTCTGTTCTTGTTGCCGAGGCCAGCCTAGCAAGGGCATCAGCGCGGCCATTATCAAGCCTAGGTACCCTCCTTAATTTCACTTCTCTGAAGCCCTTCAGTAATGATCTCACCTTCTTGAGGTACCTAGCCATCCTTTCGTCCTTAGCCTCGTAGGCTCCTAGTATCTGATTTACGACTAGCCTTGAATCACTATGGACCAAAATCTGGCCGACACTAAGAGACTTGGCCAAGGAGAGGCCTGCTACTAAGGCCTCGTATTCAGCCTCATTGTTGGAGGCTTTGAAGTTGAACCTCAGGGCGTATTCGACGTCTGTGCCATTGGGTGCTGATAGTATCAGTCCAGCACCACTTCCGCTATCACAGGAGGACCCATCAACGAAGAGGCTCCACGGAGTCTTTCCTTCAGAAAAATTTCCCTCAGAGAGGGACCCCTGTCTAAAGATGTATCTTCCCTCTTCGTTTTCAGTCACTTTCCTTCTAACGGTGCTCGTCTCAACCATATCTGCGGGTGTGTCTGCGGGTCTGTCTTCTGTATCTGCCTTCCCGAGGGTCTCACCCTCGGCCTCATCATCTTCCCAGGTGAACTCAGCCACGAAGTCTGCCAAGGCCTGCCCCTTAATGGCTGTCTTAGGCTGATACACAATGTCAAACTCCCCCATCTCTATAGCCCAGGTCATTAGCCTTCCTGATTTTTCAGGCTTGTGTAGGACCTGCCTAAGAGGAGAGTCAGTAAGGATGACCATAGTATGGGACTGGAAGTACGGTTTCATCTTCCTTGAGGCATGGATCAAGGCATAGGCCAACTTCTCCATCCTCGGGTATCTCTGTTCTGCCCCCTGGAGTGCCTTGCTGTTGAAATATACGGGCTTCTGTATCCCATCTTCGTCTCTCACGATTGCTGCACTGATAGCGAACTCTGAAACAGCAAGGTACACGAAAAGTCGTTCACCCTGCACGGGTCGTGACAGCAGCAAGGGAGACCCTAAGTATGATTTTAGCTCCTTGAAAGCCTCATCACACTCTTCGCTCCATTCGAAGGCCTTCCTGAGGATCTTGAAGAATGGTAGACACCTGTCTGTAGCCCTTGACACAAATCTGTTCAAGGCAGCCACTCTCCCTGTGAGCCTCTGAACGTCTTTAATGGACTTGGGGGTCTTCATCTCAAGAAGGGCCTTTATCTTTTCGGGATTGGCCTCGATGCCTCTTTGATTGACAATGAACCCCAAGAACTTCCCCGCTCCGACCCCGAAGACACACTTGGCCGGATTGAGCTTCATTTTGTATTTGTCCATCGTATTAAAGGTCCTCTCCAGGTCTGCCACATAATCCTCTGCTTTCAAACTCTTGGTCAGCATGACATTTACGTAGACCTCCATAGACTTCCCAATTTGGTCTTCGAACATTTTAGTTACGAGGCACTGGTATGTTGCTCCCGTATTTTTTAGACCAAAGGGCATGACCCTATAGCAGTATGTCCCCTTATCAGTGATGAAGGCAGTCCTCTCCGAGTCCCCAGGGTTCATAAAAAAATGGTTATACCCTGAGTAGGCATCCATAAAACTCATGAGCTCATGGCCTGCGGTAGCGTCTACCATCTGGTCAATGCGGGGGAGAGGGAAGCTGTCTTTGGGACAATGCTTGTTGAGGTCTGTGAAGTCCACGCACATTCTCCACTTGCCGTTGGCCTTTGGGACGATGACTGCATTGGACAGCCACTCAGGGTAGACGACCTCTCTGATAAATTCAGCGTCTTCTAATTTTTTAACCTCATCCCTGATGACCTCATACTTCTCTCTAGAGTAAATCCTCCTCTTCTGCTTTACCGGCTTCACTCCCTCTACCACATTGAGTTTGTGGCACATGATTTCAGGGTCGATCCCTGGCATATCTATATGACTCCACGCGAAGACGCTTTGCCTTCTCCTCAACAGTTTGATGAGGTCTTCCTTGACACTGGGCTTCAGAGACTTGCCAATTTGGACGGTTTTTCCCGGGTCATCCTCATCGAGGATGATGGGTTCTACCTCCTCAGCAGCCTCTCCTTTTTTGAGCTTCGTCTCGTCCCCGGGGTCTAGGGTATCAATGTTGTAAGTGGCCGTAGCCCTCTTGTGTGCCTCCCTTTCTTCAGCAGAGTTGTAGTAGTACTCTCGCGCTGTCGTCTGGTCTCCCTGAACCTCCCCTACCCCGTATGGGGTAGGGAATTTAATCATCTGGTGGACCGTAGACGGTACAGCTTCAAACCCCTTGAGGGCCACACGTCCCAGTATGATGTTGTATGCTGAAAACACATGCTCATCCAGCACAAAGAAACTGATCCTCTTGGTGAGCCACCTCGGCCATTCGTCCCCCATCCTGACATCAGCCTCATATATTCCCAGGGGGTGAACCTTCTCCCCACTGAACCCAATCAATGGGTGATGGTATGGGACAAGTCTGGCACGACTGAGGCCCAAGGCCTTGAAGCATGGCCAAAACATCACATCTGCGGATGAGCCCCCATCCACCAGGATCCTCTGCACTTCGCACCCGTGCACCCTGGTGGTGATGACGAGAGGGTCATCATGCGGGGCCAATAGGCCCTTGAAGTCCATTCTTGAAAATCCCACAATCAAAGTGTCCATATCAACCTTCTTCCTTTTTTCTAACTTGACCTCTACGGAGGTTGAGTGCACCGTCTTCGTCACTGCCTTAGCCTCAGCGACATGGGCCTTCCTGTCGGCGACCTCAGACCCTCCTCCTGCAAGTCCCCCGTAGATCATTCCCACCCCGAGCGAGATCATATTGAGCCTCTTGACAGGGCCGTGGTTGTCTCTCGGCGGGAGGTCAGGGTCGTCCTCATCATCAGAGGGGTCGTCCCCTCTTTTTTGAGGACCTTCTCTGCAGGAATCGACTCGCTTCTTTCTGGGGTCGTCCCCTATTGAAGTCGGCTTTGTCGATGTACTTTCTGAGCTTCCCTTCCTTCAGCATCTTCTCAATCTCGTCTTTCAGGGCGAAGCATTTATCCATCACGTGGCCGTGGTCTTGGTGAAATTCGCACCACATGTTCTTATTTCTCTTGCCGGGGGCTGCCCTCAGCTTCTCAGGCCACTTCAGCGTCCGGTCACTCTTTATCTCATTGAGGATCTATTCACAGCTGACCGTCAGAGGGGTGTACCCCGTGAACTTATCATCCATGGTTCTCTTCTTCCCCTCTTTGTTCTTCTTGGGGTATTTACTCCCACTTGCACCTCCTCTTTCGTCCTCATATTTTGCAGCCATCGCCTCTTCGACGTTCATCACCTTTCCTGCTGTTGACAACAGCTCGGCCATCATCCTCGGAGGGTCTTCGGCAAGCTTCCATAATAGCTTCCCCTTTTGGATCCCTCCAATCAGGGCTGTCAAAGCTATTCTCTCCTCATAGTCTTCTACCTCCAGCTTCTCCTTATTGAATCTGGCTATATAGTCCCGCAGACTCTCGCTCTTCCCCTGCTTAACATAGAGCAGGTGTGTGGTCTTCTTCTGTGGCCTCACCCCAAAGCAGAAATTATGGATGAACAGGTCTGCCAACTGCTTAAAGTTTCCAATAGAATTTTTTGGAAGAGACGTGTACCACACATGCGCAGCCCCTGTCAGGGTACCAGAGAAGGCACGACATCTCATCTCATCTGAGATAGAGTATATGTCTGCCGCGGATTGATACATCTCCACGTGGTGGACAGGGTTGGTGCTCCCATCGTATCTTGGGGTGACCACAGGAGGCTTGAACTTGGATGGCGTGGGGAAGTTGACTATCTTTGCCACAAAGGGTGAGCCTATGGTGTATCCCCTCTGAAGAGGGTCCCGGCTCTTCAGTATGTCGCCAATCTTATCCTCTAACCGCTGGATTGAGTCATTCCAGGGCCTCACAGGGTCGGCCTGGTCGATGTTATCCCCTGCTGCCTCTCGGAGGTGGATGGAGGGCTCCGCTACGGCAGGCCTGTGTCGGCTGTTTAATTCCCTTTGGCCGTCATCCCGTCTTTGGGGTCGGCCTTCTGCTGCCTCTTTCCTAGATCTCGCTGCGCTTCTTGACTTGGAAAACTTGTCCCGCAGGTCATTCACTGGGCCCAGCCTCTCGAAGGCCGACCCCCTGCTCAGGCGGTCAAAAGCAGAGCCTCTTGGGCGATCATCAGGGTTTGGTCTCCCGCACTTTCCTCTACTGTCCTGGAGAGGTCGTACAGTATTGTTGGAGACCTCATACGGCTCCCAGCATTCTACTGGAGCCTCTTCTTCCTCCAGATCGTCGTACCTGTCCTCAGGGCAAGGGTTTCCTTGCCTCCCCAGGCGTAAACGTCGGGGGTCAGCAACATCCCTACGCCGCTGAGGGGGTGGCAGGTCTTTACATGGTGCCTAGGGTGGTCCCCTGGCCTCATGCTGTCCTGGAGCTGCTGCCGGAGTAATCATCTCAGGTGTGACCCCCGGTGGTCTCAGTATGTTCTAACTTAGAGCTGTGAACTGCTCCTGCATCATCCGCTGGCTGGCTGCCAGAGACTTTAGGGCTGCTGCCACATCAGCCATCTCAGACTGAGGTAGCGGTTGACTGGAACTGGGTCTTCCCCCCTCATCCGGCGGGGGAAGAGGTGGTGGTGGCATCTCAGGTGCCATGTTCTTGAGCTATGAAAAGTTGAACTGAAGAAAATACTGGTGAGCTTGGGAACCTTGGTGGGTCTCTTTCAATGGTGAAACACCTCCTCTCAGGGGGAGTGTTGGTTCACCACCAGAGTGCCCCGTGAGGTCAAGCTGTACAAAGGAAGAGATGTCTTCTCGTTCCCACAGACGGCGCCAAACTGATGATGCTTGGATTTAGCACCACCAGGTAAGTGATAGTGAGCTCAAACAGTAGTAGTTATGGCAGCCATAGAGATGCAAGTATATAAGTATGTAAGTGTATAGAAGGGGATGAGTATAAGAGGAAATTAGACAATGATGTATAGTGGTTCAGCCAATTTGGCCTACATCCACTGTGAGTGTGTGATCCACTAAGTATGGGCACTAATGGCCTTGGATACAATGCACATAACCCTCTTTCTCTCTCTACTGTGTGTGTACAAGCAGAGTTTTAGCTAGGGCTACTGTTCATGGATCGATCCCCTGTAGGGTTGTAGGTGACAAGTATATATAGGTCTTTGGGGGGTGTACTGTACCCCCCAAGTAAGCATGGTGCATGTGAATGGTGGTCTAACCAATCCCCTGTTGACACCTGTAGATGCCAAATGATGACATAATATTCCCTCACGTGAGGGTGTGATTTGGTTATAACGGTCTGCCACGTGTCATATGAGCCTGACGCGCACTGTTCCACGCGTGTCCCGAACCACACGCTGTCATGATGTCACCCTCGGCCTATGAGCCGAGGCCGAGGGAAAAGTTTCTTCCGGTGGGGAGCCTGGCTTGATTCTGGCCTCGTACTGTCGTACCATCGTAGGGTCGTCCGGAACCTGGGGATGGGTCGGCCCCTCGTAGGGTCGTCTGGACCCTGGTGAAGGGTCGGCTAGAGCTTGGTGGAGGGTCGGCCCCTCGTAGGGTCGGCCGGGCCTGGTGGTGGCCAGCTGGGGCCTGGTGAAGGGTAGTTCGTATTGGAGGTAATCCTCATCCAGGCTGAGGGTATAAACGGGTATATCATAAACTATCAATTTTCCCTTATTTATTTCATAGGCCTAAAGTACTAACTTATCATCCCATGATCCTTGAAAATCTTCCATTATTTTTGTTAAATTGTTTATCAAAGTCTTATATGTGGCTGCTTCGTGACCAATACCTTTAGTGTAAAAGTGTGATCAATGATGGAATATTTTTATCAATCGACATTGCCATATTTTTATTGATAAAAGGAGTGCCATTATCGTGGGGATGCCAAATCGACAAATGATGTATTCTTCAATAAATTGTGATACAACTCTCGTTGTTTCTCTCTTCAATTTTACACATTCTGCCTATTCGATGAAAATGCCAATAAATTTAAAAAAATCCTCGAGATGAAGTATTAATTTTAATTAATAGGTCAAATACTTAGGATTTAAAGGGATAAGGTGTGGAGAGTGAGTGGAGTTCCACTGATGGATCTTGGATATGATTTCCATGGAGTTGGCAAGGCTTGAATTTCTAAACAAACTCAGCAGAGTACTTATCCATTATTGACCGAAAATATCCAAGTGTCATTAGATGATCGTACCACTTGGCTTGATTGATAAGTTCTTTTACTTATTCTTTCGTGATGTATCATAGTGGTCTATTGAAACATCCTTTCTAAAAAAATATGTACATGAAATAAGAATAAGTGGGGGACATTCTCCGAACTACCATATCATTTTCTTTGTGACCTAGCACAACTCAATCAGTGAGAAAACCAATGTAGGGTTATCACAAATCCAAATGATCTTCTATGAAATTGATTTTCTTCCGATTGGAAGAAAGCTTGTCACTTAACACACTACATCTTGATTTATTATTTTCCAAAAATATCCCTCTCCTTTGATTCTTCGCTGAAAGCTAATATTTTTTATTTCACAATGTTCATCGTGGGTTATCTTGAGTCAATCTTGTGATTATTTGGGTCCTTTGCAGTTAGAAAGGAGGGACCCTAAAATTTATATAATATAAGGTTATTTGAAGGAGGATGTATTGTGGTAGCTTCGTGAGCTTCATCGTACTATCTCTCGTTTCCACTTTCTTCCTTATGATAGACCATTAATCTGAACTATTATCTGATGATTGGGGGGTTATTCTCCATTGTATTATATTTTTTTTACTCGGCATCCATGATAACATTTTAGTAAATTATATTATAAGCATGTTCATGTCAATTCATCGAGCTTGGGTGTGTCTCAACTCTTACTTTATGACATTGATCCCAATACATGTGTATGATGATTCTGTATGGTGCTAAGCCAAGGTGTTTCAAACCAAAATCTCCATTCACATGCTTTACCACAAGGCTAAAAATGCATTTGATACAGTGAGAGTGGATGCCTCTTCACAAAGTGTTGAGCAACAACAATACAAGTAATTTATATTTTTCTTCATTATTTTAATAAGGGATTTATATTTAGAAGGATAGAATAATCACCTATGTTCCTCTTAATATTACTACTTTAACGACCCCTTTGCCTTTTGCTTATGAACCATTAAAATCCATGGACCACTCCTCCAGATTTGCTTCACAAACATTGGCTTGAAGATCATCACATGATATTTCCTCATGTGGTGGTTCAAAAATTTGAGAATGGAAAAGGACCCAAATCTACATAATATTGAATTTTAATTACTCGAGGAATCACACACTTAAGGTCGTATTCAGAAAGAATAAGGAACCACCTTGATAATTTTCATATCAAGATTGTTCATAAGAGAAAAAATTTGACTGGATTAGATTTAGTTACTATATGAATGGAAAAATCTAATATGTATAGTATCTTAGCTTTTGAGACATAAATACCAAGGCTAAATAATGTCGTTAAATGGTGGTGTATTTATCTTCAAGTCCATCAACGATTCTGCTAAGGTAATAAACATATCTTTCTTGACCATCTATCTCTTGTGCTAAAAGTGTTCCTATTAATCTTGTGGTGGAGGTAAGATGGAGTAAAAAGGTATTCTAGGCCCTGGTGGTATAATTTTTGAAGAGATGTCAACAACTACTAGATTTTGACAAAGGTGTCTTCATGTTGTTCTTCCCATATGAAATTAGTGGCTTTACGAAGCAACTACATTAATAGGTGGGTAATTTCTGAAAGGGTAGGGTAAAACCTTTTAAGCTAAGGGGATTATTAATAAATCTCTTTAGTTCCTTTAAATTATCTGTACATGTCATTCCAATGATAGTTTTCTATTTTTACTGATCCATCTGTACACCTTGTCGATCCACGATAAACCTTAAGAGTTTCCTACTGCGGCCCCAAAGGTGTATTTGAAAAGGTTCATCTTAAACTTATATTTTATGCATATGTTGAATAATTTCCTCAAGTCTACCAAGTGTGAGTCTTTTTTGTTGGACTTGATGATAAGGTCATCTGCACAGAACTCCAAAATGTCATTAAATAAATCATGGAGAATTGGCATCAATGTTTAAATAAAATGCATCATTGTGTAGTTAAAGTTTCCTAATGGAGTTCTAAAAGAGATATTTTTCACATCATCTAGGTCCATCTTGATCTATATTTACCTCACATAGCCATGCATGAAACTATACATTTCATGACCATTTGTGGAGTTGATTAAGTTATCAATGGAAGGTAAAGTGAAGTCGTCTTTGGGGTCAGATTTGTTAAGGTCTCAAAAGTCCAAACATATGTGTATTTGAGTCTCGTCTTTCGTTCCTATGGGAGAAAATAGGTTTAATAAATCTAGCTGCTAATAGTTATTCCTACTCAACTTTGATTTTTAGATCCTGCTTTGGATTATGGGTTCGCATTGCTTGTTTGACCAAAATAGCTATAGGAATAACATTTAATTTGTGAAATCTTACCTCTTGGTCTATCTCGAGCATCAGTATGCTTCCGTGTACAAACATATCTATATTCCTTAACGATCTGGATCAAGTCACATTTTTTTGCCTCTATATCTATTGAGGTAAAGATTGGTCGGGGTTCCTCTACATTATCTTTTGGATAAAATCTGCTTAAACTCTTATACATGTGGTTTTGGTTGATCTTGCATGCATTTAGTTTCATCTTTCATGTCTATAACAAACTCTTATAGTTGGGAATTATCAATGACCAAGTATTGGCCTTGATTACATACCAAAATACACGTGTACTCTGATTTTGAGTCAACTTACTTAGTGAAGTCCACTTCCCACTCACACATTCACAAGAGATAAATAACCAAACCATCAATTTGCAAAACTTTATTAAATTTTTTCTCAGGCGGGGTTTATTTTTTCTTACTTGAACTTCTTACTAGTTTGCAGTTGGGTCTCCTAATCTTCATAGGGAACATTTTCCTACCTATTTATCTTACGAATCAATTCTTGGTTTCATTTTATCTCGAAGCTTCTTTGAAATGGAATTAGTCTATGGAGTGAACTAATTGATTTTCTCAGTTTCTTCGCATCCATCTTCTTGAAATGAAAAATGACCCAATCTTCCTTTAATCATTGGAACCTTTACTCATTCGACATACTTTGTGAGGATTCATCTATCCTCATTGATTTTTACATAAAATGACATGTTGACAAGGTGTGATTCTTCTTTTAAAAATGGTTCCTTGTTTTCTCGGATGATTATTTATTATCCATTGATATTGGACTTTGCTCATTAGTTTTATGTCTAAGGGATCAACTCATGGTTATGCATCCAAACCTTCTGAATCAATAAGTGGCCGATTCAATCATAAAAAAATGATATGTGATGTGAGGTTACACAATTTAATTATCATATTAACATAACATGTTCACTGAGAGTTCTAGTTATAAATCCCATATTTAGACAAAGGCATGGAAATCAATCTTGAATCTAGAATAATGACCTATAAAAGGAATTGATGGGCATGATGTTTACTAATTCACAATTATCCATTAGAGCTCTAGATAATTTTACCCTATTGATAATTGCTATGATGTATGAAGGTCTTTTATAAAGAAACTTAATATGTGGATTTGTGTCTCAAGAAGTTATTTCAAACCTAAAGTGATGAATAAGTGTTGCCATGGGTCATTTCTAATTCAATGAGGAAACTGAGTTCTTTCTTACTATTTTTAATATCTCATGAGTGAGATCCAATATGTTGTCTTGTGGCATACTAACTTAATCGAAGAACCATGTGAACTTTGGAGACTTGTACGCACCTTGATACTTCATGCCTGGATTCATTGCACGATCATTAGAGTAAAATGATTTCTCAGTATCTTTGATTCTTGGTTCATCATAGGCAATAACCACATTGGACAGTCCCACAATGCATTCGCCATATAATTTTACAAACTCACCATTTTCCTTTAACTCTTCTTCCCCCTCATCAAATGTCACCACCATGTTTATATGAGTTAGCAAAGGGACAATGTTGACATTATTTCGAGGGATATATAAATTTCCTGCTACTACTTACTTATAAATGACTCTTATTAATGTGTAACATTTGATATTAGGATTATCAATCTGCTAGTGCACTTGACAAAATTTTGGATTAGCCTGAACCTCAACTAATGGAACATATTAGGCATCATTTTTTTTTGGGGGGGGGGGGGGGGGGAATGAAACTGTCAGCTATCATTGATACACAAGAACTCATATCTTCTTTGAATGAGCATGGTAGGTTTGGTGATTAATCATATTCTCCTACTCTTATATAGTTAATATATGACTTTGATTGGTTGTTAGTGGCTCAGTTAAAGTTCCCTCAACCTAGCTAGCTGTTACTGGCTTCCAGCCTATATTTTTCACTATTTTATTGGGTTGAACAACCATAGAGATGTTTCTAGAATATTTAGTGACTGATTTAAAAGAATTTTCTTATTTTTCATTGATAAAATGGAAAATATACTCTGGTGGTAATCCTTCTGCACAAATTTGTAAAAGTTTAGTTTCAACTATGTCCTCTCTCATGTAACCCATAACCTCTTATCCTAGTTTACATATCTTATGAATCAGTTGAGAAAGAGTAAACTCATTTTCTTTAAGAAATAAATTTACAAAAGTCATATGCGCATGACCTACCAAGTGACCACACTCTTTAGGGCCAAATAGTAGTAGTAAGTTCAAGTTTTTTTGTGAGAGAGCTCAAACGAATCTTCTTATTATTATAGTGAGTTCCTAGGTTCTCACAAAGCATTTGATGCAGTCTTTTTAGTTACCAAATTCTCCATGGCATTTTTCAAACACTGGTGGAGTATATCCCTCTAGATAAGGTACATCATTATATTATTTCGCGTATGGTAACCTAAAGTCATCATAGAGCGATACAACTTCTCTAGATGAGCATGTATTTAGCATCACCATATTGTTCTCCTTATTTTTGTCCTCTAACAAGGTCAAACATTGGCTTAACATTTCCCATCGTGGTCTACGTAGTCTTTGGTTAAACGAAGGTGTGAGAGGTGGTAGCTGTAGTAGGTATTTCAATGATTCCTTGTATGACTTCGATAACTGTGAGGTTAATCATTGTACCACAATTAACATTTTGAGGTTTAATAATAATTCCCATCGTGGGAGATACTAGGTGTGCCACAGATGTTGTGAAAGATGTTGGATAAACAGATGGATCGTATCTTAGCATGCCTAGCTTTGTTCACAAAAACTCCATGACTTGGCCATAATGTTAGTCCTTTGAGCTGGACCCACCTTGGAACTGGTGGAGGATTGGCTATCTAAACCACCCCCAGTGATAGTGGTACTCTAAGGGAGATCAAGTGTTGACGTATCTCGATTTCCTTCAGATTGAGTAACATCAAACAGAGTGCGATTAATATTTTCTACCACTATTTCAATAAGAATACCTCCCAAGTCGAGTCATTAAATGTAAGAGAGTAGTTTAATTCTTGGTATTTAGGATAAGTGATAAGGGGTAGCCCATTTAGTGGTGAAGATACAATATTAATTCAATAAGAATAATATAAGTGGGATTTTATGATTATCACAATAATGAACAATAAATACAAGAACCTTTTAAAAATAAATGAGGACCCTTAAAGGTGTTGATTCAGAGGGAGAGAGAACAAGTACTATAAATACACATCAGAAGATATGTAGGCACCAATGGGTGAAGGGAATATTGTCAGAGAATAATAAATGATAGTGTCCTTCGTGAGAGTTATTTAATGATTATCATTCATATTATGTTTTCTTAGGGTTTGGGGTATTTTAATATGATTTTCTTGATCAATGGTTAGTTTAATATTTTATAAGCAAAATAATCTTAGAATGAACTTAAAGGAACATAAATGTCATGATAATTGTAAGGAAAAAATTTCACATTGAGTCAATTTGTGTGAATTACCTGTATTCTGTGTTTGGACAAAACTTGTTTGAGTCATAGGTTATTATTTGAGTTATTTGTTCTTCAAGCCTAGGATGTGTTATTTAAGACCATAGCAGCTAAGATAAAGATACATCACGCACACATTGAGCTTTGAGTCGATTTTCACCTTCATCGTTTGAGTGATCTCTATGAGGTATGAGTTCATATATGTTTGATCCTTGGATATTAAGTTTTGGGTGTTGTTTTTTTAAATGATTTTATGAAGTTTTTAGAATTTTATAAAAGTACTTCAAATGACATAAGGCTTATCATTCAAACGAGATTAAGTACCTCATTAGAACGATCTTCGAACTCACCATTTTTCTGGATTTACTGGTTTCTCGTTGGAAGTTTGGCTTAAATAAAAATTGGTATGTCGTTCAAATGAATCCAGGTACTTCGTTCGAATGAACTAGTGCATTTTTCAAAGTTGCATTAATCTTTTCATCCTTATCTCGTTTTTGGAAAACATCCTATAAATAAGAGTGAGGGACAAAAGTTTTCTAACGAACTTTTCCAATCTTTAAAAGTTCCCAAACTTGTTTAAAAATCGCTACTTGTTTATGTGCTTGTTTTGAGAAAAAAATATCCAAACCAAAACCCTAGTTTACACCCAAGTTTGATATCCAAGAATCATACATCCATATTTCTATTTGAGATCATGTTTGTGTTGCATAAAAGTGGTTGCTCTATCTTTGAAGAGGGTTTCCAGCGATGGACATCACGTTTTATTGTGTGGGGCATGGATTGATCATGAGACAAGTAAGAACGGTGGGATATCGAGACGTGGGAAAATGCCCTCATTGTGTGGCTATTGGAAGGCATCCAGTAGTGGCTGAAAAGAATGTGACATTGGATGAAGAAGCACGTCAATGCTTAAAGGCATTGATTATGCGAGTAAATCTAATATTTCCTTGTATATAGACCTCGTAGTGGACTTGGGTGGCTAGGTCATCTAAGGTTTTTGCATTGTGAGTTTTCTTTGTACATCATCATGTTGTGGTTTGCTATTTATTTTATTATTTATTACAATAACCTAGATGCATGTTTAAATCAAGACTAAATGTTTAACACAAGACTTGTGGTCTTAAATCGGTGCAAAGTTTAAAAAAAATTAAAAATTAAAATTAGTGGAGTTTTCATAAAAACCCTAGCACACTAGATTTTTCACCAATATACCATAAATAACATGTCAAGAGAATTAAATGTTTAGGGAAATTACAATGGACTAGACATCCTAGGTCATGTAGCATAATACATTGGCAGCACACTTATAACCATAAAACCTACAAATCGTTAGTTCAATGTATATTGTTGATTTGATATGTTGAGTATGATATGACATGACCAAGATTATGTATAAAGGGTAAAATGTTTTAGTGCTAATATATGTGTGTGGATGAATATGTATATGCCAATGAGGTTGCTCAAACAGCCTAGTTCAGGTCCTTCAAACCGTTTTGGTGCTTTACTTTGTGTATTATAATGGTTAATTTTAAATGCCTTCACGATGCCTTGCTATAAAGCCTCCAAATCATTTCCCTTAAAGACTCCCATGAGTAATCTAGCTCGATAGAGCAAGTAAGCTCTCCCAAGTCCTTCCAGACTTGGTTCATCATTGATAATAAGGGATATCTGTATTAAAAGATAAACTACAATAATAAAGAAGATTGATCGATTCTCGGTCACTTTATGTTCTTCAATGAGGCATGAGTGCGGTTGAGTAAGATTTGTTGTCTTGTTTTCATATTAGTGGTCTAATGAGGAGATTTATTATTAATCCCCTCCTACAAATGTTGCTTTATTAAATTCCTGGAAATATAACTTTAACTTATTTACATCATATCCATTAAACAAAAACTAATTATTTTGTTGCTTCCTTGTTAACCCGACCTCGTAGATTTGGCATTGAGACATCATGTAACAACCCATATATTTTAATACTTAGGTTGATTAAGTCCAAATATTTAATTTTATAATTTTCCATAATAAATCAAATATAATTTTTAGCATGTAAATGTAAAATAGAATATATATATATATATTAAATATTACGACATGACTAATAACCTCAAACTCATAAAAATGAATCATCACCATCTACCAATAAAATGTAAAAGTCTCAACATCTACAGTAATAACACCAACCCATAACATCGTATTAACACCGTACACATCTCGATCCCCCAACATAGTCGTGAAAGATTTATGCCTAAAATGTATTAATAATACATGATGATTCGACTCACATAACCAAAATAAAAATATTATAACTCCTCATATCAAAACCTTATATTAATGACTTAACGATAGAAAATGAGAGTCTATGTTATCTGGAGTGGAAACTACTCTCTTGGTCCAGCCTTAGAATCGAAATGTTTCATGATAATAAATTGGGTCAAAGCCCAATAGTTATAGACATAAATGGTACCTCAAAAATTATCTAACCTATAAGAATATGTACTTTATGTAAAACGGAACCTTACGATCCATTTTATTTAAACATTAAATTCTAATGATGAATCAATCTATAGTTTCATTTTACATTGTGTACACATTATATATATATATATATATATATGTGTGTGTGTGTGTGTGTGTGTGTGTGCGTGTGTGTGTGTGTGAATAGAGAAAGAGGAAAGATCTTCTACATCATACTCTATACATCACACCTAGTTATAGGACCTAAGAAATGTTTTCTTCCAAATTTGATATTCTTCTATTGAAACTAACTTTTCAATCAACACATGTTCAATAAATTAGGTCAAAATATATTTTCTAGCTATTTTTAAAAAATTCACAAAATTCTATTAGTGCGGACCCCTATAAATAAGGTATTTTCAGCATTTTTTGTTGGATTTTTAAAAAATGCTAGAAATTATATTTTGAACTAATTTTTGGAACATGTGTTGATTGGAAGATTAACTCCATGGGTAAAAAAATTGAAAAAAAGTCTTTTAGGTCCTAGAATTAGGTGTGATATGTAGATAATGTAGGAAGCATAATGTGAAAGAGCCTAGCTCTCTCTCTCTCTCTCTCTCTTGAGAGAGAGAGAGAGAGATCGTAACTCCTAATTTAGATCTCTCACACTAGACAAGATATTGATTATGGGTGTGAAGACACCATCCCAGTACCCTCCTAGGAACCTCTTTAGGTCCCTAACACTCACTCATTCACAAAAAACCCTAGGTCATACTCTGAGTACCTATCTAGGGGTCATTAGGCACACTTGAACCCCATTTGTCTTCGATCAGCTTCCTCAACTAAGATGAAGCTCATGAATCTTTAAAGGCCTCTGAATTCCCTTTCCAATGGTCCACATCATTCGTAAAGCAGTCTTACGGTATGGATAAATGGTGCGTTTCACAATAGAAAACTAATCTAGAGGTTATTGGGTGCTCCCGGTCCCCGTTTGACTCTAGTAAAGTTCTTTATTTGCATAAAATCTCGATGAATCTTTAAAGCTCACTAACCCCCTTCTGACGGTCTGCCACATGTGTGAATTGACCTTACGGTACGGACGAGCGATCTATTTTACCCCAAAAATTGATCTGGAAGACACTGGGTGTTCCCGATCCCCGTTTAACTCCTGTAAACTCCATATCGAGTGAAGCTCAATGAATCTTCAAAGGGATTTGAAACCCCTTTCCAATGGTCCGACCCATGCATGAATCAGCCTTACAGTCCGGACGAATGACCTATTTTACTCGAAATCGGGCGCCTTCAAGCCCCGTTTGACCATGGTCAACTCGTCGAACCGAACAAAGCTAAATGCAATCTCGAAGGGCCCTGAATACCCTTTCCAACGGTCCATTTTGTGTGAATCACCCTTATGGTTCAATTGAACGATCCTTTTTCCTCTGAAAACTTCATATCTAGTACTAATGGTCACTTCTGGGCCCCGTTTGACATCAGTCAACTCCTGAGAGGGAGTGTCTCATTGGATTCTTAAAGGTCTTGTAATACCCTTTGCCAACGGTCCGCCCCGTATGCAATTCTAGCTTACGATTTGCATTTAACTATCATTTTTCCAAAAAATCTGTCTCAGACTGCCGAATGGCACCCCCAGGACCACATTCCTATTGCCAGTGTGTTTGGGGTTCTATGCTGATTGCAAAGTCTTAGACCTTTCTAATCGACACCCCCTTTACCTTATAAATAGAGGCCATGACCTCACTATGAAAAGCACCTCTGAACATCCCTGTCTGTAATTCGGAGAACATTCTCTTGAATTCAAAGTCGCTCCCCTCCTAAAAAGCCCATTTCCACATTCCTTCCATCCTTTTCATACTTCATTTAATAAATTCCCCCTACTCTCATCATTCCACCATCACCTCGTGCAAGATCAACATATCTACATTAAAGATCCACTTCAGGTCTTCATAAGGAGGTCCAATTCTCCATCCTTATCTCTAAATAATCTTATTTTAGCATTAGTTTCTTTATTTATACTTTAGTTATTTATTTCATTATGTCACATAACTTAACCTCAAACCTATCTCATTAGTATTTGCACATACTTTATTTTCATAAAAAAAAAAAATTAGAAAAAGAGGGTTTATCTATAAATTTCAAAAGAAGGATTCTCACTATACACTCTCACACTTAAATCATGATTATCCCTACACACGGATATAAGAGAAATTACCCATTTCGATTTACGGGTTAAACCCCACCCTATGTTATCTTCGAACTATGTGGACTTTGATGCCCCTTGGGCTACTTATGTGTCTTAGGTAAGTCCTTAGATTCGAGCCCTCCCTAAAGCTCATTTGTTATATTATTTTTTCTTATACATATATTCTTAATGGATGTCACATTCTTGCATACTTGTGTCTTGTATGATGTATACATTTGGTCTTACTTAATGATTTATGACTCGACAAACACGTACATTATATTTTAAAATGTTATTTTGGGCATACTCCTAAGGATGAACTCTCTCCATCCTTTTCCTTGACGTGAGCTTAACGATTTCATTCTCCATTTATACTGTGCACATAAGCACACACACTTCACGGAGTTTAACATGAGAAGATTAATACATGTCCATGAGAGAATGAAAGGACGGGATGGGTGCCCAAAACCTTACCATTTCATAGCTTAGTCCCCGGACCTTTGAACTACTTGGTTTCGTAAGCATAAGTATTGTCCTTGATGTCGTTCTCTTGAGGAGACTACATTGTTTTTGCCTATTTTGTGCAAAATAGATTGGCAACTCTATCTCTACATATTATCCCACATTGATAATGGTTGAGCTCCCCGAGAAGAGGAGAAATCCCTCGTGCACACGCGAGAGAGAGGGTGTGAAGATCTCCCATCCCCGCTCAAGATGGCCACAATGGTGACTTCACTAAGGACCTTTTAAGAGGGCTAAAATCTAATTCTGCATGGGTCTTATTATTTTCTGCATGTATGCATATTGACCTACATTTATGCTCCCTTTTCGTCTTTATTTATCCTTTTGGGTATATCTATCTCATGTTTGTATCACTTTTTACTCACTTATACACTTTACACGCTTGTATATACTCTCCATTTACATTTCACGCACCTATTCTTAGCTTCACTTCTACTCACATGCTTCACACACCACTTAGAACATCCATACCTATGTTTCACTAGTACACACCCACACTTCCCACACTTGTATATATCTCCATGCTCACTTGAACATACTTCGCATCACTTGTCATTGATCTATGTATATGCTCACTACCACACGCATTCACTTGTATATATTCCCATGTCACTTACTCACTCACATATATCCATGTGTAGTGTAGTCTCCGCGCTAGATTTACTTTTAATAATACTTGTATATTCTCCCTCGTTAGTATAGTACTCCCTATACTCATCATGAAAATACAAAAATAAAAAATACTCACTCCCCATAATATGCTAATTAAGGCTCTTGCATTTTTGCACACTACATCACCAAGAGCATGGAAAGATTGACCAAAATTTTGTTTCTTACTAGGGGTCACTTTGTGATGGGCGCTGGTCCTGCAGGGAGTAGTTAGACTAAGCGATATGACTCGCACCTTCCATTGGCCTCGTACCGTCGATAAATATCGAACGGTTCCACAACATCGTACCACTTGACTAAGCTCACGACGAGAGGTATATAGCAAGGAACTTGTTCACATACATTGTATAAATCGAATTTTTTCTCACACGTACTATCCCCACGAGGTATATAGTGAGTAAATTCGCATACACTCAGGTATATCAAATGGCTTGTCCACACGCACTAATGAATGATTGCTTTTATAGGCAAGAGGTATATCTTGATAGTAATGACAAAGGGGGGGAACTTCCACTAACTCAACAATTGCATAAACCTCATTTAGGTTTCAAACCTAGGTCACTCAATTTTTCGGTTACCATACGGAACTTTGGTGAAATTTCGGGTCGACGTACCGCCAAAATTTTACACTATTTTGCTTTTTTCAAAATAGGACCCCATATGTGAGCCTGGAAACAAGTAAATCGAGTCTTATATAATTTTAAACCCTATTTTCCAAGGCTATGGTCCTGTTCCTCATTTTTTTCATTTCGACAAACCTATTATGAGTGAAAACCTAATAACAAACATTAGTAATGATAATAATAATGTCGAGATTCCTCTCATTTTCCTTTCTTTTTTTGAAAACCCAAAAAATATTTTTCTCCTCCTTCCAAAATACCAAAGAGTTCTCCCTCCTTCTTTTGAAAATAAATTCGAACCGTTTTTCCTCTCAGGTCGATCGCATCCCTGATTTTGGCATGGCTCCCTATTGGCTTCGGTCTTCCGTCAAACTGCCCTGAAGCTCCTCTGGTTCTTCTTCTACTGCCTCCAAGGATGGGATTTAGCTTAACGATATCTTTATGAAGAACATTGACTAAGAACCTGAATGTTTGCCAAATCTGACGGTCTCCTTAGCCCAACTTATCACCAAGATTGATAACCTTTAAACCAAGGTCCATGAAATGTAGTGACATTGGGCCTAGATCCCCGAAGAACTTGAAGTTCTCTTTCCTCCTGCGATGGGTCCACCCTCTTCGGATCCTATTTGGGTCCTAAAATAGTATTAGCATGCTCTATGTTCCCCACCTGCCAATATGCCACCGCTTGCTCAACTCTAGATTTCAAACATTTCCCAACCAGGGGCTAATTTACCAGTACCTGTGGATCATAAAGAGGAGGAACTAAAGAAGGTCAAGGAAGATCTCAAACTTCTATCGAATAAGTTTCACCAAGTCAAGATATCTAGGAACTACATGGACTACCCCAATATGTCTCCCTATCCCAAAGCTAGACTGCTAAAGAAGTTTAAGATTCTAGACATCGAGAAATTTAGGGGAAGTGAACCCCTAATTGTTCATCTTCGAAGCTTTCATCGAGACATGACCCTGCTTTTTTCCTCTAAAGAGATAATGGATCAAATGTTTCAGTAGACTTTGAAAGAAAATGTCCTTCGATGGTTTATGTCCCTTGAAGAATCCAGGATCCAGAGTTGGGAGGATGTCTCCCGAGAATTCATGTCTCAGTACACGTACATTGAGGAGTTAGAGATTATGTGTCAAGATCTAGATATTCTTAAATAAAACCCAGGGTAAACAGTCCATAGCTTCATAAGAAAGTGGAGAGAAAAAGCTACAATGATGACCATCAGACCCAGGAACAAGTCAGTATTATGAAAAGAACTTCTCGCCTCATATCCGAGCATCTATGTGAAGGCAGTATTAACCATACTTTTAAGACATTTGAGAATATGGAGTAGAAATTATAGAAGGCGTCACCAAAGTTGAATCTAAACCAAGTAATGTGACCAGACAGTTCAGTACCGAAAGTATGTGAAGCCCGCCAGTGCTAGAGTCTCAACCATCAACAATATTTCCCAGCCTCCTACATCTTGGGAACATGAAGGTCTCCCTAATTGTACCAAGAAAGAATACAACATCCATGCTCCCTGTCCAAAGCCCTATAAAGCACATATATCATCAAACCTTTGGACCCCCCATCCATTACCAGATCCACTCCCTAAAAACTGTAAACTTGATGCCCTTTATGATTTCCACCAATCCACTTGTCATAAGTTCTCCCACCTTAGAAATGTGATCTAAGTCATAATTGATAGTATATCATCGCCCACTAGCTAATCCTAAATCCAATACCACTCACAACCCGTTTTCAACACATATAAATGCCATCTTTCTAGAGAGTGATTTGACCCATATACTCAAATCGTGCCTAATAAAGCACCCATCATCCCTATAATCTCACTAAAAATGATCAAGGTTTCCCATATTTTCCCTTACACCCTACATGTTTCATAGATCTAGCTTTATCACTCCTTACGAGGGCCTACATCGCTGTCTACACCCAATATGAGGGGGGGAGGAGACATGGGGTTATTGGATGTGTTGAACCAACTCCTAGGGGTTGGGATGAAATTGCAAGCCAATATGACCGTTGATTGTAAAACAATTAGTGGATTATTCATGGAAGCTCTTCGAGAATCAGATGAATGGGTAATACCAGTTGAAAAGGTCATTCTAGATGATGTGGTACAATCTATGGCCGATATTTTTCGATAGAAAAATGAAATCTGCAGCATTTTTGAGTTGCTCACCGTATTAAAGCTTCAGGGACGGTTGGTCCCTGCACTCATGCACCTCCTCGTTGAGTGGGAAGACTTGTGCACCTACTCGTTAAAGTTATTGAATGTATTTATTACTCTTGGCAAGAGGACATAGTTTCCACCCTAGGGGGGAATAATTTTGACATCTCAGTTGATGAACCAAGTCAGGAAGAATCCAATCTAATAACCAGCTTGTATAGAATGATACGCTTCAAAGATCTGTGGGAGAAATTAATAAAATAGCCATTCAGCCCGAGGTAGATAATGCCACAGGATTCTTGTTCTTTCCTGTTTCTCTAAACCACATGATCGGGTCAGGGATACACTATAAAGATTCGATTCCTTATACAACTAAAATAGATAACGGAAAGGAAGATGTTGAATAACTTCACATGCTAGAAATGACCATTAAAGAGAGCAAAGTTCGTGATCAACTCAAAAAAATGTGACACCCCTCTCAATTAAATACCGGGTGATCAGTCCTTTATTAAATTAAAATCAAGGTTAACGGTTGGTTCATTCTTAGCGTCACTGTCGTAAAATAAAATTTTCGATTTAAACATCCTAAATAAATAAGCTAAGTGTCAAAACCATTTAAATAAGCTAAGTGTCAAAACAATTTAAAACATTATTTCCATTTTATTTAATCCTAATATTAAAACCTTTAATAATTAACAACTTAAGAATTCCAAAATACTAAGGATGGTAATAGCACATAAGAATTAAAACTATCTAGATAAACCAAACCAGTTTAAAACTATAAATGGAACCATCGTGACAATAGTTAACTCCCATGGAGTACAGAATATTGAAAATACAAATAAACATAGATCTCTAATATATCCAAAATGAATAAGGAACGGGCGACACATGCCCTGACTATGAAGAACTAAAACAAGAATTTGAATCAATGAAGAGGTCGTCTAAAACAGTGGCCTGCAACTCCCACATAAGCTGCAGTGCGTCCAATCCAAGGAACCTATGCATGACGCCCCTGTGGTCGGGCACCTGTAATACATACATATATATATAAATATATATAAGAGAAAAGACAGGAAACGGGTCAGAGCCCGAGTGTAAAACAGTTTAAAAATAGTTTAGCAAGTATTTAAAATGCTTACCTGCTACTGAAACAACCATGTTAGTATGCGACACTCTCTTGAGAATTCTCACCTCTCGTCCAGTGTGCACGTCTACCGTACTACTAAACCTCATAAGTCTATCTCACTTATTTTTCATAATTTTTTATCTCGAGAAATAACAAGGTTTTGGTATTTAGTTTAGAAAATTAATCTCTTCAAGATTTCTTACGCTATTTAGAAAAAATTAATACCGTTATAAAGTTCCCGAACATTTATAAGAAAGTTGAAACATTTATTCATTACTTAACTACTTATACGCATTGTAGAAAGTTTCCATATAAATGTACGTATATATATTAGTCTCACATGTAATATATATACTAATGGAACCCCACATAAAATCTATGGTTCTGGCATGCTCTGTTATCAAGTCCTCGTATCACTCAAACTAAGGGAAATACAAGTTCGGAATCACTCTCGAACTGTATTAACACAAAACACATACAATTGTAGGCGAAGCATAGTTCCAAGTCACTAAGAGGTCAGCACATACCCTCGCATCTCTTAGGACCGTCTGACTATCAATCAGATTGCCTGTACAAAGGAATCCTATGTTCTAGGGTACGAGCCAATATCTCCCCATAGTGGCCCAATCGAGATAAGAATGTCCTGACGCGGAAAACCCCATGATAGCAAGTAGCTCCAGTATGATTTTTATACCAATCTATAATATATGCACAATCACACAGTCATATATATATATATATATATATATATATATATATATATATAATTATCCACATTTCTAAATTAGGTGTGCTCACGACCCATAATTATAATTATCCGTCATTTACACATTTTACTCTATTATTTCCCATAACGAACTTGTAATTTTTATTCTCATTTATAGTTCACTTCATACTCACTTCTCCTCTCTCGAAGTATTCTAAGTATAATTTTAGTAGGCATACACTCACTTACCTTCTGGTCTAACTTCCTTACGAGTCTTGATCCTTTTATTAAACGTACACCCATTTTCTTATACGCATGAATAATTCCTCGTTAACCCAAAACTCATCCTATAATAAGTTTCCCTCAACGGGGTCTACCTAGACCCTACTGATCTTCTCTATATCCCATTATACCCCAACCATAACAATCAAGGACTCCTATGAATTTTAATCAGACTAAACCATGGGATGAGAATTATGCAGTTTTATAGGAGCGGTTGATCGATCGATGTAAGGGGGTCGATCGATCGATCTTTGATCGATCGATGTTCTTGATCGATCGATCGATCAAGAAGTTATGACGAAAATTTCATTAACCCAGTTACGGGTTTGCCTCTTGAACCTCAACCAAATCTCCATATATCAATCCCAAACTCACAACCAACGTTACTTCAAGTACTATATACCTAAACACATGATTTTCTACATAAAATATGCGCCAATTCATCAATTATAACCATTCAATGGGTAAAATTTACCTAAACTTCAAGAACCCTAATTTTTCTTTTTTCTTTCAATTCTTCCAATTCATTTCCAAATTTGCTACTTCTAAATCCATACAAATTCATGATATATCTTCTACATGCGATTTAGATGTCCGGAATATGATTACTTCTTCTACAACATGTGATTTTAAGTCTTAAAACTATACTTTCTTTCATGAAACAAGTTCTAAACAACCCTAGACTAACATGATTGAGACATTAACAAAAAATAAAGCAAGATAGATACTTGCCTGAACTTTAAGGTTCTGATTTGTGGACGAAAGAGGTATGGTTGCATTTCTCATCACGCGATCTTCGCTTTGGTGGTGGTGGCGGTGCAAACGGATGAGTTTTTGGCCTTGGTTTGCTTGGAAAGCTTCCCACCTTCATCTCTAATGGCCATTCTAAGGTTCTGTGTTTGTTAATCCTAAAAGGCAACTCCTAATGACTAATATAACTATTAGAACTTCGTGGGTTTAATTACCTAATAATACAAAATGTCTAATATGGCCTAGGATGTCAATTAGGCCTAAAAACGCTCCGAGACCCAAACTAAACTCCCGGGTACACTTTTCTGACTATCTCGACCCTTCCGGACACTTTGGAGCACTCAAAATGACCATACGGGTGATTTATAATTTATTCACTTTTAATAATACATTTTAGTCCTAACACGACACAAGCGCGTCCCGACTTAAATTTCCATAATTGTCATTTTATTCACTCATGACACTTTTTTTTTATAAAATCAATTCTACATATTACTTTACTCAATAAGTAATATTTAACAAATCAACCAATTTCCAATAATTACTAACTCTTGTCACGCTAGTAAATATTTAAAATAAATTTTTGGATTAATATTAAATTAATATCTCAATTTTAATTTAATAATTACCCAAATTTAAAGGCCATAAAAATACGGGGTATTACATACTTCCCCCTAATAACGGAATTTTATCCCAAAATTCGAAAAATAAGGCCTATCTGGTAAAACAAATCTGGATACCTTATCAGTACGCAACTATCTACATAGTAAGGCGCTCAATCACTATAGCCCCCGTCTCACCGTAAGCTTATTTAACACTCTTCTTAACGACACTTCACATTGTGCTGCTATCCGACAACATTCACATAAGATGAGCTTATACGTCAATTACTCCCAATATTTTAATATCATTGGGAGGCCACACCTCACTACCGGATGACTACTCGGATTTATCTAAACAAAAAACTCCCATTATGAGAGAAACCATACGAACATCTTACCACTCTTGTTCGCCTAAAACAGTTGTGGAATTCCACCATATTCATCAGACTCTAACTCAACCAATTCCAAAATTATGATTATCTGCCCATCTCTTAACATTCAGAGTGAGAAAATTTAAGATTTTTCCACACCAAAACCTCAATAAGCATCTTGTTCACAATGAATAGGTACGAGTGTTCCCACGGAACCCTACCATTAGGTAATATCCACCCCCAATTACCGTACTATACTCCACTTGTTATCTAGGACCGTTGTGGAAAATAAATGTTCACAATGAATCCAAAATTGTTTTCACACTGCTCCACTAATGGTTAATCACTGCTTGCTTACTTCCCGAATTATGGGTGATACAACCTGCTTAAAATGAAACGATATCCCCGCTACTTCCTGAAATACCATATTGAAGGTGGGATTCAAAAATCTCAACTTAATTCAGAAAAAATATTTCCTGTAGGACCACGTACCAGCGTGATCCTTCCTTTCAAAGGAAAATTGGGAGCCTATCTACTATTGTAAATCACCCCCAAGGAATGTCAATCACTTCCTTCTTGGGCATCGTGTTCCACACGTTCGAAGGAACTCTTGATCTTACCTTGAGGTGGGCGACTCAACCAAGAAACTTTACCGACTATACGGGCCTCTTCCCTTAAAGGAATTTATCGATAGCCACAAAATTTTCTGGTTGCTCCTTTTGTCCCAATCGATTTCTATTTATGAGTAGTGCCCACGGAGACTACCCACTATGTCCCACTCGATATCGACTTCTACTGGTAATGTCTCACATTAAGTGACACTTAATACTCCCCTTCTTTCCTTTGCGTATATTGAAAGTTCTGACCCACGCACTTTTCTCCACGATGTGCACTTACGGACCTTTTATACCATACTAACATCCTCACTCTTTGTACGCATCAGTCTCTCTCAAGATGTGACTAATTATAACTCTGCTTCGAGTGTTATCCATAATAATTACATTCTACCCTTCTCGAGGAATACCCCTTTTTACATGGCTTCCCACAGCCTTCCAACCAAATTTGGGTGTGCTACTCTAATCGCATACATGTGTATGGATAATCATTCTCTATGCGACGCTTAATTCACTCTGCCACTTCCACCTCATTATGTTAGTCCCACAAACATATATTCCACACGTTTATTCCCACATCCCTACAGCTCGGACGATTCTAACATCAGCTAACCAGGATGCCCACATTCTATAGCACCCTGCCCGCCCGGGAAGAGCGAACGACGCGCTACTCATCAATAAAATTAACCAAATCCATCAAAATACTAGGAATAGAGCATCTACATCCCACAACAACAAAAGAGAAACCACTAATCTCAATTCCTTTCAAATATGTACAACAATTCTCTCGAATGAATACAACAACTAAAATAAATCACTAATGCTCTATACATCAAAATAAATACAAGTCTTCTCTCTTGTAAAAAGAATTCCAAATAATCCAAACTAAAAATCATCCCAACTCTTTATTTCCCTTGTGCTCAGAATGCGATTACAACACTTAAGTATTCTCAATCACCCCTTGAAATTGAAATTTTTAACTCCTTATCATCGTTCCACCCTTCAACTCGTGGTGATAAAATAAAACATTCAATGATTTCTTACCACATCACCGGATCCACTGGCCTTAAATCATAATTCAACTTCCAATTTACAGACATAATTACCTGCTCCTACTACGACCGAGGTACCAAACTCATAGACTAATGACCAAACATCTTCCTAATTCTAACCTTACGCTAAGTTTCATGCTTGGGATGTCTCGCAAAGCGAAATCCAAACAAGGAACCCCCAGATACACTACTACCTAGCATTGTCGGTTATCAAAATCTGTTAGGTCCTCAGTCCATACCATGTACCCCTTTATTTGGTCTCTTGACAGAAAAGCTACATCTCTTCCCGTAATTACACTTGACAAAGAACATTTCGCAAATTGTACAATTGTTCAGTATTGGTGGTAATCACATTCCATAAACCTTGAATACCCACAATCGGGAATCTCAAAATCCCGTTCCCAGTCATATGGGTGTAACTCTCAACTCCCACATCTCTAAAGGATAAATATATCAACGCGCTCTTCCTATCACCAATTCCAGAGCGCTAATCATAATAATGAGTTAAATCTTTTCGCTCAATGGTTAACCCAATACAAACTAAATCATAATAACAAATTCCCTAGACACATCCGAATCGAATATTTCGATCCCACTATCCCCTTCGAAGTCTCTAGAATAGATAATATAAGTGCGAGTCCGACCTTCTCGCACGTGAGGCCTCGCCAGAAAAAAACATGTTGAACTAATCCAACCATTCTGTTAGCCTTGCAATAACTATCTACTATCGCACTAACCATTTCTATAAAGTTGAACCAAGACAATATCGTACTCGTATATCACATCACTAAAATGAGTAATCTCAATAAAGTATACAATACTATTAATACACCCATTCATCCTCCGCGGATGGCACTAAAGATAATCCCGCTACACTAGAAAAAGTATTCACATACTAGTAATGTTTTATACGTATTAAAATCGTCTCAAATGTTAATCTAGCAATGAAAAAATATAGCGACTGGCTCGTGTCACATACAACACGCCTCATCCTCCGAGGATAAAACTCATACTTCTACCTTGCCAATCGTCTTGACTGCATAAATGGTCCCCGAACGTAACACGCTTTTCCAAACTAGAATAAAAACTACTTTAATCGTTGTCCTTTACTATGCATCCTACTCTTGTCCCTTTACTCACTTCAAAAAAATGTTAACGCATGTTATTTCACTCTCCACAAAATACCTCTACACATAATCTACTTATCACTTGTCATACTAACCATATTAGGAGTGTCCTTATCTCGGACTTTGGTAGGATGGATTACTGATGGCTACCCCCATTGTTCCCTTGGCCTTGTTGGCCTTACAAAATATGCTACTGGCTTCAATAACCCTTACTGAATTCACCATCGCTTGGTAAGAATTCAGATATCTGAATCATTTAAATGAGCCCCCTGATGGGTCTCCCCCTTGCGGTGTTTTACTAAATACTTTTCATTTAGACTCACTCTCCAATAAATCTTTCGATTACTTTAGCTCGCTTCATAGGAGCGTTAACATCTCTACGGACAATGCGTGACATTGTCACCATATGGATCGACTGTCCACCATAATTCTCTTTAGGTGTTGTCAATCCTTACTCACAAGTTGATTTCCCACTTAAAATCTTATCTACCATTGGTATCCATTACCGCTGATACAAAATTTGCTAAAAGTCTAAATCTATTTATAAATGGACCCTTGTCCAGCCCTTCCGTAATGGGTTCGGCACGACATTCATATCTTATCCTGAACAACTGATGAAAGAATGTACGGTTAAGATGTACCTAAGGTCCTTTCATTGATGCAATATTTCACTACTAACGGTGGTAGTTGACTCCCACTATTGTAACTTTGATCTACCGAGTCAAGAAAATTTTACCCCAAATTTTCTCTTCTAGTTAACCACACTCCACTATATTTCAAATACCTTGAATATATTACCTTCATTGGGTAACACACACAACTACCGCATGTCTAGAATTTTCGCTAATGACTCTCCTCAATTTTACCTTTTGACCCCCTCCAGAGCGCACCACGTTGTGTGGGTCAAATTTGTCCTCACTTTCGACTGTAGCAACACTTGGAATTTGTAGGTTGCATCCTATCCGTCTTTACAGTCCTGGCCTCTCGTTCCCTAATAGGGGTGAACTCAACCACGGTCATCATCCTCGAATATAATTTACAACCCCAACTGAGCCATGCCTCCTGATGTTGGCCTAACGGCCCTCATCTGACATCCTTCATCGCTCGGCACACGTACACATCTGAACACAATTAGAATTCACTAATATACATACGGTATAGAAGGAGAACGGAATCTCTCCATCGAAATAAACAATCCTAAACTTAGGACTCTAATAAAACAAAGCAACACTGGAAGCATAATAAGCTGCACAGATCCTAAAGGACACTAGAACATGATGCTCTGATACCACCTGTGACACCCCGCCTAATTAAATACCGGGTGATCAGTCCTTTATTAAATTAAAATCAAGGTGAACGGTTGATTCATTCTTAGCATCACTGTCACAAAATAAAATTTCCAATTTAAACATCCTAAATAAATAAGCTAAGTGTCAAAACCATTTAAAACATTATTCTCATTTTATTTAATCCAGATATGAAAACCTTTAATAATTAACATTTTAAGAATTCCGAAATACTAAGGATGGAAATAGCACACAAGAATAAAACTATCTAGATAAACCAAACCAGTTTAAAACTATAAATGGAACCATCCTGACAATAGTTAACTGCCATGGAGTACAGAATACTAAAAATACAAATAGATATAGATCTCTGATGTATCCAAATTGAATAGGGAACGGGCGACACAACGAGAATTTGAATCAATAAAGAGGTCGTCTAAAACAGAGGCCTGCAAATCCCATATAAGCTGTAGTGCGTCCAATCTAAGGAACCTATGCATGACGCCCCTGTGGATGGGCACCTGTAATACACACACACACACACACACACACACACACACACACACACACACACACACACACACATATATATATATATATATATATATATATATAAGAGAAAAGACAGGAAACGGGTCAGAGCCCGAGTGTAAAATAGTTTAAAAATAGTTTAGCAAGTATTAAAAATGCTTACCTGCTAATGCAATAACCATGTTAGTATGCGACAATCTCTTGAGAATTCTCACCTCTCATCTAGTGTGCATGCCTACCGTACTACTAAACCTCATAAGTATATCTCACTTATTTTCCATAAAGTTTTATCTCGAGAAATAACAAGGTTTTGGTATTTAGTTTAGAAAATTAATCTCTTTAAGATTTCTTGCGCTATTTAGAACAAATTAATACTGTTATAAAGTTCCCGAACACCTATAAGAAAGTTGAAATATTTATTCATTACTTAACTACTTATACGCACAGTAGAAAGTTTTCATGTAAATATACGTATATTTATTAGTCTCACATGTAATATATATATACTAATGGCACCCCACATAAAATCTATGGTGCTGGAATACTCTGCTATCAAGTCCCCGTATCACTCGCACAAAGGAAAATACAAGTTCGGAATCACTCTCGAACTGTATTAACACAGCACATACAATTGGAGGCTAAGCATAGTTCCAAGTCACTAAGAGGTCAGCACAAACCCTCGCATCTCTTAGGACCGTCTGACTATCAATCAGATTGCCTGTACAAAGGAATCCTATGTTCTAGGGTACGAGCCAATATCTCCCCATAATGGCCCAATCGAGATAAGAATGTCCTGACGCGGAAACCCCCATGATAGCAAGTAGCTCCAGTATGATTTTTATACCAATCTATAATATATGCACAATCACACAGTCATATATATATATATATATATATATATAATTATCCACATTTCTAAATTAGGTGTGCTCACGACCCATAATTATAATTATCCGTCATTTACACATTTTACTCTATTATTTCCCATAACGAACTTGTAATTTTTATTCTCATTTATAGTTCACTTCATACTCACTTCTCCTCTCTCGAAGTATTCTAAGTATAATTTTAGTAGGCATACACTTACTTACCTTCTGGTCTAACTTCCTTACGAGTCTTGATCATTTTATTAAACGTACACCCATTTTCTTATACGCATGAATAATTCCTCGTTAACCCAAAACTCATCCTATAATAAGTTTCCCTCAACGGGGTCTACCTAGACCCTACTGATCTTCTCTATATCCCATTATACCCCAACCATAACAATCAAGGACTCCTATGAATTTTAATCAGACTAAACCATGGGATGAGAATTATGCAGTTTTATAGGAGCGGTTGATCGATCGATGTAAGGGGGTCGATCGATCGATCTTTGATCGATCGATGTTCTTGATCGATCGATCGATCAAGAAGTTATGACGAAAATTTCATTAACCCAGTTACGGGTTTGCCTCTTGAACCTCAACCAAATCTCCATATATCAATCCCAAACTCACAACCAACATTACTTCAAGTACTATATACCTAAACACATGATTTTCTACATAAAATATGCGCCAATTCATCAATTATAACCATTCAATGGGTAAAATTTACCTAAACTTCAAGAACCCCAATTTTTCTTTTTTCTTTCAATTCTTCCAATTCTTTTCCAAATTTGCTACTTCTAAATCCATACAAATTCATGATATATCTTCTACATGCGATTTAGATGTCCGGAATATGATTACTTCTTCTACAACATGTGATTTTAAGTCTTAAAACTATACTTTCTTTCATGAAACAAGTTCTAAACAACCCTAGACTAACATGATTGAGACATTAACAAAAAATAAAGCAAGATAGATACTTGCCTGAACTTTAAGGTTCTGATTTGTGGACGAAAGAGGTATGGCTGCATTTCTCATCACGCGATCTTCGCTTTGGTGGTGGTGGCGGTGCAAACGGATGAGTTTTTGGCCTTGGTTTGCTTGGAAAGCTTCCCACCTTCATCTCTAATGGCCATTCTAAGGTTCTGTGTTTGTTAATCCTAAAAGGCAACTCCTAATGACTAATATAACTATTAGAACTTCGTGGGTTTAATTACCTAATAATACAAAATGTCTAATATGGCCTAGGATGTCAATTAGGCCTAAAAACGCTCCGAGACCCAAACTAAACTCCCGGGTACACTTTTCTGACTATCTCGACCCTTCCGGACACTTTGGAGCACTCAAAATGACCATACGGGTGATTTATAATTTATTCACTTTTAATAATACATTTTAGTCCTAACACGACACAAGCGCGTCCCGACTTAAATTTCCATAATTGTCATTTTATTCACTCATGACACTTTTTTTTTATAAAATCAATTCTACATATTACTTTACTCAATAAGTAATATTTAACAAATCAACCAATTTCCAATAATTACTAACTCTTGTCACGCTAGTAAATATTTAAAATAAATTTTTGGATTAATATTAAATTAATATCTCAATTTTAATTTAATAATTACCCAAATTTAAAGGCCATAAAAATACGGGGTATTACATACTTCCCCCTAATAACGGAATTTTATCCCAAAATTCGAAAAATAAGGCCTATCTGGTAAAACAAATCTGGATACCTTATCAGTACGCAACTATCTACATAGTAAGGCGCTCAATCACTATAGCCCCCGTCTCACCGTAAGCTTATTTAACACTCTTCTTAACGACACTTCACATTGTGCTGCTATCCGACAACATTCACATAAGATGAGCTTATACGTCAATTACTCCCAATATTTTAATATCATTGGGAGGCCACACCTCACTACCGGATGACTACTCGGATTTATCTAAACAAAAAACTCCCATTATGAGAGAAACCATACGAACATCTTACCACTCTTGTTCGCCTAAAACAGTTGTGGAATTCCACCATATTCATCAGACTCTAACTCAACCAATTCCAAAATTATGATTATCCGCCCATCTCTTAACATTCAGAGTGAGAAAATTTAAGATTTTTCCACACCAAAACCTCAATAAGCATCTTGTTCACAATGAATAGGTACGAGTGTTCATAAGTCTATCTCACTTATTTTCCATAAAGTTTTATCTCGAGAAATAACAAGGTTTTGGTATTTAGTTTAGAAAATTAATCTCTTTAAGATTTCTTGCGCTATTTAGAACAAATTAATACTGTTATAAAGTTCCCGAACACCTATAAGAAAGTTGAAATATTTATTCATTACTTAACTACTTATACGCACAGTAGAAAGTTTTCATGTAAATATACGTATATTTATTAGTCTCACATGTAATATATATACTAATGGCACCCCACATAAAATCTATGGTGCTGGAATACTCTGCTATCAAGTCCCCGTATCACTCGCACAAAGGAAAATACAAGTTCGGAATCACTCTCGAACTGTATTAACACAGCACATACAATTGGAGGCTAAGCATAGTTCCAAGTCACTAAGAGGTCAGCACAAACCCTCATGTCTCTTAGGACCGTCTGACTATCAATAAAATAGCCTGTACCAAGGAGTCCTATGTTCTAGGGTACGAGTCAATATCCCCCCATGAAGGCCCAATCGAGATAAGACTTTCCCGACGCGGAAACTCCCGTGATAGCAAGTATCTCGAGTATGATTTTTATACCAATCTATAATATATGCACAATCACACAGTCATATATATATATATATATATAATTATCCACATTTATAAATTAGGTGCGCTCACGACCCATAATTATAATTATCCATGATTTACTCATTTTACTCGATTATTTCCCATAACGGACTTATCATTTTTATTCTCATTTATAGTTCACTTCATACGCACTTCTCCTCTCTCGAAGTATTCTAAGTATAATTTCAGTAGGCATGCACTCACTTACCTTCTGGTCTAACTTCCTTACGAGTATTAATGCTTTTATTAAATGTATGCCCATTTTCTTATACGCATGAATAATTCCTCGTTAACCCAAAATCTCATCCTAAATTAAGTTTCACTCAACGGGGTCTACCTAGACCCTACTGGTCTTCTCTATATCCCATTATACCCCAACAATAACAATCAAGGGCTCTTATGCATTTTAACCAGATTAAAACATTGGGCGAGAATGATGCAGTTTTACTGGAGGGGTCGATCGGTCGATGTAAGGGGTTGATTGATCAATCATTGATCGATTGATGTTCTTGATCGATCAATCGATCAAGAAGTTATGATGAAAACTTCATTAACCCAGTTACGGGTTTGCCTCTTCAACCTCAACCAAATCTCCATATATCAATCCCAAACTCCCAACCAACGTTTCTACAAGTACTATATACCTAAACACATGATTTTCTACGTAAAATATGTCCCAATTCATCAATTATAACAATTTAATGGGTAAAATTTACCTAAACTTCAAGAACCCTAATTTTTCTTTTTTCTTTCATTTCTTCCAATTCTTTTCCAGATTTGCTACTTCTAAATCCATACAAATTCGTGGTTTATCCTCTACATGCGATTTAGATGTCCCGAATATGATTACTTCTTCTACAACACGTGATTTTAAGTCTTAAAACTATAATTTATTTCATGAAACAAGTTCTAAACAAGCCTAGACTAACATGATTGAGACATTAACAAAAAATAAAGCAAGATAGATACTAGGGTGAAATTTAAGGTTTTGATTTGTGGACGAAAGAGGTGTGATTGCATATCTCGTCGCACGATCTTCGCTTTGGTGGTGGCGACGGTGCAAACGAGTGAGTTCTTGGCCTTGGTTTGCTTGGAAAGCTTCCTACCTTCATCTCTATTGGTCGTTCTAAGGTTTTGTGTTTGTTAAACCTAAATGGAAACTCCTAATGGCTGATATAACTATTGGAAATTCGTGGGTTTAATTACCCAAAAATACAAAATGTCTAATATACCCTCCCTAGATGTCAATGAGGCCTAAAAATGCCCCGAGACCCAAACTAAACCCCGGGTACACTTTTCTGACTATCTCGGCCCTTCCGGACACTTTGGCGCACTCGAAATGACCATATGGGCGATTTATAATTTATTCACTTTTAATAATACAGTTTAGTCCTAATACGACACAGGTGCGTCCTGACTTAAATTTTCATAATTGCCATTTTGTTCACTCATGACACTTTTTTTTATAAAATCAATTCTACATATTACTTTACTCAATAAGTAATATTTAAAAAATCAACCAATTTCCAATAATTACTAACTCTCATCACGCTAGTAAATATTAAAAACATATTTTTGGATTAATATTAAATTAATATCTCAATTTTAATTTAATAATTCCTCAAATTTAAAGGCCATAAAAATACGGGGTATTATAGAAAACCCAAGCCAATATCACTCTATAGGGGTCTTTCATGTCCTTTCAGTTAGACTAGAATGCTCTGATAAAGCTCCTCACCGGACCCACAGTCCCTCCTTCCAGGGACGGAGATACCTTATGGCTAGGGAGGGAAAGTTCCCTAGCCAGGTGTTGATGTTAAAAACTAAACTTGATATAATTTTATAATCACATATAAAATATGTAATTTCAATGGTAAATAAAGAGATAGGGAGAGAGTTTTTATAGTGGCTCAGCTATGTTAGAAAGCCTACGTCCACTGTTGTTTTATTGATTTTTGAGGTCACAAAAACTTAGGTACTCTTATAAAAAAGAATATCCTAGAATCGATTCGACCTTGCCCTTAATGAAAGGGATACAACATATTTATTATGACCCTAAAGTCAAGGAGCAAAATGTCAAGGGATGGAATGCCTATTTACATTTAAGCACTTACATCCTTACATAATGAATATGATGATTGGTTGCACAAAACACGTGTAGTATGACCCTTGGTATGATGATTCGTCATTGGACCTATTGGTCGGCATTCCTTGTGTTGGTATGCCAAATTACTATCTGCTGACTAGGATTTTGGCTATGCAGGAGGGCACGTTTACTTCTGATTGGTCCACATAGGGTGGATAATTTTTGGCATCAATAGAAGCCCCTAATTTTCCATTCTTGATGCTTGCGTGAAAGTATGGATCATTTGATTCTAGAATTAGCTCGGAGTTTTTTCATGATACTTGTTTGAAAATAGACCTCCCACACTTGTAAAATTTACTGCCACTGTTTGAAAATGGCATTCTTGCAAATAATTTGAATTTTAGCGAATCACCAAAGGGTAAATGGGTATTTTTCACCTTCTGCATCGCGAAGACGTCGAAACTTCAATCGTAGAAAACGTACATTTGATCATTATGTTCGCTATTTTTGAGACAAACTATAAAAAGACGGGAGGCTTTTCTAGACTTTGCCTTACCCCAAATCTTCAAACTGTAGCAGCTATTTTATGAGCTTTTTATACGATCGTTCGCCATCATTCATCTATCCTTTTGATAGTTCTTGTTGAATCCTTAATCTTCTATAAGAACTCTTTCTTTCTCTTTGTTTTTCTTCATTTCTTTCTTTCTAAGCCATGGTTTACATAGTTGTTGATGATTCTCTAGAGGAATTTAGTGAAGAACATAAAATTCCTTGTTGGGTTGATTTAGAAATACCTCCTAACCCTATAGATTCTTACTCTTTAGATGAGGGTCATTGGATCCCAACTTTGTTTATAGTTGAGTGTGGTTTTACCTTTCCACCAAACCCTTTTCCTCTTCATTTCTGTCAATATTTTGACATTGTTCGAGCGAGAGTAGCCCCCAACACCTGAAGAGTTATCAATGGTGTGAATAGACTGAATGAAATCTATGGAACCCATATTGGGATTCCAGAGATTATGTTTTGTTATAAATGGTGTATTGCAGGAGAAAACGCTTATTATATAAATGATAGACAAGCTAAAAGGCTTTAGTGTTGAATTTGACTGATTCTAATAAGGATTATTGGTATCACGCTTTAATAGTAAAAAATTGGTAACATGTTCCACTTGAGAATGGAGTTGCCTATTATGTTCCTAGGTGCCCTTAATATTGGAATGGGATAGGTTTTTATTTCCTTACTTTTCCCTTCTTTACTGATTCTTTCCTAATAAATGTTAACTACTTACAGCTTTTTTCTAAAAGAACGTAAGAGAAAATGCCCCAAGCCAGGTGAAGTGAATTTGGAAGAACTCAAATTCTTGTGGGGTCTGAACCAAAGGGCGGGAGAAGAGCATCCCTAATCAGCTTCTGTACGGCTAGAGTATAAAACTTCCATCACTTTTTTTGTAGCTCGACCAAAAATTGAGGTGACTGCAATTGTAATTGATTTGGAAAGGTATCCAGTGTCTACTTCTTTGACCACTGAATCTGCTAGTGTTGGTGCTGAAGTTTCCACATCTTCTTCCTTTGATTACGACCTTCCAATTTTTTGTGAGCATGGGCAAGAGGAAAATTCCAAACCTTCTGAAGGATGATTCTGTTGCCGGTGCTAAGAAACCAGTTAATACCAACACCCAAAAGAAGAAGATTGATGCTGGCAAGAAGCCCCAAGCCAACAAAGGTGATGAATCTCCTCTCAAAAGACTCAGGAAAGGTCCTGCTGATAACTAAGTTAAAAAAGCTATTGATGCCGATCAATATGGATTGGTCGGTATGGTCTTATCTATTACTGTCCTAACTTGGCTAGGAATTTAATCAAGTCTAGAACCCTCCTTGACCATAGAGTTATTGCTTCCTCAATGTCCCGATCACAATTATTATTAAGAGATACTCAAAGCTTGGCCTTAGTAAATTTTAAGTTTGAGGTTGGTTGGATACTGTTCATGTCTTAATTGATTTGTACTGACTTGAATTTTTTTTGCAGTTCCTGGTTGATTACAACCAAATGCTAGAGAAGGACGATCAACTACATTCTTATTCGGGAGAAGTAGAATAGGCCTTTGAAGGTCTTAGGAAATCTCTGATGGATTCTTAGTAATCTTTGAAGATAGAGAAAAAGTCTTGGGAAGATAAAATCAAAGTGACCGAAGAAGATCGGAAAAAGGCTGAGAAAACTCTAACTATGGATTCTTTGGCATCTCCTCAAGCTAAGCGGAGCACAAAGGCTACTGAAGAGAGGGTGATCAGGTTATCTGCTGACCTTACTACTGAGAAAGCTAAGAGAAAGAAGAACAGGGAGGATTCCTTCAATAAGGGCTAGGATAAGGCCATTTCTTCCACTTATGCCCAAATTTCTTATGCCAAGAAGAAATTCTTCAAAGAGGGTTAGTCGGCAGCTCTGAAGGAAGTTGGCACTACTGAGAACTCAGAGCTAGTTATAAGGCACAATCTAGGCTCCCCCTAATCTTAATGATGAGATTTATGATGATGTAGGCTCAGGGTAATCCTTTATGTCTATTGAGTCCATTGCTCCTCTAGCCGAGAAAGACAAAGCTCCTATTGATTCTGCTGCCCCTCCTACTGATCAGGGTACAAATCCTGAAGCTGAGAAGGAAAAAAAGAAGGTGTAGACTTGTTCAGCTTCTGGTCTTTGTATTTTACATCCTTCTTTTGTTCTCCTTTTATCTTATTTTGATGTACATATAACATGGTCATTTATTAATGAAAGAACTTCTTCTTCAATTACTTGCCACTTTACTATTATTATATCTCATTTTATTATTGATCAATAGTTATTTCTTCTTCTTTAATAGTTTATTACCGAGATGGAACAATTTACCTTCACTAATTCTGACCTCCTCAAACACTGCAATAATCTGTTCAACGCTAGCCACTTGGATTTGACAGATGAATAATTAGTAAACTTACTCAGTAGAGATACCTCTGATCAGGTAAAGGATGCATACAAATATCTCAAATATATTTTTGATCGGGTTGTAACCAACAATATTGCATACTTTGAGATGATTGAAGATTTGCAAGCGGATGATAATGAAGCTAAGGCTCAGCTACATGCTGACTACGAAGCCAAGTATAAGGAATTGAGTGAAGGTTAGGGTTTTGAGGAAAAGCTATAAAAATATGCCTCTGTATACAGAAATAAGGAGTTGTTGTTGAAGAGTGAACTTAGTGAATCTAGAGATATAGCCAAGATTTTAGAGTATGAGAATAATAAACTTCAAAATGAGTTGGAAACTCTAAAAAAGTCTTCTAGGAGTCGTGCCGATGAAGGTGCCTCCTTTTTAGAGAATGAGAATGCGAGGTTGATAGAAGATCTTGAAATTGCAAAAAAATTAAAACCTGTACAATCTTCTAGACAACAAAGGACAAGCCGACCAGCAGTTGATGAAACTAGGATGAAGAAAACCTTGGCCGACCAGGCTGTCCAACAAAAAGCAAAGAATGAGGTTATTATAGACTTATATATAAAACTGGAAGCTAAGTATAAAGCGCTTTCCGACCAATCCACACAGTTGAAGGTGAAAGATAGTATTTTGAATCAACTTTAATAGCAAGTTAAAACGTTAACCTTTTGATTTCACAAACATCCCCGAGAGGTGTGAATGGAGGGTTATAATGAAGATTTGGACCATATTGATGATCATCTTTCCTAGAGTCGTGATGAAGGCTATAGGTAGGTATGGACCAATTATTTAACTTTGCTAAAGCATGATCAGGACATCAAATGGTGGTACTCAAATGAACCTGGTCTGCTAGATTGTAACAATCCTCCATTCAAGCTGAATAAATCATGGATCTATCTTAATGCTATTTCTCAGTGTTTAATCACTAAATACTTAGGGCATTATGATCTCCATGATGTTCATAAAATAGTTCATCCTTCACATGTGATTAACGCCTCGAGCAGTAGTAATAGAAGAATATTGGAAGACTTCATCTTTATCAATTATCCCTATGCATTAGATGATCCTCCTGCTAGAATGAAGCGAGTGCAACCGACTTCCAACGCTGAAGGGAAACGTCTAGTTGAATGATTTTCCCATATTTTATTATTTATTTGAATGTAATACAGTTTATATGAATGGAAATCCATAGGTTTGTTTTGTTAACTTATGTTTATTTTAATCAATAAGTTAACTTGTGATTATACTGCCATTGATTCTACTAATACACTTAGACATATTAATACAAATTTAGTATTGGTTACCATTGTTAATGCCATTGATTATACTAATGCACTTAGATATATTAATCCAAATTTAACATTAGTTATCAGTGGTGACCAAGTGTATGAGGAATATATGTTTATATTCCAGTATTTAGGAATTTTTACAGGTCTTCATGCATTTATCTTAGTCGAGTAAAACTTGTTGTAACTTTTTTAGTTGTATACGAGTTTTACACTTCTTATTTTTGACTTGTTTATACAAAATCATACATGAAAAACCAACTTGTTGTTCGTGATTTATTTTTACAAAGTCATACATGAACTAAATTGTTGTTTCTGACCAAATGTTGGGGATTTTAACCCTTTTTTACTTGTTTATTTTTGTTGTTGATCAAGTGTTGAGGATTTTAACCCTATTTGGACTTTGTTATTGTAGTTTTCGACCAAATGCTAAGGATTTTTACCATATTTTAACTTGGTTATTTTAGTTGTCGACCAAGGGCTGAGGATTTTTACCCTATTTTGACTTGGCTATTTTAGTTGTCGACCAAGTGTTGAGGAATTTCACCCTATTTTGACTTGGTTATTTTAGTTTCTGACCAAGTGCTAAGGATTTTAACCCTATTTTCACTTGGTCGGAGTTGAAGACATATGTATTGTGTTTTTCTTCCCTGGGGGATATATATCATCACCGTACTCCGAAAAGAAATTGAAAAAAGGAATGGACTGAAATTAACCTTTTACTGATACTCAAATAAATCCAAAAGTAATACAATAAAGGCAATCCTTTGAATTACTGATAATATTTTCTAAGGTGCTCAGCATTCTAGGGATTTTTTAATTCTTCACCATCCAAAGTCTCGATCCGATAAGTTCCTAGTCGGATTACAGCTGATATGGGATATGGTCCATGCAAATTGGCTTCAAGCTTGTTATTCTTCTGGATAACTTTCTTAAGAGAATAATCTCCCTCATTGAGGTTGGTCGTCGTGACCCTTTTATTATAAAAATGAGCAGTTATGTGTTGATATGTAGCATTTCTCAAAGCTGCATCTTCTCATACTTCCTCAAATATGTTGAGTTCTAATCGCCTAATCAAATCACTAACTGGGGAATCAAAATCGATACCCTATTGGTTGGTAGGCCGAGCTCGACTGGTACCATGGCTTCAGTCCCAAACACAAGCATGTATGATTTTTCTCTAGTTGTTATTCTCAGCGTTGTTTTGTAGGCCCAAAGAATAGAGTGTAGCTCATTAATCCAATTACCCTTGGCTGCATCAAGTCTCTTCTTCATCCCGTTTAACAAAAGTTTTGTTTGTCACTTCTATTTGTCCATTACTTTGAGGATGGCCTGATGCATATTGTAGTTTCTAGATTTTTGACTCGACACATGATGCTTCAACCTCCTCATTATCGACTTGGGTGCCATGATTTGTAATGAAAGCATATGGTAAACCATATCGGTGGATTATTTTATTCCGGATGAACTTATACACTTTCGCATAAGGCATATCAACCAATGGCTCTACCTCCACCTATTTGGTGAAATAATCAACACCGATGACTAAATATCTGAACCTGCCTTTCGTGGTCGGTAGTGGGCCGGCCAAGTCAATTCCCTATATAGCGAACGCTAAGGTGAAGTTATTGGTGTTAAAGTAAGATTAGGTGTTTTATAAATGGTAGAAAATCTTTGGCATTTATCACACTTTCTCACAAATGTTGTATAATCTGCCCTTATAGTTGGACAGTAGGATCCTTGAGTGTTAATTCATTAGAGCAATGGTCGACCAGGGAAATGAGCCCCACATGAACCTTCATGCACTTCTTTAATCAAATCTTCCACTTTCATTGGGTGCACACAACGCTGTAAGGATATCGTTAATCCCCTTTTGTATAAAACTCCTTTGTTTAACACACATCTCGTTGTTTATATCGGTGATTCTTGTCCTCTTTAGGATTAGGTTATAGGGTTCCACCTTCAATATAAGATTTGATGGGATCCATCCAGGAAGGTCCCAGATCTATAATAATGAAACTAACCATCAGGTCCTCATTAATACTCCGATTAGCCAAGAGTTAAACTGGGATTATTCTTCTCGGATCAATTCTTATTGCTGATGCTAGCCGTGAAAGTGCATAAACTCGGGCGTTTTCTATTCTTGGGCAACTGTTCATTTGGACATTAGAAAATTTATTTATAACCTCCATGGACTTAGCAAGATACCTGGTCATCAATTCTCCTTTGACTCCATACAAATTCATTACTTGGTTAATGACCAGTTATGAATCACTATGCACCACTACTTGTTCAGTGCCTAATAAATGAGCTAAATTCCGCCCAACTATCAAGGCTTCGTATTATGCCTTGTTATTTGATTCTTTGAACTGAAATTTGAGAGCATACTTAATATCAATATCATTAGGAGTATTAAGTATTATACCTGCTCCACTACCAATATCACATGAAGATCTATCCATATATAAATTTCGTAACGGAACATCATTGTTGAAACTTTATGCTATCCATGATCTATAAGGGAATATCTTCTTACTCTCCTCCACATATTTCTTGGCCACTTCCTGAATTTTGGATGAGTAAGGTTGATCGGCAACCATATCAGTTTGCTTTTGAGCTAAGCTCTCTTCTTTCAAAGTCTGCTCGACAAACAAGTTTTATTAGTTGGGAACCTATGGATAAGTAAATTTAGTAATAAAATATGCCAAATATTGGCCTTTCATTGAAGATCTTGGTTCATAGACAATGTTATACTCTCCCAATTCTACCGCCCAGTACATCAATCTTCTTGACTTATTAGGCTTATGGAGTGCTTGCTAAAGAGGTAAATTAGTATACACAACTATAGTATGTTCTTAGAAATAAGGTTTCATTTGCCTAAAAGCCTCAATAAGCGTTAGGGCTAATTTTTTCAATCATGGGTACCTAATTTCAGCTCCTCTGAAAGCTTCACTAGTGTAGTAGAGTGGTTTTTGGATTCCATTGTCCTGTCTGACATAGGATAAGCTTACTGCTGGCTCAGAAATAGCTAAATATAAGTACAGCTTCTCTCTCAAAACTGGTCGGGAGAGCAATGGTGGTGATCCCATGTATTTTTTTAACTCCTGGAATGCTTCTTCACATTCTGCATTCCACTCAAAAGTCTTTCTTAACACCTTGAAAAATGGTAAGCACCTGTCTTTTCTCGAGAAACAAATCTGTTTAAGACTACTACTCTTCTCGTGAGCCTTTGTACATCTTTCTTGCAAGTCGGAGACTGCATTTCGATCAAATCTTCTATCTTTGCTGTATTGGCTTCAATTTCCATTTGATTAACTATGAAACTGAGGAACATACCTTCTTGTACTACGAACACACAATTAGTCAGATTCAGCATCATATGATGCTTTTCCAACTAATCAAAAGTCTGATTGAGGTCGGCGATATGATCTGAGGATTTTCTACTCATTTTCAACATATCATCTACATAAACTTCCATATATTTTCTTATTTTATCTTCAAAGACTTTATTCACCAACCTTTGATATGCCACTCCTGCATTTTTAAGCCCAAAGGGCATTACATTGTAGCAATAAGTTCCTCGGTTGGTGATAAAGGTTGTACTTTCCCTATCTTTAGGTTTCATCTTTATCAGATTATACCCAGAATAGGCATCCATAAAGCTTAAAATATCATGCTCAGACATAACATCCAACAACTGATCAATTCTAGGCAAGGGAAAATTATCATTTGGGCAAGCTTTATTTAAGTTAGTGAAATCCACACAAATCCTATATTTATCATTATTTTTCTTGACCATTACAACGTTCGCCAACCAGGTTGGGTATTTATCATCTTTAATAAATCGGGACTTTTGAAGCTTCTTTACTTCTTCCTAAATAACTTGATTTTTCTCTAGACTAAAAACCCGACGTCTTTGCTTGATTGTCTTGTCATCCTTATGATATTGAGCTCGTGACAGAGGAAATTGGGATCAATCCCAGGCATATCCTGTAATGACCCCACTTTTATATGTTCATATATAGTTTTAAATGTTGTATTATTTCATATGTGATATGAATAATGTTAATTTATAATTTTTAATCTAATCCTCCCTTCATAAATTATGAAATATCAAATTAGTTACAAACATAAAATTTTAAAATTTTCTGCATGAATGTTCATATTAGAGACTAGTTTTGACCATTATAATATAACAATTGACTTGAGGTACAAACTAAAAATTTGTAGATATATGAATTAGGTTTATAACACAATAAATGGTGTGTTAAACGGAGGTCTGAGCAAGAAGTTATACCAAAATTACCAAATAAGGACAAATTTGTCCATCCTTTAAGTCGTATTTTGTCTTATTACCACACCATGTGTTATATTTTGATTAGTTGGAAGGGGAGGAAGGTTTGAACGACTTAAACACTTTGAAATAACCTCCTTTTTCATAAAAATGGATTAAATCAAAGTCTTATAGCATATCCTAAGCTAAATGATAAGTTTAGGGAAAGAAAACGTAATTTTATGAGACTTTAGGGACTTGATTTTAAATAAAGAAAGTTTCAGGGACTAAAATGAAAATATAAAAAAGACCATTTTGTAAATAAAATATTTTCAAGGACCTCCAAGAAATATTGAAAACATATCGTGTGAAATTACCAAAATGCCCTTAAAGTGTAAAATGACCATTATACCCCTAACAACTTTCCACCTCATGCTTAACACCTCGTGCTTACACATGTCATCCAAATAGATAAAGCTAAAATGCGTGTCATTGTTAGATGAAAAGATAAAACACGTGTCGTAGTTTGGTGAAGTAAGACTTCAAGACCGCTCTGTTGTGCGACACGTAAACGCTGAATCGCCATTGTAGAAGCTTGGTCAGCTAGACACGTGGCAACGCCCTAATATTTTTGGGAAACTATAAATAAGGGATTTAGGATCATTATTACACGAAATTCATTCAAAAGGCAAGAGAGAAATAGTGAGAGAAAGTACGGGAAAAATTGAGAAGAAGTTTCGTCGTAGTGATACAAGACTCGATATCTGTAACTTCATACTTCTGTTTTAGGTGAGTACTCTAACATTCCTTGTGAATTTTAATTATATGATATTATAATAACTATATATATTTTGTGACCTGCTGTTATTCTCAAAATTCATCTGATACCGATGATTGATTCCTTGTGATATATTTATATTTGTCCATATAGACATACCGATTAAAAAGAGTTTTGTAAATGATATTTAATATTGGAAATAAAATTCGACCTAAGGGATCTCTCTTACCGAGTGACCTTCCTAGCTGGGTTATTGCTGGTGTGCCCTAAATAAGGCGTTGTGATGAATAAGTTCGATTGACCTCAACTACCGGGGAATAATACGGTATTAGAGTGTACTTGGCCATTAAAATGATATAATTGAAAGAAAAAGACATTACAAATTGATTTGTCGTATCTGTTATATTCTGTGGTATTCATTTTTATATAACGTCATCTCAAATTTTATAAAGTAAATTCCTATCCATATATGTATATGTCTACTCTTTGGATTTGAATCGGTATCAATTTTCTGAACAAAACCTTGGAATGTCTAGAGATTGAACCTCAGTCGTCTTTTAGCTGATGTTGTATAACTAACAATTTTTCAGGAAATAAGTAGGCTTGGAGGGAACGTAAAAGGACTATAAGGAAGATTCAGCTTTTAGAACTCTTTTTGTTATTTTAAGTAAAAATTTTGTTATATCATATAGAGTATATTTGTCTCTCTTGTAATAAGTTTTAAATTTTGTTTTAAGTTGTAACTCGTTGTTACTTGTAATATAAATGAAGTTTCCTTTTAGAAAGCTCTGATGACGTAATTCCTTTAATTTCAGTATTTTATGATTCATAACCATGTAATTGTATTTCCGTTGAATTTAATTAAGGAAGCAATTTAAGTTAGCATATTTGTTGCCTTGGTGGCATGTCAAGACACTCGTTCCTCACTACTATTTTGGGATGGGGTCGTGACATATCCTTACGGATCCAAGAAAATACATTTCTCTGTAGATTGAGGAAGATAATCAATTCATGTTTAAGGATTGGATCCAGTGTTGAGCCGATCTTCTCTAGCTTATCATCGTCCAGAATGATACTTTCATTTGTTTCCACAATTTGTCCTTTGACTAACTCTATTTTATCTCGGGGATCTAAAGTTTCATCTTCAGATTCACTTTTAGGCTCAGTGGTATCCACTTGATAAGTGATAGTTTTCTTCTTCAATTCGATCAAGTCCTATTGCTCGGCTGAAGAATAGTACCATTTACATCCTTACATAATGAATATGATGATTGTTTGTAAAAACCATGTGTAATATGACCCTTGGTATGATGACTCTTCATTTGTCGGCATTCCTTGTGTTGGTCGATCGAATTACTATTTACTGACTAGGATATTGTCTATGTAGGAGGACACATCTAATTAGTCCACGGAGGTGGATAATTTTTTGCATCAACACCAAGAATTTAGAAAAAAAAAATTATAAAATTATTTTAAAAAGTTTTGGATAAATATGAAAACTTTTAAAACATGTAGGTGAACTTGTGCATATATGCGATAGTTGGAATGTTTACTTTTTTAGGAGTCCGCCATACCAAAAAAAAGTGCAGAACTCTAAATTCTTACCCAAAGTCCCAAACTAAACTCACATTCACACTCAGAAACCCTTACCCCAAACCAAAAAAAAATCTCTCATAGTATATCCTTATGCAAAGAGATTTGACAAAAAATAATTTATGCCCCATCACATCAAATCCATCCACTATTTCCACTAGTTGTGATATCTTTGAGTTTTCTTGCTTGACTCTCTCTCTCTATCTATCTCTCTCTCTCTATCCAAGCTTTTAAGGTAATGGAATTTACTTATTTTTAGTTACTTTAGGATTCAATTTTATAATTGCCAAAGTTTATTTGTTGTTGATAAATTAAGAGTTTGATTGGTTTTAATCTTATGATTTAATTTGTATGATAGTGAATGTTGAGTTGTTAAGGTTTGATTTGTTATTTAATATTGTTAAGTTAAATATTTGATTTTCTTTAATCTTATAGATAAATACAATTTTGTGTTTGATTTTGCTATTATTTACTTTTGAGTTAGAGTTTGGGGTTTTCTTCAATTAGATGACATGTATAAATTTAACTAAAAATTTAAAAATAGTTAAAAAAATCACCTCAAGGTATCCCTCCCTCGATCACCCAAACACAATTTCCTTGAGTGCCCCACCCAAACTGAAATCATGGTTCCGTTACAGCCTCCTTCAACAACTCTCGAAGAAGCTTTAATTATGGTTGGGTCTCTGGCCTCTTCTAGACTCCTCTCCTTTTTTGAAGAAGAGATACTGAAGTTCAGCCTTGGTCATAATTATACCCCTAACATCTCCGTTGAAATCTTAGGAAAAATAGTCCCACTTTCACTTGTTGGCAACAGATCTTCTCTCGATGCCTATCTACTCAGAACCTTCAATTATTTGGGACTAAAAGTCAGTGATCTCACTCCTAATTCCATCGTCATGCGTGCTTATGATAACCCGCCTAGAAGTAATGGGATACTAAAAAATCATATTAGGGGCTGGCTCTTTCAATCATGTCCCCGAGTCCCAAGTCATAAACAAACCTGCATGCTTCAATCTTCTTATTGGGCATCGAAGGCTACACAACATCCAAGGAGTATCCTTTTCTCTTTACTAGAAGCTGAAGTTCTTTTCTCAAGGTCAGTTTATCACCATTTTTGGGGACGAGATAGCATAGACGATGCCAGCACTAGAAATTTAGTATTGGAGATCCAACATAGGATGAATGGAAAGCTCCTCTCTTGTTTCAGAATTGATCCACTTCCCCTTTTAGAAGGGGAGAACCTTAAAGACAGAGTTTGTACAGAACACAACCCTCGTGATGTCAATGTGATTTGGATGTTCAAGAACATGCACTTTATTCCCGAAATAGGGCTACGGTGATTCCAGCAAGGTATCCTTATGCCCATAATCCTAAAAGAGGCATTTCCCCCATGTGTCTTGGGTTACCAGCCTTCACCGAATGAACTCAAAGCACTCCGTCGATCGTCACTAAAAGGAATCTTGGAAGATGAAAATGTTGTTTTAAGAGACTCTTCGAATGAAAGATTTATCAAGGAGGGTGAAGACTTCCCCTTCTTTGGCTTCCCTAAACCATGGTATGACCATATTGATAAGAAAATAAAACTGGGACTAGAAATCTTCTTTTAAGGAAAAAATTCTTAGGCTAAGAACTACAAACATGAAGAGCAACCTCTCACCAAGAAAGACGTAACAATTACTGAGGACTCTAAGGAAAGTGTTTTTGAAGACTCATTCAACCTGTAAACACTAGGGTTGAGTCTCTGTATGATCCGCTTAGATGCCGCACCGTGAGACCCGTCATTCAAATCAAAGTTATTGACATGCCTCTCCTCAACTAGAATGTCATACCATTCCAACCTGCTTAGATTTAACCCAACCCTAATGTTCACCCTATTAAGTCTTTTCATTTGATGTTGTGTTTCCTTTTCCTGATATCAATGTAACTCAGACCTATTTTGACGAGGTCCTCAATTCTTTTTTCTAAAAAAAGAATGAAACGAGGATTTTGAGTATTTGGTTGTGCCTTATATTAATTAACTTGGTGCTAATTAAACCTTTGATGATGATGATGATTTTGAAAATTAACAATTCTTAACTGATCTTAATAAGTAGGAATGTTATTATTAATCTCGATTCAAGAAGCCATCAATGCGATATTAGGATATGGTTCACCCTTAATGAGCATGATCTCGCGCAATTGGAAGAACTACTGAAAGAATTCATGGATGTCTTTTCATGGTCCTACGATGACATGCCCGACATTGAAAAAAATAGCTCAGCATGAGATCTCAATAAAATCATAATGCAAGTCAATAAAAAATAAGCTAAGGAAACTCCTTACCGAATAGTTGCTCAAGGTCAAAGAGGAAGTGGTTAAAGAATTGAACATTTCATTCGCGTAGTTAAATTCATAACATGGCTCGCCAATATCATTCCCATGCTGAAGTGGAGAGGAAAAGTCCACATGTGCATCGACTACCAGGATTTGAATCAAGCATCCCTAAAGGATGATTACCCATTACCCAACATTAGCATAATTGCAAAAAAACGGATAGCCACACCCTCAAATCATTTGTTGATGGATTCATGGATATAACCAGATCAAGATGCTCCCTGATTATCAAGATAAGACTACCTTCATCACCCCATGGAGGACATTCTGCTATTCTGTCGTGCCATTCGAACTCAAGAACGTCGAATCTACCTACCAAAAGGCTACCATGAACATCATGCATGACCTTATTCATAAGGAGGTTTAAGTCTACATAAACGACATGATCATTAAATATAACACTCAGGAAGGTCATATTCCTGCCATCTAAAAGTTTTTTGATCAGGTGTGACAATATCGGATGCACCTAAATCCACACAAATGTGTGTTCAGTGTCACGAAAGGAAAACTATTGGGATTTATGGTCAATAAAAATGGAATTGAAGCAGACCCTACCAAAATGAAGGACATACTTGAGATGCTACAAAAATGGATGAAGAAGGAAGTTTGAGGATTCCTAGGTAAGGTATATTATATTAGTCGTTTCATCATCTAGCTGATTTTTATCAGTGAACCCAGTTTCAAACCTTTTGGAAAGTATTCAACTAAAGTCTAGAATGAGGTATGCCAAGAAGCCTTTGATCAAATCAAGCAATACCTCACCCGACCTCCGGTGTTTATGCCTCTTCAGCAAGGTCTCCCCCTCCTTTTATACTTTCTTGTAAATGATACCACAGTAGGGGCTTTTCTAGCCCAATACATTATTGAACATCGCAAGGGAAGAGCCATTTATTACACTAGTAAAAAATTAATCAGGCACGAGGTTAAATACACTACTTTGGAGAAAGCATGTGTTTCTCTAGTCTGGGTCAGGAAGATGTTACGACAATATAAGATTTCCTTCCCCATTAGACTAGTACATCATATACTTTCTTAGAAAAACCTACTATGTCCATCCGAAAGGCCCATTGGTTGATATTACTATATGAGTTCGATATCGTGTACATCATGCAGAAAGTTATGAAATGGAGAGCCATCTCCGACTACCTTGCTAATTACTTCATGGAAGGGACCGATGTTTGGGTCTATGAACTCTTGGATAAAGATATTCTATGCATTTCTCAAGAGGAACATAGATAGAAGATGTTCTTTGATGGTGCTGCCAACAAGAAAGGATACGACATTGGGATACTCCTGATTTGCCCTGATGACTCTCACACCCCCATTGCCATCAACTATATTTCCCTTGTACCAACAACAAGATTGAGTATGAGGTATACACTGTAGTCCTCAAGATCACCCTTAGGAAAAGAATCCGACACCTAGACGTCTACAGAGACTTTGCCCTCATCGTGAGCCAAATCCTTAGGAAATGGAAAGTCAGAGACAAAAAGATCCTACCCTTCCAAACCCACCTAGAAGAGATGTCCTCTGAGTTTAAAGATGTCACCTTCCACTACCTGTCTCGTATAAATAATATTCTATACGACACCCTTTCTACTCTAGCCTTCATGAGCGACATGCCTGAGGGAATAACAATGGCCATTTAGAAATAGGTTATGCCCACCCACTGCTACAACATTGAGCTCATCACTGAGGAAGATTCTGAGATGATCGGGTTATGGTACTATAAAATTTGACTCCTCATTAGACATAATCGGAATCCACAAGACGCAAATAAAAAAGATCGTGAGACCCTTTAAAAATTGGTTGCCCAGTATATCATGCACGATAAAGTTTATTTTAACAGAAACTTTGATGGAACCCATTTACACTACTTAGCAGGGGCTGATGTTAAAGATATATTGCAAAAAATTCACAATGGGGAATGCAGGCCCCACATGAATGGTCACAAGCTTTCCAAGAAGATCATCCATCAAGGGTATTATTGGGCCAATATGGTTCAAGATTACAGTGCCTTTGTTTGTAGATTCCTCAAATGCTAGTAGTTTGCCAATTTCCAACACTTTACCTCCTCAAGAACTAAACAAAATGACCTCTACCTTGACTTTATCCACCCAGGGCATTGACATCATATGTAAGGTTACTCCTAAAGATTTTAATGGTCACAAATTCATCATGGTCTCCATTAATTACTTCACTAAATGGGTCAAAGATGAGTCATATGCAGTACTGAATGATAAGAAAAGTGGCCAAGTTCATCAGAAAGAATATCATATATCGATATGAAGTTTGCCACTAGTTAGTATCAAATAATGGAGTTCACTTTGAAGACCAGGTCATAGAACTAGTCAACGAATACCGAATTTTGGGACATAAATCTTCTCTATACTGACCCCAAACCAATGGTGATGTCAAAGCCGCCAACAAGAGCCTCAAAACCATCATCAACAAAATGACAGACAGTTACAGAGATTAGAATGATTAGGTCCCTTATGCCCTTTCGCACTACCTCACTTTAATAAAAAATCCTAATGGGGATACCCCTTATTCTCCAGTGTACAGCATGGAAGTAGTCCTACCTGTTAAGCTAGAAATACCTTACCTGAGGGTCATGCTCAAAAGAAAAATTAATGAAGAAGACTGGCATCAGATCCGCATTGACAAACTATCACTATTGTATGAAAAGAGACTTAAGTCTTTATACCATATACAAGGGTATCATCATTGGATAGATCGATAATGTAACCAAAATATCAAGGACCGCGGTGTCCGGGAAGGAGACCTTTCCCTCAAGGATATCATAGAACCTGTTTAGGGCCCCCATAGGGAAATTCAAACCGAATTGGAGAGCCCCCTACACTTTGAAAAAAATTCTCTCAAGGGCGTCGCTATGCTCACAAACCTTAATAGAGAAGAGATAAAGTGTCTAGTCAACTTAGACCGTCTCAATAAATTCTACCCTTAGTTCGAAATATCGACGCGCTATGACTCTTCTCATCCCCTTTCTATTAAAAAAACTTTATTTACCCTACCTATAACTACGTGAGACTTGATCCTCTCAGAAACATTTTCTTTTCAAAATGAAACTCATGAAAATTTTCCAAAACACCTAGAGGTACGTAAGAAGCCCATACACCATACATGGGAACCGTTACCTTCTTTCACAAAATGAAATTCTTTTCTAGAATCTAAGAATGGAGGTCCATTCCATCATTTAAATGAGCAAAAGGATTATGTATGACTTAGCGATTGGTATAGATAATTCAAAAGAAAAACTCATCAAGAGGCACAACAAATTATGATCAAAATCATTTTTTTAATCAAGGAATACATCGTTGTTACATTAAGTATCAGTGAAGGGAGTTAAACAGACCACCCCCTTCCACTGACTAGGCCATATTTAAACAAACCTAATATTTACCAATATTTAGAAAAATTATTCTGAATTCCAAAAATACAGAACACAAAACGCCAAAATTACCCTTTTTTCATAAAAAATCACCCAAGCTTCACAAGACATTGCCTTTAACTTCTCGACGGCCATGCTTCGTCATCATTAGTCTCCCCCTCCATGGAGAGGCACATCTTGATAAGCTAGACAATACCACAACACCTTCCTCCATGGTATTCAAGGCAATGATCCACCTTTGCCCAATATCTTCCTCCACGATCTTCTCCACTACCCGCTTCCACAATCACTTCAAATAGTCCCCAGACACATACCAGGCCCCTCCTACATATTATGATGAATGGGTAGACAACTGACGGTGCTTCCACATAGATCCCAGCATCATCTGCAATGATTCAGTCAAGTCCTCCACTGGGAAGAATTTCGTTATCCAAGGAGGCACAATTTGTTCCCACCCAACTTGGCACAGAATCCACTAAGGGAAATAAAAAGAAGAGTGGAGAAGGCCAATGAACCACACATACTGGTACTCTCTTAGTTGAAAAATAGTCTACAAGTCTCCCTACCATGTCACCAATCAACGAAGACATCGGGCTTCATGCTCCATAAACTAGTTGACCTAGTTCTTTACCGATGGGCCAAAACTAAATAAAGGACGGACAAATAAATTGGACACACCCACTAAGGCATACTAAGGAGGGGTCTCCAGATGAAATATATTTGCAAGTCCCATGGAAAACATTACCATGATCCCCTTGAGATGTTAGAACGGCCCTACTTCCAAGAATCAAGACTATTCAAGGTCTTGGCTAGCGCCACCACTGTAGGACTATGGCAGTAAGACATTTATGCCGTTTTGGCTGCCACTTGAGGATGAGTCATTAAGTCCCCTATCACTAGTAAAAGCCTCACAATAAGGCCCAAGGAAAAAGATCTAGTAAATCCAACATTCTCAAAACTCCTCAAGCACACAAAATACATAACCGCCTAAAGAGAAATAATCCCTCTAGTAACCAATGGACGAGCCGTCGATGGAGAAACATGGATCAACTACAACACTAGGGCAAATCCTCGACATTGCTAAGAATTCCTAGTTGGTGGGATAGGCCTTATCTAGGCCAAATCTAAATACATATTCCTTGGGATACCAAAATTCTACCGTAGCTGCTAGCAAGTTCCAGTCTATGGCTCAATTACGTCACAGAGAAACCTAACATAGGTTAAAAGCAAAATAATCAACATTATAAAGGAACATGGCCTCCAGACCATCAAGATAAGAGGATAATTCTTCTTACATGGGAAGAGCCATTTGGGGGATAAGAAATGACAAGAAAGAAAAGAAATGTCGATGTTAGTGGAAGAAATACACCCCATACCCCACTTTTTATACCCAAAATCCTTGGCTAAAAACAAAAACTCTAGTAATTTGATTAATTTTTAGCCTTACAGAAGTACACTGATATGCAAGATAGTGCAATCAAACCATAAATGTGATTTGATTTGACCCCCATACTGATAGGCAGGTCAATGAGTATGCTGATAAAAAACCCCCCTTTTTTAGGGAAAACTCCATTTTTCTCGTTTTCCCCAAAAAACATTTCTCATATTTTTTTCTCAAAATAAGTGTATTCAAAAGGAAAATTCTTTGCAACCAAGACTCCAAGGCCTTCCTCTATTTAAAAATTCCAAAACATAAACTTTTCATGATCTTTCTGAAAATAAAACCTCAGCAAAAAGTTAAAATCCATGTAGATTGAGCCACTAAATCAAGATAATAAACAAAATATGCATCTCTTTTTGCCTTCTTGAGTCTTTATTTTCAATTACAAAGCCGCTAAATCAAGCATATAGCATGGTCAATGCCAACGAATCTGCAAGAAAATCGCAAAAGGAAAGAACCAGAAATGGATGTCACCTCATCCGTCGCACCACCTCATGTGCTAACAACCTCCTTATCTGGCCTTGCATGCCTACAGTCCCTATACCCCCCAAAGGAAAACTCCAAGGATAGAAGGTCACCTACATCCCCAACAAAGATTCAGCAATCCACCTAGAAGCAAAATTCTGAGACCTCAGCCCATACCGACTGACAATCAACTTTTCATTTTCCTAAGGAAGCCCAAGAATCCGTGTTATTACCGATTTGTTCCCCTCAAGCTATCCTATCGATAGTCCCCTCAAATTTTGTCCAACAATTCTAAAAAATAAAAAAAAAAATCCAGAAATTGCTAGAAAAGTTCTCAAAAATCCCTAAATAATATGTAATATTATTTTCCTTAAAAATCATTTTTGGAGCACTAAACCCCTCACCAACTCTCAAATACCCAGTGGGATTAATCTCACACTCTTATCCTCAGCATACTCCCCATCATAACCCATAATGTGCTTGCATCAAAGTTTACTACAATTCTCGAGCCAGAACCTCAAAACTAAAACAATGCCACTTGAGTTTCAAGACAGCATAATCCCCAGCAGAACCACAAGTGCACTTATACCCCCATAGTAATTCAAATTTCCGCGAGAGAGCAATTATTTGTGCTACAACTTTAATTCCACAAATTGACCTCGACCTGCAGAACTAGTCGCTCCTAACTTAAGGTCCTCATAATTGATTTCAACCCTCATAATTGGTCGTCATAACTTTAGGTCCTCAGAATTGGTCTCGATCCTCATAATTGATCGTCACAGCTTCAGGTCCTCAAAATTTACCTCGGCCCTCAAAATTGGTATTTACCTCGACCCTCAGAATTTGTGGTCACAACTTAAGGTCCTCAGAATTGACCACGGCCCCCAGAATTGGTTGTCACAACTTAAGGTCCTTATAATTGACCTCATCCCTAGAAATGGCCATCATAACTTCAAGTCCTCATAATGGACCTCGGCCCTCAAAATAGGTCGTCCCAACTTTAGGTCCTCAAAATGAACCTCGACCCTCAAAATTGGTCGTCATAACTTGAGGTCCTCAGAATTACCCTCGGCCATCAGAATTGGTCATCCCAACTTCAGGTCCTCATAATTTACCTCACCCCTCAAAATTGATTGTCACAACTTAAGGTCCATATAATTAACCTTAACCCTTAGAATTAGTCATCCCGACTTTAGGTGTTTGGAATTGACCTTGGCGTACAGAATAGGTTGTCCCCAGCATCACTTTAGGTCCTCAAAATTGACCTCGACCCAGTAAATCGGTCACCCTAGCCCCTTAGAACCAATCTTAACACATCTTCAACCCGTTGAACCATACATCCTTGTCTCTTTAGGTCATCAGAATTGAACTCAATGCACTAAATCGGTCATCGTTATCCTCTTAGATCCTTAAAAGTAAGCATAATCGCTGAATTGATCATCCTCATCTCCTTAGGTACTCAGAACTGACCTCGACCCTCTAAATCGGTCACCCTCATCCTCTAGGTCCACATAATTGACCTAACATTCTCTTCCCTAATGTCGATATGGTGTCTATCATTCGACATCCTTCACTTAATCTAATCTCCTTCATCAAGGGTCTATCTATAAAGACCCCATCTAGGGCCCCCCTAAGCATATTCTTAGGCCCCTAATACTGACTCATTCACTGCAAACCCTAGGTTATACTCTGAGTACCGATCTAGAGGCCATCGAACGCTCTTCATCCCCATTTGACTAAACTCAACTTACTCATTTGAGATGAAGCTCAATGAATCTATGAAGGGATATGAATCCCCTATCAATGATTCACCCCCGTGGGCTAATCGACCTTATATTATGGATGAATAGTTTATTTTACTATAAAAAAGCTGATCTATAGGCTATTGGGCGCTCTTGAGCCCCATTTAATTCCAGTCAACTTCCTCATCTGAGTAAAAACTTAATGAATCTTTGAAGGGCTCTGAATCCCCTTCTAACTGTCTACCCCATGGAAGAATCGACCTTAAGGTATGAAAGAACAATATGTTTTACCTTAAAAATTGGTTTAGAGGCCACCGAGCACTCTAGGGACCCATTTGACTTTGGCCAACTCTCAATCTTGAGATAAGCTCAAAAAATCTTTGAAGGTCTTTAAATCCCATTTTCAATTGTCTACCTTATGCGTGAATCATCCATACGGTACGAATAAACAACTTATTTTACTATGAAGGGTCACTGAGTGCTTTCGGACCCCATTTTACCTTGGTTAAATATCTGAATCGAATAAAGCTAAATGAAACCTTGAATGGATCTTAATACCCTTTCCAACGGTCCATCCCATTCACGAATCGACCTGATAATTCAGACGAACGATCCATTTTCCTTCGAAAACTTCCTGTCTAATGACCAACAGGAGCTTTCGGACCCTGTTTTCCCTTGGTAAACTCCCTAACCCAAAAGTGGATAATGAATTCTTAAGGGTCTCAGAAACCCCTTTCAAACGATCCACCCCATGCATGATTCTAATTTACCATTCACATTTTATGATTATTTTTTCAAAAAAATTGTCTAAGAGTGCCAAATGGCACACCCAAGACCCTGAAAATTGGTTGTGTGTCTGGGGTAATATGCTTATAGGCAGGTCGAGGACCCTACCGATCGGCACCCCTTAGCCACCATGACCTCACTTTAAAAATAACCCTTGAACATCCCTCTCAAAAATTCAAAAAACATTTTCTCGAATTCAGAGTTATTCCCCTCCTAAAAAGCCCATGTTCCGCATTCCTTCCATCTTTTTTATAATTCTTTTAGAAAATCCCCCCATCTCCTCATTCCACCATCACCTAGTTCCAAGGTCAGCGCATCTACATTCAAGATCAACTTCAAATCTTCATAAGGGTGTCCAATTCTCCATACTTGTATCTAAATTCTCTTATTTTAGAATTAGTTTCTTTATTTCTACTATAGCACTTTATTTGATTGCATGACATACTTTGATCTAAAACGTTTATTATTATTATTTTCACATACTTTGTATTAATAAAAAAAATCCAAAAATAAGAAGAAAGGGGTTTATCTATAAATTTCGAAAGAGGAATTATCGCTACACACTCTCACACTTAAAGCATGTTTATCCATAGACACACATAAATAAGAGAAATACACCTTTTGGATTTATGGGTTAAACCCCACCTTATGTTATCTCCAAATTACTAGACTTTAATGCCCTTTGGGCTACATTGGCGTCTTGGGTAAATCATGAGATTCGATTCCTCTGTTATGCTCATTTGTTGTATTTTTTTTGTATATATATATATATATATATATATATATATATATATATATATATATATGTCACATTCTTACATACTCATAATGACTTGTGACTCGTCAAATACTTACATTATATTTTGAATAATTATTTTGGGAACACTCCTAAGGATGAACTCACTCCATCCTTTTCCATGACGCGAGTTGAATGATTCCACTCTCCATTTATATTATGCACATAAGCTCACACTTCATGGGGTTGAACATGAGAAGATGAAGACATGCCCATGAGAGACTGAAAGGGAAGGGTGGGTGCCTAACACCTTTCCATTCCATAACTTAATCCCCGAACCTTTGAACTACTTGGTTTCACAAACATCGGTATTGTCCTTAATGCCGTTCTGTCGAGGAGGCAACATTTTTTTATGTATTTTGTGGAAAATAGGTTGACGACTCTATCTCTACATATTACCCCACATTGACGATGATTGATCACCTAGATAAGAGGCTCAATCCCGTGCATGCATGCAAGAGAGAGAGCGAGAGGATTCCTCCTAGCTCCCCTTGGGATGTCCACAATAGGAACCACCCGAAGAAGAAGCCCTTGTCATCAATCATGAAGAAAAATGATACAACAACATTTAACAAGAATATTTGTGCATAAACATCCTCTTATATATAGCTCAAACTCCCACGTGGTGTAATACACCGTATTTTTTGTGCAATTATTTAAATTGCATAACTTATTATTTATCTGTCTGTCGTGAGATTTGATATGTAACTTATTATTTTTTATATGCTGTGATATGATTAATTTATGTGTTTCATGAATTCACACTTTTGGAAATTGATATAATATACGTTAATACGTTAATATTTTAAGTGACTTAGTATTATGGACGACTATGGAGAAATGAAATATTACCAGTAAGGGTGGGGGAGAAAGAGAGATGTAGCTCTAGAGAGAAAGGCGATTCTTGGGCGATCCTGGACTTTCCTAAGATTTTCTTCAGGTTGACATCTTCTTATGATTAATACTTAATCTATTTGGTATTAATTGAATTTCATGTATCACTTTTGATTATGTATGCCATTTTAATCATTGGTCGTTATCGTTTGTTGGTTTCTTTAGGTCTGGCTCATCCAGATCTACATTAGATGTCAATTATTCTACCTTTTAGTATTATGCCAATCATTGTATGTACATCGGATGTCATTAATTGTCCATTTTAATATTATGTCAATCGATTGTTTGAGTGGTTCTAGTTTTTCTCATACCCATGTATGGCACATGGATGTATCACTACATTGATTACCTTTTGGGATTTCTCCAAGCGATGGTCAATTTTGAATCTTCATAATGGATCTCAGTGCATACAAGCTATCACAATGAGTCATTTATGGGGCTTGAGATCATTTGTTAAATAAATTTCTGTCTTCATTATTAAAATATGGTTCTAAAGAGAAATATACCTTTAGGCTTAATGCATGGATCTGGGTATCACAAATGATCATATTAATGTGATGGGTCCTAATTGTAGCATAAGTACAGCAGGTACAGATCCAACAATTAACAACAAAAATATCGCAAAATTTTTGTTTACTTTTGATTTAGAATTAAAACTAGACATGTCCCAACAATGATCCAACGATTCTAATTTTGGATTAATTTTTAGATTGTTTGTAAGAGATTTGTGGTGGCATCTCAGGTGTCAATTATCGTCTTTATAAATTTCAAATCATCTTTATCATTAGTAGATCCAACATTTTAGATGAGTTTGTTTTTTCTCCAATTATAGGTGGAGACATTAATAATTTTACGTTTTAACATTTAGGACCACTCAGTTGGTTTGCTTTGTCAGATCAACAATATTTTCATTCAGTTTCATGAAAATTTGATTTTTCATCCAATCATTTTGTTTTAAGTTTTTGAGGATTTTATCATCTTTTATCGATGGTTGTCATTCAGGAGGATTCCATTTAATATTTTCTACCGGTGCCGACATGTTTGTTTTTAACTACTAGACATTTACTTTTTTGGATGGTCCGATCATGTCAAATTGGATTAAAATTGGTTGCATATTTTTAGGATATTTTTTGCAAAGGATTGTTCACTTCTCCGAGTTTAGTCACTGTTGCAGATTATATTTTCACATTTACTTGGTCTTATATGGGTTTCATTCCTATTGGATTTTCGTGAATATTTATGTCCTTGAATTTCAATGCGCACAAGTACCACGAGCTTACAGTTGATAATGCTTACTTTAGTTCCATTGTGAGGTGAGTGGAGTTATAACACTCATCACTGGAATATTTTTATTTATTTTTCACGTCTCTCTTGTTATCCTTGGTGGTGGGCACACTCATCCACCTTTTTTATTTTCTTCGAATAAAACTTTGTACCTTATGAGTTTATATAAAAACATTATGGGTGGCTATGGAATGGTTAGGGACTATGTGTTGGGAGTTTCCTTAATTGAATTATTTTCTAGGTATCGGGTTCCACTGAACATGAATGTTGAAGTCAGAAAATGGCCTAATCTATTGAAGACAAAAAATAGCTTGTATGCCATTTTAGTGGCATCAACAGCAGATAAAGTGATGAGGATGAGATTAAAGATAAAATGAAGGTAAAAATCACATAAAACATATAATAGACAAAGGTTTTTAAAGTGGTTCGGCTATAAATAAAGCCTACGTCCACTGTTCTTTTATTCCCAGGGATTTACAATAGCACAACATGGTGTATAGAGAGAGAGGTGTGGATGGAATGAATCTCTTTCTAAGGATAAATTGGTTAGTTTCTTTAGTTAGATTGTTCCTTTGGCTAAGGGAAGACATGTATTTATATTGATGGGAGTCCAAGAGATGGAATGTCTTTATATATTCAGACATTTACATCTATTTACAATAAATATGACTTTTGGCCTTCAAGGGTTCAATGACAGTCGGTTGCTTTTCTCTAATGACTTTTGGCCTTCTGCAGGTTGGCCTTCTGCAGGTTGGTTTATCTTCTGTAGGTTTGTCGATCGGCATGCCAACCAACTCTCCTAGGGTGCCGACCAAGAGTCTTCCATGCCGAGCAAGTATGAATATTTCCATATAGGATGACATGTGTCCCTTTCTGATTAGTCCACGTAGATGGGTAATTTTTTACGTTAACAGAAGCCCCCAATGCTCTATGCTTGATGGTTTACTGAGAGGATAGAGTATTTATTCGGAAATGTTTCTCGATCCTTGTTCATTATGAGATTATTAATCTTCCTTCTTTATTTGTTCAACATATGAGTGGGCTATCTCCTGGACGATGGATGATGTAGGTTGATCGATGGTTGCTTTAGAGATAATATTTCTTTTGAGGAACTTAGTACGTCAAGAAAACGTATGCTATGTGTCACCTCTGGGAATTTAGATGCAGCAATGAGATCTATCATAGTTTGCATCTTGTGGATTGTCATAATCTTCAAGTGGGTTGGTCGACTAGTTAGCCGACTAAATGAGTGCTGACTGTTCGTGTTTGATTTTTCTAATTTCTTCTCTTTTGAAAGCTTTACTGATGTAACGTGCTATCTTTTGAACCCAATTCTTCAATCTGATTAGTGTCGAGCTAGTAACGGACTCTGAAACATTTACATATAAGTACAATTTATGTTTCAGTATTAGTTGGGACATCAGTAGTGGAGATCCCAGTGTTGTAAATGCTGAATCTGACTCCTGAAGTTCAATAGCATGTGCATAATAACTCATGGATGATGATTGACTTGTGATGTGTCTTATTCTATTTATGAGTTGGAGTTGAATTGATTTTAACGTATAGTCCAATTAGAAATGTTCTGGCATTCCAATTAGGAATGTGATATATTCCAATTAGGAATCTATAGGCATTCCAATTAGGATCGAGATATATTCTAATTAGTATTCTGATTCTGATATGTGCCATTGATCAACGTATTTGCCATGTGGAGCCCCAAGTTGGGCTTAAGAGACTGGATAATAATAATGATGTCCAAGCATTCACCAGGAATTAATAGAATGATACAATAATGAGCATGATTGAGCATAATATATAATTTGCATTGAACATCCATGCTAGTGAAAAATCCATATCCATAATAAATGTGCTGAGAAATCCAGATAAATAATAAGAGTGTCGACCATCTACCGCGCTTAATGAGAAATCCAGATAAATAATAAGAGTGTTGACCATCTGTCGGGCTTAATAAGAAATTCAGATAAATAATAAGAGAGGGGATCAATTGATCTGCATTGTTAGTAACAAGCATGATGCAATATGTAATTATTTAAATGAATGAATGAAATTTGATTAACTTATCTTGTCAATCTTTGTATGTGGATGGATCACCTTATGTTAATCTTTGAATATGAATGAATCGACGATTTGTCAACCTCTAATTTTGGATTGACGATTTGTCAATTTGAAATTTTTCACCAGTTCTATTGATACCCTGAGGATTATCCTAAGTATCGTACCAATTACCAATGAATCACCATGGTTCTACTAATGTACCTAAATTTTTAGGTAATTTCATTAGTACCGTGATTCCCAGGCGTGAGTGGAGCATTGGTCCAACTTTTAGCCCAGTTTAGGTAGAATTTATTCACCCAGAATTTAACCGTGCATTTGGGACTTTTGCCTAGTGTTAACGCAAAAATTCTCCATCTATGAGAACCAATCAGAAAAAGACACATGTCATCCTACGTGGCAATATTTGACACCCGAGGAGAGTTGGTCGGCATCCGAGGAGAGTTGGTCAGTACCCGAGGAAAATTAGTTGGCACCCGAAAAGTATTAGTCGGCACCCGAGGAGAGTTGGTCGGCATACCAACCAGGAAGATCAAAGGATAACTATGCTTTTAATGTGCATTAATGAAGATGGCAACGCATTTAATTGGCCTTAATGTACATTTATACTGTATTAATAGATGACAACACATAGCATACCAAGCAATTCAACTATCAGATTCGTTGAATGTAGACATAAATGTCTACATACAATGAATCTCTTTATCTCCCATCACTATAAATACATGTATCCCCTTAGCCAAAAGGGAAGATAACCAAGAGATCCAGAGAGATCCCGGGAGATCCAAGAGAGAACCTAGAAACCCCATACACAAGATACACATCCTTTCTCTCTCTACACCTTATGGTGCTATTGTAAACCCCTGGGAATAAAATAACAGTGAACGTAGGCTTTTTCTTATAGCCAAACCACTTTAAAAATCTTTGTCTCTTATGTGTTTGATTGGATTGCTTTCATCTATTTATCTGTGATCATAAAAATGGGATTCGGTCCAATTTTTTGCATCCACAGATTGGCGCCGTCTGTGGGAGCATGTTACAAGAATTGTTTTCCATCAAAAGCTAAGTTTTTATTTTCTCTACGTATAATCAATTATACATACATATGTTGATTCAATCATGATTTTTATGTTTATATACATAAATTAATTGTCCAATTTTTATCTGCAAAATATTGCATATCATGATTTTAAAATCATAACTGTTAGATTAATTCTTATTTAGAAATCTGAAAAATAATGCATTTTATAAATCATAACTTTTTGTTGGATTCTCAAGTTTCAATTTTATATCATGGAATAAATATTTTAAATGATTACATATACCAATATATATGACGGTGGTAAGATTTGATAATTTTCATTATAAATTTTGTAAGATCTTTGATGACTATTCAAATTCCCATTACATTTTTAATCAGAGAATGGGAAAAGGTTAAAGACAATAAAAAGTTTTCTCATGGAAATCATGACCCAGATCTACTTTCTCTCTCTTCAAGTTTGAGTCTCTTTGCATTCATTTTTATGAACTATATTTGGCTCATCTTCCATCTATGTCAATAAAGTCAAATTGATTGATTTTTGATATAAATTTGGTAATAACTTCGATCATTCAGCATATGTTTTATCTCTCCAAATAGGGAATAGGAAGGGATCAATATAAAAAATAATTTTCTCTCACCTGAAAAATCATTACCCACCTCTTGTAAAAGAGGATCAGTAAAACAAATCATGACCATATCAAGACTCTGGGCACAAGTTTGATATGTTGGCCCCTCGTTCATCACATCACGGGGTTTCTTTATCGGAATCACACGATATAGTGGATTAGATGATTATTCATTTAATTAACATTCTTAATGCTTAAATTTTACATCGAATGTTATTTTTCTGATCTAAGGATTCGAGATATTCTGGTCATCCATCTATATTGTTGGTCGGCATCATCGTGGGCCATCTTTTATTAAAGGGAAGCTTAACCAGACCATTTTTGTTTGTTGAAGAAAAGATGTGAAGATCCATCAGCAACGTTGAAATAATTTTATCCAACTACGAGGTATCTTATTGTTGGTCAGAGACTCTTACTGTAGCTCAATGGAACCAATTGCAGGTCGACGATCATCTACTTCTTGATCGGCGACATTTCTGTCTTGTTAGGAGGGTTCAATTTACTGGTTGGCAACTATCCAACCATCCACTTTTTGGTCGGTGACATCTAATGTTGTTCGGTGCTGTCATGTACCATTTTTGTTGATCGGCGAAATTGCTCAGCTAGTCGGGGACCATTTGCTTCTTGGTTGGCACCGTATAATCTATAACTTGAGATATACTTTGGTCGGAAACATCCGTTCCGTTTATCGACAGCAGTAGAATCTTGGGCTATTAAAAAATGCGAAGCACCCCAGATATTTCTTTAAACACAAGTTCAACTTGGGGACAAACAGGGGGCTTGAGTCCTTTTTAACTTGTGATCACCCCAAAAATATTTTTAAAACCAACTGATAAATAATTTTCAAACATCAACTTATACCTGATTAGTTGTTGGAGATTAAACAGCTTTACAAAAAACTCTACGTCTTATTTATGATGCATATCTGATAAAAATTTGTCCATCTCACACACATTTGGCATAAAAATATTATTTCATATTTTGAAATCTTTATTATTTTATGCTGATACACATCACATATTGTTTGGCTGAATAACTATTCTCATGATAATAATTATGTTCTCTAGTCTCGACAGGTGCTCGGGAAGCTTATTAAAATTTCATAGGGACGAGATTCAATTCTGATGAAAGCTCTCGTAAACCTCTGGAAAAGTAGTATTTCTCGACATCAGGCAATTGTGCCTCGACATATCAGCCAACATATATTATTTCATTTTTTGAAATTAATATTTTTATTTCTCAAGCATATACATATCATATATTGATTGGATGAGTAAATTATTCTCACGACTAATCAATTCAGCCTACACAAATGGTAGAGCAAGATATTAATTTGTACAGGTACATGACTCAACGCCGACGAATGCTCGAAAACAATCTGGAAACTATTATCATTGCTCAGCATTATGAAATTTCACCTCAGTAAGGAACTATATATTTTATTATTGCTTTGATTTGTGCTCAAGCACGAATTATTCTATATATCCGTTCGGATTCATATTCTATATTCATCTCTTCATGGAGCTCGGCGAAATACTTATTATCATATTCAGCTCCGAGGAAAAGCTACAACAGTTATTATATTTCACCCCCAACGGATAGTTGGTCGGGGCAATTCTTATTTATATTCAGGCCCAGATATCGGCTCAAGCAGAAATTATTCTATATATCCCTTGGGATTCATATTCTATATTCATCTCAACATGGAACTCGGCGAGATACTTATTATCATATTCAACTCCGAGGAGAACTATAACATTTATTATATGTCACCCCCAAAGGATAGTTGGTCTGGGTAATTCTTATTTATATGCAGGACCAGCAAAGTTCTCGGCCATATTCTTATGTTCTGGAAAATATTATTCTTATTCGGCATTATGCAATTGTGCCTCGAGAAGATACTTATTCAGCTTTGAGGAGAATTACAACATTCGTTGTATTTCACCCCCAACGGATAGTTGGTCGGATAATTATTATTTATATTCAGGCCTGACAACATTCTCGGCCATATTCTTATGTTCTGGAAGATCTTATTCTTGTTCGGCATTATATAATTCTACCTCGACAGATCAACGAGGCACTTTATTATTCTTTATATCTATTTGGATGCATATTCTATTCTTATTTCAACATGGAGCTCGACAAATATTTATAATCATATATTCAGCTCCAAGGAGGTCTTCAACATTTATATTATCTTATTCCCAACAATCTGTTGGTCAGGTCCAAGGATGTCTCCAGCATTTATTATATTTTATTCCCAACAATCTGTTGGTCAGCACCGAGGAGGTCTCCAGCATTTATTATATTTTATTCCCAACAATCCGTTGGTCAACGCCAAGGAGGTCTCCAGCATTTATTATATCTTATTCTATTCCCAACAATATGTTGATCAGCTCCAAGGAAGTCTCTATCATTTATTATCAAACTTGTATTCCTCCAGGAAGTAAAGCTACTTGTATTCCTCCGGGAAGTAAAGCTACTTGTATTCCTTCGATAAGTAAAGCTACTTGTATTCCTCCGGGAAGTAAAACTTGTATTTCTTCGGGAAGTAAAGCTACTTGTATTCCTCCGAGAAGTAAAACTTGTATTCCTCCAGGAAGTAAAGCTACTTGTATTCCTCCGGGAAGTAAAACTTGTATTCCTCCGGGAAGTAAAGCTACTTGTATTCCTCCGGGAAGTAAAACTTGTATTCCTAAAATGCCAACTTATGTTGGTTAGGAAGTAAATCTGTTCCCAAAAATTTCAACTCAGGTTGGTCGGAAATAAGAAGCTGTCAACTACAGTTGGTCGGAAACAAAGTATGAGTATGTGAAAGCGATCAAGCAAAAAGCATTCAAAGATCATATTCCACACTTGGGGGCTCTATTAAAAATCCAGTTGTTTATTCGGTGGCACATTCTCATAACATCATGCAGCCGAGCATCATATTCAGCCCCAACTAATTATCATTCAGGAGTTATTATGCACATGCTATTGAAGTTCAGGAGGCTATTGAAGTTCATGAGGCATACTCAAGAGTTATTATGCACATACTATTGAAGTTCAGGAGGCTATTGAAGTTCAGGAGGCATACTCAGGAGTTATTATGCACATGCTATTGAAGTTCAGGAAGCATATTGAAGTTGAGGAGGCATTCAGAAGTTTAGTAGGCATATTCAGGAGTTATTATGCACATATTATTGAAGTTCAGAAGTCAAATTTAGCATCTACAGCACTGAGATCTTTACTACTACTGCCCGACCAACATTGAAGAAGAAGTTGTATGAAAATGTTTCGAAGTCCACCACTAGCTTGGTACTAATCAGATTGAAGAGTTGGGTTCAAAAGCTAGTATGTTACTCGACAAAGTATTCAGAGGATCATAAATCAGAAGAATCAAGAACGTGAAGTTAGCACTCAGTTGCTCGGCACAGGAGGCAGTTGGTCGGCTAGCAAACCAATCAACATACTTGAAGATTATGACAAGCTACAAGATGCATACTATGGCATGGCTGCATCCAAATTCCCAGGGGTGATACATAGCACACGGATTTCCTCTAAAGAAAGATTAGCAACCATCGAGCAGCCTGCATCATATGTCGTCCCGGAGATAATGCACTTTATGTTGAACAAATCAAGAAGGTAGATCAAGAATTTCACGAGCACCGAGAAACACTAAAGAGTAAATACTCCATCCTTTCAAGTAAACCATCAAGCATGGAGCATTGGGGGCTTCTGCTAACGCACAAATTCTCCATCGATGAGGACCAATCAGAAAAGGACACATGTCATCCTACGTGGCAATATTCGACACCCTAGGAGAGTTGGTCGGCATCCGAGGAGAGTTGGTCAGCACCCAAGGAAAATTATTTGGCAGCCGAGGAGTATTAGTCGGCACCCGAGGAGAGTTGGTCGGCCCCCGAGGAGAGTTGGTCGGCACCCGAGGAGAGTTAGTCGGCACCCGAGGAGAGTTGGTCGGCATACCAATCAGGAAGATCAAAGGATAACAATGCATTTAACGTGCATTAATGAAGATGGCAGCGCATTTAATTAGCCTTAATGTACATTTATACTGTATTAATAGATGACAACACATAGCATACCAAACAATTCAACAATCAGATTCGTTGAATGTAGACATAAATGTCTACATACAATGAATCTCTTTATCTCCCATCACTATAAATACATGTATCCCCTTAGCCAATAGGGAAGAGAACCAAGAGATCTGGGGAGATCCAAGACAGAACCTAGAAACCCCATACACAAGATACACATCCTTTCTCTCTCTACACCTTATGGTGATATTGTAAACCCCTAGGAATAAAATAACAGTGGACGTAGGCTTTTTCTTATAGCCGAACCACTTTAAAAATCTGTGTCTCTTATGTGTTTGATTGGATTGCTTTCATTTATTTACATGTGATCATAAAAATGGGATTCGGTCCAGTTTTTTGCATCAACACCTAACATAGCCGACGACCAACTTGTTGGTGTCTTTGTTGATGTCGACCAATATTTAGTTGGAAGTTGTTGATTGCCGACCAACATTTAGTTGGTTGTTGTTGAGTGCCAACCAACATTTAGTTGGTTTGTTGAATATATATATAGAAAGAAGAATTTTCTCGACCAACTATCTGTTAGAGATAATATAATAAATGATGAAGATTTCCTCGGAGCTGAATATGTGATAATAAGTATTTTGATGAGCTCAATGCTGAGATGAATATAGAATATGTATTCAAATAGAGCATGAATTGTGCTTGAGCACATATCAGAGCAATAATAAATTAATAGTGCCTAACTGATCTATCGAGGAAAAATTTCATAGTGCCGAGCAATGCTAATATTTTACATAGCTTAAAAATATGACCGAGCATTTGTCGGGATTGAATCTTATACCTATGAAATTTAATAAGTTGCTCGAACATTTGTGGATGCTAAATCAATTAGTCATGAGAATAATTTATTCATCCAAATAACATATAATATGTATCTTCTCTAATATCAGGAAATATAAATTTTAAAATATGAAATAGTATATTTTATGTCGAATATGTGATAGATTTTTATGAAATGGAGATGCTATAAGTAAGGCCTAGAGTTTTTTTTGTAAAATTAATTGAACTCTAGTAAAAATTTAAATATAAGTTGGTTTTCAAAAATATTTAATGAGTTGGTCTGATAAACCAAAAATATTTAAAAGAAACAATTTTAATAAAGTCATAAAGATTTGAAACCCATGAACTTCAAAGAAATTTCGTCAACTCATATTTCTTTTTGGCTACTAACCATCATGTCTGAAACCACGATCCCAAGAAATTTTATTCATGTTTCGTACGATCAGTGATAACTGTGTAAGAGTGATACTCTTCTGCATTTGGTGCTATAGTCCAATGATTATAGACCAATGAAGAGTGGTGAAGTTAAAGTGGTCTAGAGAAGGTGCCGACCACGCCGACTACGCCGAACAAATTAAATATCATCTCAATGTTTTCTCTTTTTGCAGACCAGTATTAGATCAGTGTTGGATATTTGAGAAACTTTCATTCTGGCATTGTACCCTCTACCAATCAACAATGGGCTTTATCGAGCAACGATAGATTCTGCCGACCAGATGTTCAGGTATCGCAATTGTAGTCAACCTATGTACATAAGATTTCGATCTTGTTCAAAAGAACCTGGTATTGTGACTACATTAGTCGGGGAAGAATTGGGATGCCGATCAGAAGAAATTTATTTATCTGGCGATGATGATCAGACCTAGTAGTTATTATAAAGATTCTCTTTATTTGAATGGGGTTCGTTGGCCAATAAGGTGCTTGTTTCCAACCAACAATAGATAGTTGGGAAGCTAGTCGCCGACCAAAAATAAGATGGTTATCGTCCAGTTGAGTTGTTGCCAGCCAGGAATAGGTGCTTGGGATATCTCAGAATCTATTTGCCTACCATTAATTATTGATCTTTGCTGTTGTAGTATTGGTCACTGACCACGAGGCTGGATCTTGATGCCGACCAACAAATAGTAGGTCAGGGAGTTCCTCTTGAAGTATAAGACTCATCTCCGAGCAACAATGGTACCAAAATTTATATGTCTGGCCTACGTCAAAATAGGTTGACAAAATTTAGATCTCTACTTACCAATAGTGGGTATTTTCGACCACTCATCACGTGATCTTATCGATCAAGAAAGTGATATACATCGCATAATAGTCTCATCGTCTGGAAATGTTACTGATGTGCAGAAAAATTATCCTGGGGTCCTCATGCTTAGTTACCGACCAGCCATGTATGATCTCCACCAGTTATAGAGGAATTCGGTTAGGTATTCTGTAATTAGTTAAAAGTACTTCCCAACTGTTTTGTGAGGTTTTAAGAACCACATCGGATTGATGGATAAATTGATCGACAAATCTTCAGATCGTCTCCCAAACCATATAGATTTGGTTGTGAATATATCATAGGCAGTCAGCGTCCGTCTAATAAATCCACACCATCAGATATAAGAAAGAATCCATAAATCAAATCTATATGTAATAATTTGGTCAATGTCCCAAAGTAAAGAGAATCGTTTTAAAGTTTTACTCCCATATAGAAGATGTGAAATATCAAAATAGGTGAATTGTTATCCCCATGTAACCCTATGAACGGGTTTGTCTTGAAAATGGACTTAAACCAGAGGGATAAAGATTTACAGATATCTAAAAATTGAATATAATATATATTTTCTCAAATAATCAAATTGACGAGAACAGTATATTTGATCAAATTGATGAGAACAGTAGATCTAGATTAGAATTGTGATTTCCTGGAGAGAGAAAATTATTTCTGACTTTAAAACTTTCCTCTTTTCTGATTACATAAGAGATAGAAAAATATGATGGAAATTTGAATAGTCAATGAAAATTATCAAAATTTGACAGAGTTTGTTCAGATCTATAGGTGAATAAAAGTTGAGTTGTATAATTTTCGATCTTTGAATTTCATATTTAATATGGAAAATCATTGTACATAACAGTGTTATGTAGATTTTAGAAAATATGCAGTTTGTGAATATAGATTCATGATTGAATGAAACAATAGGTAAAAAGATACAAAGACTTAGATTTTGATGACGATCTTTGTCTCTTTTAATAAGAAGGAAAGAATTCTTGTAACGAATTCCCACAGACGACGCCAATCTGTTGAAGATAGAAAATGGCCTTGATGCCATTTTAATGCCGTCAACAGCAGATAAAGTGATGAGGACGAGCATGAAGATAAAATGAAGGTAAACAATCACATAAAACATATAAGAGACACAGGTTTTTAAAATGTTTCGGCTATGAATAAAGCCTAAGTCCATTATTCTTTTATTCCCAGGGATTTACAATAGCACAACATGGTGTTGATAGAGAGAGAGAGAGAGAGAGAGAGAGAGAGAGAGAGAGAGAGAGAGAGGTGTTGATGGAATGAATTGCTTGCTAAGGATGAATTGGTTAGTTGCTTGTTCAGATTATCCCTTTAGCTAAGGGGAGGCATGTATTTATAGTGATGGGAGTCCAAGATATGGGATGTCTTTATATATTCAGACATTTACATCTATTTACAATAAATATGACTGTTGGTTGCTCTTCTATGATGACTTTTGGCCTTATGCATGATTTGCCTTCTGTAGGTTAGTCGTCTGTGTAATACCCCGTAATTTTAATGACTTTTAAAATGGGTTATATTTTAAATTAATGGATTAATTAGATCTTATTATAAATTAATTCATTTGGGTTTTATCCGAATTGTGGATATTAAAATGGATGATTCTGAATATTACTTAAAGATATTTAGGTAATATATGAATGTGATGTCATTGATATGACGGTATGATATAAATTCGGTAATTTGAATTTTTAGTCAGACGCGGTATGGGACGTGTCGGGACTAATTTATTAAATTAAAAAGGAAATTTATTTTCTATCGACCTTATAGTCATTTCGACTGCGTCGTTGCGTCCGGAAGGGTTGAAATAATAAGAAAATTATATTTGGATGTTGAATTTGGGTCTCGGGTCATTTGGAAATGAAAAGACAACCCAAAAGGGCATTTTGGTTATTTTTACAAGGAGGATGAATAGTGATTTCGGGTTTTGTCTTATTATAAGTATTTGGAGATTAGTGTATGTAGGTTCATTTCATCTCTTCTACACAAAATTGAAAAGTCGTCTTCTTAGAGAGAGTGGAAGGTTGCTTGGAAAGAAAAAGAAGTTTGCTTGGGAAGGAGGAGAACCAAAGGTCACCACCACCATCACCACGTGTGTTATTCAACTCCAAAGGATCAGATCTTCATTAGAGGAAAGTGTTTGATATTTGCAATTTAAGTTCGTATATTGTCCATGTTAGGATAGTTATAAAAAGAGATGATTTTCATGCTTGGAAGATGAAAGGATATAGTTGTTAATGGATTTTTGGAATCTAAAAATATATAGGAATTAAACTCATGTTGTAGGTAGTTAGTAATCCAATAAATATTCATCAATCTGTGGAAGAAATTATGAAAATAATTTAGTGTTCTTGAAGATAATATGTTGATAATTTTCTGGAAAAAAAGGCAAAAATGAGTGGAATGAGAAGAGCAAATTTAGAATGTTTAGATCTTCTTTTTAAGTGCATTTGGATGAGATTTAAGAAAAACTCAAAACACATATCTGACTCAATTTTTCGTGTGGAATCCAAATCTGAAGTCGGATTGATGATTTGAATAATTTTTAGATCTGATTTTTTTGAGTATTTAAAATATGAGAATTCATGATGTTTTTCTTTTTAATGTTGTTTCTTATCCCAAAACTTTTGTAGATCTTCGGTGATTATTAATTGGATATTATGGGACTTAGAGAAGATCAGTAAGCCCTAGTTAATATTTGAATTAATTTGATTGGGATTTAATTGATTAGAATTATGTTAATTAAAGTTAAAGAGATTTTGGTTGCTAGATTCATGTGTTGGATTCTAATCTGTTTGTATGAGGATTAAAGATAGTTCAAGTAGGGGAGATTTAATATAACACCTCGGTAGCCTTAGGGTTACAATTTAAACATCAAGGACTGAGTTTAAGCTCATTATTGATTTCGCATGAACTGAGTGTAGTACAAGAGCGTAGTGGTATGGCTCCTGGATAGAGATGGGAGTTTAGAACACATTTGGTTGAAAGAGGGGATGAGGTTATTCCGATAGCATATTTGAAGTTGACGAACCTCCTCGATCGACAAAGTTAAGTAGTAGTGTATTGGAGGGGTTCCTTGTTTGGATTTCGCTTTGCGAGACGCTCCGCGCATGAACCTTAACGACGTCGGGAGTGGAGAGATGTTATAGGATGCGAGGTTAATTAAATTATGAAGTAAAGATATGACATTTTAATACGTGGGATTTAAAGAGATATAATGCTACGTAAGGGAATAATCTAAGGTTAATGTGAGTACCTTGTTGTTAATATACTGTAGGTATGATAATACCTATTTGATTGATTAATGATTATGTGTATGACATACCTAGCTTACTTGCTATCGGTGGGAGGTTTGCGCGTGAGGGCAGTCCTATCCTGATGAATCCATGGGATCTTTGATTTGTCGCTCGAGAACATAGGTCTATGAAAGACTTATCGGGGAGTTGATAAGTCCGCTGACTATGGGTATGTAGGTATGTGCGTGACCCATGGGTATGAGAACTATGTTCGCCTCCAATGATTGTGTTGTTGTTAATGGTTCGAGGTATCCTCACCGAACCTTTTGTCCCCTTTTCGGCGACCAGCGATATTGAGACATGATAGCAGAGTAATGCATTGCACCGCAGCTGTGACTCGGGTTGCCGTATTATATATGAATATATATATATATATATAATGGATTAAATGAATGAATGGATATTTATTATGGTTAAATCTATCTACGGTGATAATTGTAGATAACGGTGAATAGGGAAAGATAATTGAATTAAGTTAATGAATGTTTATTGAAAAGCTTAACTCATATTAATGAGAAATGATTCATGTTAATGAGAAATTAATCATATAAATGAGAAATGTAAATGAATAACAATGTGACGTATGGTATGGGACATACGGGGATTATGATATGGGAATAGAATTATAATATGGAGACTAGAAAAGAGGAAACATTAACTAGGAGGTTAATAGGAAACGTTAAGTGTGCACTCTAGTTGAGAGGTGAGAATAGCAAGTGAGAGTTTTGTCTAACATGTACATAATAAAAGATTTATTGCACTTGTTAAATACTTGTTGTTTTAAAAATCATTTACACATTCGGGCTCTGACCCGTTTCCTTGCATATTTTCTTTTCTATTGTATCTTCTATATTAGGTGTCCAGCAACAGGGACGCCAACCTTAGCGGATTATGACATGCTATGGATTTATGGAGTTTTGCTTAGACGCCTATCATCATTTGATTCACAGTATTCTCTTAGTAGGGCATGTTGCCCAAAGGATTCAGTTATCTTCTTCTATCGGGGTCAAATACTATGGTATTCGTGTCATTTTAATACATTTAACATTGTTGGGATTACTGTAATGGATTAATATTATGTGGGAATGTTTATTCCAAATGCTTTTAAATTCTTTTATGTTATCTATTTGGTTATCAGTGTTATAGAATAAAATGTGTTGTGTTATTCTCAAACTGGAAATGGATTTTGTTAAATTAAAATTTGAAAAGTTTTTAACACCAGCTTAATTAATATTGGGTGAGTTGTAAATGTTTTCGACAGTGATGCTAAGAATGAGCCGATTGTATATTCTGTTTTAATTTGGTATGGGACTTGCCACCCGGTATTTTATTAGGCGGGGTGTTACAGTCTGGTACGCCGACCAACTCTCCTCGGGTGCCGACCAAGTGTCTTCCGTGCCGAGCAAGTATGAATATTGCCATGTAGTATGACAAGTGTCCCTTTCTGACCGGTCCACGTAGATGGGTAATTTTCTGCATCAACAATGAAGTAATTTGTTGTAATGCCAAGTCACGCATAACAGATTAATAATTAATTTTTAAGTTGATTTTATCGTGTTGGCTTAATAAATTAAGTTATTGAAGAAATTAATTTATTAAAAGATGTTCTATTTTGTATTTACTTTTGGGACAATTAAAATGTCTATTTTTTAATTAAATTTGAAATTTAAGTCTGTTAGGTTAGTATAAAGTTGGGTTAAGTTTTGGATCATTTGGATTTACGTTTGGGCCTAGTCTTAATTTTTTCGATGGTAATTTATTATAATCCAATAGGTTAACTCATTTGGAATAATACACTTTTAGGATAACCCTACAGGCTAAGGAATAGGTGGTGAAATCCTAGCTTAAAGAGGGAGGTTTGGGACTTAGAGAATTGAGGAAATTGGGAGTTGATTCTTCAATCACTCCAAGGCAAGTCTAATTTGATAAATAATATGATTGGTTTGTGTTAGAATAATATTAATATGTTGGATTATTTAATTTGACTCATGAAATCCGATTTTAAATCATATTATAATTAATTTTTGTAATAAGAATTAATTACATTTTTAAGACATAATCATACCTTTAAGAACTAGTGTAGCATTATTGATAAATTCTTGAATTAAATCATCAATATTTGTAATCAAACCTTAGAAATGTTAGATGTGAATCTTAATGTTGTTAATATGTAAAACCCCTTACTTTACTTTTATTTTGGGAGTTAATTCGTAGGCTAATTTTATAAATCTTGAGGAGATTATGAACTTTGGGTTAATTCTCTAGAATTTGAGATTTAATCCTTTGATTTTGTTTAATCCGCCTAGATTTGGTTGATTCATGTTATTATTATTGTTATATTTATTAGATTATAAGGAGAATGGGAAATTTTATGATTAGAGGCTTTAGGTTGAATGTTTTCTTAAGGTATGGCCATTTCGGTCAAAGGAAGAAAAAGGGTTTCTGCAACAATCTCGTTCAAATGAGATTTGGGTTTCGTTTGAACAAGAAATGGTATCTTATTCGACTGACTTTTAATTTCCGTTCTAATGAGAAAGGACATCTCGTTCAATTGGCATAGGTTTTGGTTCAAACTACTTTGGTTCATGGACTGTTTTGGGGTTGAATTTTGATTTGGTTTTCCAGGTCAAACCTTGGATCTTGTTAGTTGGAATTCAGGGCAATAGGTTGGAGTAATGTTAAGTAATGTAAAAAAATAGCATTAAGATTATAAATGGTGAAATCGTAGTTTTACACAACCATCAAGTGGGGTAGTCACTAATTTAGAATGTTGTTGATAAATGTTAAGGTGTGAGACTATACCTAGATTTTAAGAGACTTGGGAGTTCACTAATTTAACATGTGTACGGACTAATTATAAAATTGTGTAACCCAATTGATTTGATCCAGTAATTGTTTGATTAACCCCGTTGAGTAGAGTTGTATATGTGCAAGTATGCCAAGTTGTGAGAGTTCTCATGGGGACGCACTAGGAGAGATTTTGATGGTGCACGTACAATTTTGAATGTGTGTAGTATTTCTGGTGATGATACAATCTCTACCTAGGTCCTATTTACCCCTATACTTATATGGATGTGCCCATATTCTTGAGGGGGATAAACGGGGATGTTCTATTGTATAGCCTTAGGTATTTAGGACGTGCGATAAACCGGCATGCATAGTAATTATACCTTGTTGAGGCTTTGAGATTATATGGTTGAGATGATATATAACTACACCTAATATCACATGAGTGATCCTCGAATGTGATAATGATAAGCCTCCATAAATTTTATTAGCGGTCTTGTGCAAAGCCCATTGGATTTGATATGAGTTGTATATACTTATGAATATTTTTTTATTATGTGATCACGTGCTATTGTACCTTGAAATGATACTACTCGATTATGACTTATACTAGGATGTATTATCATAAGTTTATGACTCGAGAATATTATGATAATAATATACTAGAAATGTATATGTTGAATTGTGACTTGAGAACATTAAAAACTGAGACATTAGAGATGCACATACATAGAACAATAATTTGAGACTTTTAAAATAAGAGAATAATGTTTAGTAAGAGAATTATTGTTAAAGAAAGAGTTATCACAGAGTACGAGATCATTAATGGAATAGATTAACTTGATACTATTAACAACAAAGATACTTAATTGATGATGAAATTATCTCAAATTGGGCCTCACTTGTGTTTGGGATAAGGACCACACTTTGGTTTAGGTTGTTTGAGTTTGGGTAGCTTAAATAATTTAAAAGCCACTAAAATATGGGATAAAGACATGTTATTATTATTGTGGCCCAAATGTAGCTATATTCTTACTCATTGTAGACTTGTTGGGTTTAATCCCCCTTGTTAAACTATTTTGTTTAAGTCTTAGGCCTTTGTTGCTACCGTGGACTTGGGTTATTCGTTGGAGGAGTATCTTTAGTGACATCATATTCATCATTCCTAGGTTGTAGGCATCAAACGGTGTCACTCCTTTTATATCTTTGTATTTATTTATATTTTAGTTCATTAAGTTGTATTTATTTCAAATTTTTTTCGAGTCGGAGATTGTATGAGATGTACATGTATTCTGAGTTAGATATTGTATCGTTGAGATTTTTATATTCTAAAGTTGGAGTTTATTTCTAATGTCAGTGGAAGGTATCAGAGATGTTTTATTTTTATTCAATAATTTATTTCTCGTATTGTATTTACTTATATCGTACTTGTTTATTTTGTTATACTGAGAATGCTGCCAAATATTTTTTGATTCAAAGGATTTTTTTTATTAGACATGATCAATCTATATATGAACTTTATAGGGTGTCAAACATGTGGCCATGTTGAAGCATCAATACTAATAAACAAGTGAATAAATTACAACTAGCATTATTAAACATAATTAAAATAATAATACATAAAGTTATAAGTAAGTTAACTAGGCAATCCTAAATCAAATGTATTTTAAAAAACCATAGTATTCTAATTAATAACATGATTGAAATTTGATTTTGAATTTTTTTAACAACTAAACAATTGTTAGTAAATTCCGGTTTTTAACAAGAATATAATTATAATTATAATATATCGTGTTAGGTATTTAACAATAATGTCACTTTTGGTTAAATGATTCAAGAATGCATAGATCTATAGTAACAGTATATTAGACATATATCTAATAACAGGTCGGTCCGTATTGTGTTTGTGTTAAATTTATTATATTCGGGTCAAAATAGTTTTGTATCAAAACAAATCATTTTCTTATCCAGTTCAGAGTACCAAACCATACATAATTCATTTCCTTATCAAGATACACGACATGACTCATTATCATTATTAAGCAAATCAATCACTTCAAGTCATTTTATCTTAATAAGCTAACTAGTCTTATCAAGTCTTATTAGGTCTATATTGGGCCATATTGGGTCTTATCGAGCCATGTATAGTAAAATGACACTAGTCAACCCATCGTTATAAGTTTTAACGTGGCGGGTTTTATTAGGTGGACCTGATGACAACCTGAACATGATAAAAGTCTACCCATTATCAATTTATAACGTGTTATCATGTCATTTCGAATTTTTCCACGATAAGAGATATCCTATCATTTGTGTTATTTGTCAAGGCAAATTACCTACAATTTAGATTTTACTAAAATAAAAATAGTTTGAGGTTCAAACCATGGTTGAGATCTTCATTATTCGCACAACAATAGAATTACCATACAAGAGTCACACACCACTTATAATGTCGGGCGACTAAGAAAAATTCAAAAAAAGAGAGAGAATGAACATGAAAAACTAGCTCAACTTTAATTTTAAAACTTCACTTGTTTTCGACGGGTCTTGAAGCATGTCATTTCCAAACTTACGGATTGTACACTAATATGTAAGATGACTCGGAGGTGCTCCTATGAAAAATACATTCAAAAACTATAATTTTTTAACTAAATTATTAATTCATTTAGTGAAATATATTGAAGTATAAGAAATCACACAATTAATTTGTAAGAAATGTATATATATATATATATATATATATAGAATGAGTATTTGGAATGAAGCAATTACATAAAAATTAAAACTTACCTAATTGTTCTTCGTCGTGTTTAAGAAATGTGACGTGAATGATAATTGTCCAATCTAACGTGAGTAATGAACCTAAAATATAACATCCTTAATGAACCAATTAGATGAAAATATGAGAAAACTTACTATTTTTGTTAGAGAAAATTTAACGAGAGTTTGAGAAGTTGTAACTGAAAAAATGAAAACATATTTAGAGTTTATTTTCTCTCAGTTTTATCAAAACACAAAGGTTAATTATTTTATAATTATAGATGACTTGGAGGGATAAAGATGGCATTATAATATACCTTAATTAAACCCAATAATTTGAGTCCTTGATAATTGTTTAAGATAATAGAATCAGGTGGTAGGCCTTTCACCCCTCAAAATCTTCAACTCAAAAATTACAGCTGAAGAAATAGTAATTGGAGAAGACATGAAGTCATGAATCTTGAGGTACATAAATGGCAAATATAGAATGAAAAATGACATGAAGTAAAAGACATGAAAGGCTGATCAAAACAGTCATATATGACCGACAACGAGGAAATCTCCCTCTTCCCAACATCAATCAATATAAAATTATTTTTATTGCTATTAATATAGGGTGATGATACTGCCACCCAAAAAAAAAAAAAACAAAAAATTACCGTCAAACTACACAAATTTAATTCTTTTAATTTTATTAGAAATTTTATAACTCCCTTTCAGATAATAATAAAAAATTTAACCTCTAACTATTCCAATACCAAAATTTCAAAACCACAAGCAAACCCCTCCATCTCCCAACAGTGGAAAATCCTTCTCCACGGCTCAAACCCTCAAAAACCAGACTTTTTTTTTTCAATCCAACCTTATTTCTATACTATACATTGTGTTTGGTAAAGTTTTTGTGGACGTTTTCTACATTTTTTACAGCTTAACAACAACAAGAATGACTATGGATGATCAAAAACCCAAAGACATAAAGGTCTCTTCAAGTTTAGATTACACTCCCACATTGGACTCATTTGAGGCATTAAAGATTTACACACATTAATCATTACACACCACGAAATGTAAGAAAAGAAGCCCAAAAATAATTAAAAATTAGTTGTTATGGCTTCCCACGATCAATCATAACTAGAGAATACGGTATATCATGGTTTACCTTGGACATGGTACATCATCATACACGGCTAACTTAGGTCGTGGTTATCACACCTTACCTATCCGTGGTAGCCTTATTATGATTTACCTTGCCCTTGAATACAAGGATTTCGCAGATAAACTTGGTCATGGTAACCTTATCACGATTCCCTTAATTCATAAATATTAAATATTTATATTTATCTACAATTGTAGATCGATGACACAATATTAAACTCAATTGATTGGGGGAGATTGATAACCTTGTCATACCAAGTGCTAGTGCGACACCAAATGATCGATCATCATCTGGTACCACACCACTTGTGGGGTGCATGGGTGAAGAACCCACACGCGAGCAATATACTTTTGAACAATCTACTGGTGAAGGACATAACACAACCGGTCATTGCTTGAGGGATGAATTTTCAGACTTAACTATATGTACCGTAATTTTCCACAAAAGACTTAAGATAATCGGTAAATATTGCACAATTTGTTATAAATATTAAATATTTTATTCAATGTAGGTTGTGTGTATGGAATGGATAAAGAAACTTCTCAACATGCCATTTGTTAAGTTCATGCCATCGAATTCACTAGTGAAGAGGTTGTTTTTTTTATTCATTTATAAGCTTGAGAGTTTAGTCATATACACCACATTGACTAATTTTTTTATTTTCAATCTTTACAAATATTCGTGAATCGAAGTAAAATGGTTCCAGATGATTGGTCTAAAAATTAATGCTATCGTGATTATACTCAAATTCGAGAAAAAAAATCATATAATTCTTGCATGTGAAAGAAGCGTATTAAAAAACGGGATAAGGAGGAGGAAACAAAAAAGAAGAGAAAAAATAATATTGTCACCCACAAGTGTGATTTTCCATTTAGACTTAAGGGTGTCCCGATGGAAAATGGCAAGTAGGATGTGAAAGTCATGTGCGGTCTACATAATCACGAGGTCTCTGATTCTTTAGTTGGCCACCCATATACCATAAGGTTAAACAAGGAAGAATAGAATATCACAAGGGAGGTGGTTTATAATAATATTCGTTTGAAGGAAGTGATAAACACATTGAAATAAAGGAATCCTTACAATTTCTCCTCAATGAGAATCGTGTACAATGAAAAACACAAGATAAAAGTACGAGAGCATGGAGGGCGGAACGCAATGCAACAACACATGCATTTGTTTTTCGAAAAACATTACATATATTGTCACCGGCGTCATAAGAAAAATGACACCATTGAAGATACATGTTTTGCACATCTGGCATCCAGATAACTTGCCAAGTGCTTCCTTTCTATTCTTATGATTGATTTCACTTACAAAACCAATAGATACAACATGCCTTAGTTTGAGATGATTGGGGTTACCTATACTGGTTAATCTGTATCTCATTTTCATTTTTAAAGTGTGAGAAGGAGGAGAATTTTCAACAGACGTTGAAACATTTGAGATCTCTCTATGTGCCAGATGCTTTGCTTGGGGCCATCATATTCGATAGACACACATCATGCATGAATGCCGCGAGGCAAATATTTTCGAGTGCCAAACTTCTATTATGTTTATTCCATGTGTAGAAGAATATTTATGTGACTTGTTTGAAAGTTGGATTAAAAAAGTCGGATAAAAATTCCTTTATGTTTGGATGGATTGGTGTGGTCGAGTCTAAAACTCATACGGAATAAGGCAGAGCATGGTCATGCTTTCTTTCAACTTGGAAGGGAAGGTACAATGTCCTCATATGATTTCATACCTTGAAAATTGTTAGTTGTTGTACCGTTCTATATATGCCCATCCATGGATGAATAAGATTCAACATCGCGGGAATCGCACCACTAATAGGGCCGAAAGAACCTATGCATGGTTGAAAAAGTATTTTCTTAACTCTAAGGGGATATTTGCCATGGTATGAAAAGGGATGGAATCACTACTTTAATTTTAAGAGAATCAAATTATATTAGAATTCAGGAAGTCTTTTTAATTAACCAAGCACACTCATAACGAACCATTGCTACGAGGCATACATGGATGTGCCTCTCACCTTGCTCTAGATTTAATACAAGAGTAAATAGATTCTATGAGGATATTTTGATCTGGATTTACAGCTAATACTTAATTTATGGATATTGCATGTACGCACAGAATCTAAATAATTCTATGGCCTTCCATGTGCTTGTGAATTGGATGGATGGCAGAAGGTGGGTGATGCCATTCCAACATGGGCATTAGATGATCATTAGAAGAATATCTATTGGAAGTCAAAGTCATCGATCGATACACTTGGGTGAGAAGCTCTATTCAAAAAACATATTTTTATTTTCAAGGAAATTCGTTCGAAAGAGGTAGCGACAAGGGATGAACCGATTTTGATTGAATTGGATTACGAAGTTAATTTAAACAAATCGTGATTAATCAATGGGAAATTGTAATTTTTTGTAACATAATATGTAAAGCAATTAGTGGGTTGGTAATTGTAATTTTTTGTAACATAATATGTAAAGAAATTAGTGGGTTGGTAATTGTATTTTTTGTGAATGATTATGACAAACAATCATGTTGGATATGAAATTTTGAAGAGTTAAATGAATGTTTTTATTTAAATGTTGGATATACTATATTTAAAACTTTTAATCATGTTGAATTTGAATGTTTGATAAGAGTGTTGAATATAACTATGTTTAAAATTTTCAATCATGTTGAATATGAATGTTGGATGTGGCAGAGAATTGTAATGAAAATGAAAGGGTTTCCCACGGTGTGCCATAACCGTGGTAATGCATACCACAGTTTAGGTTGGTCGCGGGAGACTCACCATGGTTAGAATTAGTCATGGAATTTATCTAGTAAATTTGTTTGCAAAATGCAATGATCTCCCACGGTGTGCTATGGTCGTGGAAATTCATACCACAATTTAGGTTGGCTGTAAGGGACTTACCACGGTTTGAGTTAGTCGTGAAATTTATGCAGTGATTTGCAAAATATCCAAGGCCTTACTACGGTCTTCCAGTGCGTGGTAATGTATACCAAAGTTTAAGATGATCTTAGGAATATGACCACGATTTAAGTTAGTCGTGAAATTCATCTAGTGAATTTTTCCACAAAATACAATAATCTCCCATGGTGTGCTATGGACATGGTAATGCATGAAATGGTTTAAGTTGGTCATAGGATACTCACCACAGTCTGCGTTAGTCATGAGATTCTTGTAGTGATTTGCCAAAAATTCTAAGGGTTTCCTACGGTTTTCCCTAGTCATGGTAATGCGTATAACTATTTAGGTAGGCCATGGGAGCTCCACCATGATCTAAGTTAGTCATGAGATTCATGTTGTGATTCGCCAAACATTTCAAAGGTTTCCTACGATATTCTCTGGCCATAATAATGTGTATCATGGGTTAGGTTGGCCAGGGGAGCATCACCACAGCCTGAGTTGGTCGTGAAATTCATTCATTGATTTTATTAAAATTCCAAGGGTCTGCTATAGTCTGTCCGGGGCATGGTAATGCGTACCACGATTTAGGTTGGCTATGGGATCAACTCCACGATCTGAGTTTGTCATGAAATTCATTCAGTTATTTGAACAAAATTTTAAGGGATGACTACTGTCTGCCATGGACGTGGTAATGCATACCACGGTTCAAGTTGGTCGTGGGGACACAACACACTCTGAGTTAGTCATGAAATTCATCCGGTGAATTTTGCTACAAACTTCCAAGGGCTTACTATGGTGACCCATGGTCGTGGGAATGCATATCACGGTTTAAGTTGGTCATGGGAGACTCATCACGATTTGAATTACTCGTGAAATTCATCCAATGAAATTTGCCACAAAATTTTAAGGGTTTCTTATGGTGAGCCATGGCTGTGGTAATGCATCACCACGGTCTGAGTTGGTCGTGGTATTTATCAAATAATGCTTTATAATTAAATAATACAACAACGATATCACATGTTGTTTAGTATATAATCCTTTATAATTAAATATTTCAACAATATTTAGTAATAAAACTTACATAAGAATCAAGATAAATATTTAATAAACAAACACATTTTTTAACAACCATAATGTTTAGTACAAACAATGAGGATGATTACTACAACCAACCAACAACAATGTTTAGTAATTAAGGATACAAAAAAACATCGGTTATTCTATTTCTTTCTTTGTTGTCTTTTTTTTTGTGAGGCTTTCCTTGAAGTTGTAAGTGCACATCTCTTGTTAGGATCAAAGAGACGTTTCATTCATTGCTTCGGGTCCAGTTTGTCCCTTTCCTTATGCTTTCCTTTTCTAGCGTCAGCACCTTTAGCCTCTAAAAGGGCACCACATTCTACTTGGGAAGTGTCAAAGAGATCTTGGTAATATTCAGATGGATATTTAAGCGTCTCTTTCAAGATTTGAATTACTACATCAAAACCTGACTCCAGTGAATGATGTCATAATGAATGTAATTAATACTACAAATACATGTTACCAAACCTTAAATTTTGATTTTAAGGTATCATACCTATATTTTAATAGCATCCACTTTTATGTTTCCCTTTTTTTGAATAGGATTGCAGACTAAGGGATGGGAGCGCTTGTAATACCATATCATGTATACTTCAACACATTCCCAAGGGTAGTTACGTTTGGGAGTAGATCTTCTAGTAATGTTTAGGATATGGTCAACCCAATTCCCGATCCCATTTCTCATTGTCATATGCTACCTTGTACGTTGATTCTGTCCTAACTCTCTCTTCTTTTATCGGGCGCATGGGAAGTCATACAATCATTTGGACCCGATCGGCTTGACCAAGAATGCACTAAGGATAGTATGGATCGTCTACCTTATAGCATATGAGAATACCGGTGTACCACAATATCTCTTAAAAAGGATATGCCATAACATTTTCCTTGTATGGATCCCATACAACTGCATTTCAAAATTTCATATGATCAAAAATTGTAAAGTTAACTAAGACATATCTCGTAAGTAAAGAATAGTATGATACTCACATCGTGAACTTTTAAGTCATCCAAAGTCTCCTTCAAGGTAAGCAATTTCTCTTTTAAGTCACCCTATACCATTTATGCCTTCCATCTACAAATTCGGGGCTCATCACTCTTATAATCGAACATACGAATGCTATGCTTCAAATCTAAGTGCTCATGTATCCATGCCTACGTATACCTTAATATTTTCAAATAAGCTAAATATTATAAAAATAATATGATAATTCAAAATATTAGGATAAAGAATATATATACACATTATCAATAAAAGCGGGAGGTAACTAGCAACTTGGCGTACATCAGCCCTAGATGTGATCCCCAATAGGTGGGATAAGAGGGAACCTCCTCAGTTCTTGTCCTTTACTTCCTCTAAATTCCACAATGATTGCATGTAATATATCGGGACTCTGGTCCCCGACTAGTCCAGGAAAAAAAATACCAAATCATGAATAGAGGATATGCCCGGGCATATCTATCGATGTGTTTAGCCTTTGCATTCTCACCTAAAGCCTTAACCCTACCCTTTAATAATTTCATCAACCAATCAAACCGTAGTTGCACTCCTCCTCAACATCTTTCTCTGAAGACCCAATTGAGTTAGTGTGACACCCCGACTAATTAAATACCGGGTAGCTACTCCTTTATTAAATTAATACAAAATGCCAAGTTGGTTCAGTTCATAGCATCACTGTCGAAAACATTTTAATATTTACTAACCACCTAGTATTTAAAAAGTGAGTTGTCCATTTTAAATTAAATCCGATTAACATGCGATAAATAAATTAGGGAAAAGTTAACATAACCAACAAAATATAGTCACGATAGAATAACCATCCAATAGTAATGAGTTTGGAGGAAAACTCCTCACAACAAACCGAATTCCGAAATAAATAAATACAAAGTCTACATCACTAAAATTGATTACAACCCAAAGTCTGAAATAACTGAATAAGTAAGATGTCTCTAAAAGGAATGGGGTGACATGCCCAACAAATGATAAAAACTGATAGTGGAGTCAAGATCAGAAATGGAGGCGTCTATTGTCAAGGTCCTGTAACTTCCACAGCAGCTACAGCACGTCACCTGAATAGAACTCCTATGCATGGTGTCCTTGTGGATGGGCACCTAGATTTGAAAGCAAACGGGTCAGAGACTGAATGTGAAAATAATTTAAAAAATGCAAGTGTTTAATATCATTAAACAGTGAATATAAAGTACATGATAATGTGTGCACTCACATGAGTTCCTCACCTCGCAACTAATTGTGCACTTCTATCGTACTCGTACCCATTCTAACTCCCATATCTAACTAGTCAAATGCTAAATCTAACATTTCAATATGATATCCAATTCAAATACCAACATATTCTATTTAATAGAGTATTGTACCTTATTACACAGTTTCCCCACTTTAGCACTAATATTTATTAGAAATCTTACATTTTCACTTTACAAACCGTTGCTATTATTTATACTCACAATTATTCACGACAATTCATTTCCATCAATAGTATATTATTCTCACCAAAAATATACAATACTAGCACCCCGAGACTAAGTTGCGGTGCTCACATACTCTGCTATCAAATCCCGGTACATCACGTACATGAGGACCACGTATTCCGAATCTCTCAGGAAACGTTTCATTAACAACAATCACAAACAATGGAGGAAAACATAGTTCACATCACAAGGGTCACGCACATACCTACGCTCCCATGATCAACAAACTTATTAATTTCTCAGTAAGCCCTTCTCTGATCTATGTCCTCGAGGTACCAATCTAAATACCCCCCGTAGGCACACAAAGATTAGATGGCCCTAAACGATCGCCAACCTCCCATGATAACAAGTACGGTAGGTATGTCATACACAGATAACTACAAATACTAAGCATTATCACATCTTAGATATTCCAATATTTTATTAGTGGTATAATTCTCGTTCTTATACCAACACTTAGTATTATACAAATCACAAGTCCCCGGTTTAGATGTATTAAAGCTATCAATTATCCTCACTTCGTGATTAGTCACTCACCTCCTAATCCACACGTATCATCCAGTTCAAGGCACTATTCTAAATTTTTACTCCTCAATTTACCCCAATCTCCAAACTATACCCACTAGTTAATAAGCGAAAGTTATCTCACCATTTAAATAAGTCTACGGGATACTAGAAATCAAATCAGACCAAAAAGGCCATTATGTCAACTCGTTAGAAGTATCGTTCGAACGAGGTTGTTCGAACGAGTTCATTCGAACGAAGGGCTTCGAACGAAATACCAACTCGTTTGAAGTCATACTGACATCTCGTTAGAAGTTCGTTCGAACGACCTGGGCAGGTCTTCTAACGAGATGGAGGTTTCAGCCAAGAAATTCCCCAAATCCGTTTTTCTCAATTCTTCTCTCCTCTAAATCCACCCTAAGACCATCCAAATTATGTTTTAACGTATATAGACCATTTTTAATCACCCTAGATCATTCCTTAACACATTTAAGGGGTCAAATCTTACAAATTGTCATGGAATTAATATGAATCTTCAAATATTTCTCCAAACCCTATGAACATGAACTCCTAATTTTATTATGCCCAATTACTCATCATAAATCCGTTTTTAAATCATCATATGTAACTATTCAAGTATTAAATCAGTCCATTATCATACTACATGAAAATCCTAGCCCAAATTCAAAGTTTCTCCAACTTCTTTCATGGGTTTTCTTCAAAAAGTTCAATATAAGATAATTCCTACACTAAGCATGGAAGACATATTCAATGCATTAAAAATACTAAATCACTTGCCTTTAGATTGTTCTTCAGAATTTGATGTTGAAGGTTGATCTCTCCCCTTTCCCTACAGATTTTCTCTCAAGGTTGAAGGTGGTGGTTATGGGTTTTCTTTTGGGAACCTCTTCCAACTCTTCCTATAACTCCCGCAGCCTTCTAACTTGCCAAATGCTGATTATGGGCTTAGTGGGTTACTAAATAATGTATAATAATTCCTAAAATTCGTAGGCTTTAATTCCTAAAATTTCAAAATTACCAAAATACCCTTTTAAGTTGCCGGTATGGCCCAAAAATGCCCCGGAACCCAAACTAACCCCCCGGCTAGTGTTTTCTGACTATATCGACCCTTCCGGACACGTTGGCGCACTCAAAATGACTATTCGGTTGATAAAAATAAAATTCACTTTTAATTCAAATAATTACATTTCTGACGCGACTGGCACGCGCGTCCCAACTAAATTTCTCAAATTGTCGTATTTCAGTCTGGCGACAATTTTAATATTTTCAATATTCATATATATTGCCATATATAAACATCATACTCAAATACCAACTCACATCTCGTTAGTATTTATATTCGGATTAATTTTAATTAATTCACATTTAATTTAATTAATCCCTTAAATAAATATCGATAAAATTACGGGGTATTACATACTTCCCCCCTAATAAAAAAATTTCGTCCCGAAATTCAGAACTAAAAAGTACCTGGTAAAAAAAACTCTAGATAACCTTCGCGCATCTCACCTTCGCGCTCCCATGTGGACTCCTCAGCATTATGATGCCGCCACTGAACACGTACCAACGGTACTATCTTTGACCGCAGTTTCCGATCGCTTTGGTCCAAAATAGCAATCGGCCCCTCCTCGTAGGAACTATCGGGCTGGAGATCGATGTTCTCCAAAGCAATGTGAGTATGGTCCAAATCATCCTGAAGATATTTCCTTAGCAAGGAAATATGGAACACATCATGAATCCTATGTAAGTGTTCCGATAACCCAAGTCTATACGCAACTGGCCCAATCCGCTCGATGATAGGAAATGGCCCCACATATCTCGGTGTCAGTTTCCCCTTCTTCCCAAAATGCATAATCCCCTTCAAAGGAGATACTCTGAGTAAAACCTGGTCCCCCACTTTTAATTCTCTGAAGGACCTCTTTGCATCAGCATAGCTCTTCTGCCGATCCTGAGCTACCCGAATGTGACTCCGTATCAATTCTATCCTTACTGAAGTATCCTGTATACCCTCTGATCCAAGTAATTTGTTGTCCCCCACTTCTAACCAACATGCTGGGGAACGACAAGGTCTACCATACAACGCCTCAAATGGAGCCATGCCAATGGTGAACTGGTAAGAGTTATTATAAGCAAACTCCACCAGTGGAAGGTACTTCTCCCATACACCCCCAAAGTCTATGATGCACATACGCAACATGTCCTCCAACATCTGATTTGTACGCTCGGTCTGCCCATCGATCTGCAGGTGATAAGCCATACTCAACCGCAATTCAGTGCCCATGGCCTCCTGGAAACTCTCCCAAAACCATGAAACAAATATCTTGTCTCGGTCAGACATGATATTTAGAGGCACACCGTGAAGTCTCACTATTTTCGCAATAAAAATCTGGCCAAACTGTCCCGTAGTGTAGTCTGTCCTTGCGGGTAAAAAATGAGAAACTTTGGTCAATCGGTCAATAATTACCCAAATGAAGTCGTGACCTCTCTGTGACGTAGGTAACCCCGTGATAAAGTCCATGGATATGCTCTCCCATATCCACTTCAAAACCTCTAATGGCTGTAGAAGTCCTGCCGGTCTCTGATGATCCACTTTTACCAGTTGACAAGTGTCGCATTTGGAAATAAATAAGGCAATATCTCTCTTCATCCCGCTCCACCAGTACTGACGTCTCATGTCTTGGTACATTTTGTCACCACCAGGGTGTACCACGAACCGCGAACCGTGAGCCGTGCGACTCTGCCATCACCTCGTGTCGCAAGTCTTCCCCTTTTGAAACAACCAGTCTCCCATTGAAACGTAATCCCCGTCTGAACTAACGGTATTGGATTTGGCTCTCTCTACTAGTAATCTAACTATCTGCTTTTGACAGAACGAGTCATTTGCCTGGGCCTTTACCACTCTTGTAACAATATGTGGTGTAACAGTCATCACAGACATGAACGATCGGGCCACTGCATCCTGGTGTCCCAACTCCTTCCATTTAGCTTTCCGCACCTCTGCCACCTCATCTACTTGCCTACAACTCAACGCGTCTTCTACCACATTAGCCTTTCCTGGGTGATATTGGATATCAAACTGATAATCTTTCACAACTCAAGCCACCGTCATTGACGTAGATTCAACTCTTTCTGCGTGAAGAGGTACTGTAGAGACTTGTGGTCCGTGAATAACCAAAAATTCTCCCCCAGGAGATAATGTCTCCAAATCCTAAGGGCAAATACAACTTCCGCTAACTCCAAGTCATGGATGGGGTAATTCCTCTCGTGAGGCTTAAGCTTACGGGAAGCATACGCTATGGCCTGACTCTCCTACTGCAGCACACCTCCGAGTCCTTATAAGGACGCATTGGTGTAGACTAGAAACTCAACTCCCAATCTGGGCAATGCTAACACAGGTGATGAGGTCAACTTGTCCTTCAACTCATCGAATGCCATCTGACAGTCATCGCTCCAGATAAATGGCACACCTTTGCAAGTCATATGTGTCAAAGGACCCGCTATCTTTGAGAAACCCCGGATAAACCTCCTGTAGTATCCTGCTAGGCCCAAGAAAGTACAGATCTCAGTCGGTGTCGTGGGCTGTCCCCACTCCCTCACCTCGGATACCTTCCTCGGATCTACCGATATCCCCCCGTCTGAAAGATATGCCCCAAAAACTGAACCTCCTTCAGCCAAAACCCACACTTCTCATAATTTGCATACAACTCGTTCTGACGTAGCATTTGCAAAACCTGTCTCAAATGCTCGGTGTGCTCCTCTTCTGTCTGGGAGTAAACCAGAATGTCATCAATAAAGATAATGACGAACTGGTCTAGGAACTCTCTGAACATCCTATTCATTAAGTCCATAAACACAGGTGGAGCGTTGGTCAAGCCAAAAGGCATAACCCGAAACTCGTAGGAACCATATCTCATAAAGAAAGCAGTCTTCGAGACGTCCTGTTCCCTGATACGCAACTGATGGTATCCTGATCGTAAATAAATCTTTGAGAAGAAAGAAGCTCCTCTCAGCTGATCAAATAAGTAATCAATTCGGGGCAACAGATACTTATTCCGTATCGTGACCTTATTCAACTCTCGATAATCTACACACAACCTCAACGATCCATCCCTCTTCTTTACGAACAACACAGGGGCACCTCGCGGCGAAGTACTCCTCCGAATAAACCCCTGACTCAATAACTACTCAATCTGATCCCGTAACTCTCTCATCTCTGCTGGATCCATACGGTAAGGTGCGTGGGCAATACGTCGAGTGCCCGGCGTCAAATCGATCACAAAATCTATCTCTCTACTCGAAGGTAGTCCAGGTATATCCTGAAATACATCGGCAAACTCCCTAACAAATTGAATCACGTCGAGTGGTATCACCACTTCCTTAGATGTCTCCTCCTCTATATAGTACAAGTGAGTGGACGATCCTCCCTCAGGGCGAGGCATCGCCACTAAAAACATCTCCTGTCCGGGAATAGCAAAAATAATACTCATACTAAAACAGTCAATCATGGATTGGTACGCAACTAGCCAATCCATACCAATAATCGCATCGTACTCAGTCATCTCTAACACTAACATATCAGCGGGTAAAGTAAACCTCCCGATCTCTATAACCACACCTCTACAAATAAGGGAAATCACGGAATAATGAGTGCAAATCTCATGTTAGTGTTAGAGATGACTGTGCTCTCAGCGGTGTCTAATAACCCAATAGTGCGTGCAAATCTCATGGCAATAAAATAATGTGTGGCCCCCGTGTCAAATAAAATACACCCCAAAGTCCCCTAAATAGAGAACATACCCTCAATAGCAGGCGGATCATGTGGGACTGTGGCATAATGGAGCTGATACATTCTCCCATACTGAAGTTGTCCCTGTTGGACTGGGACCACTGGAATGGGTGGTAGTGCTGCCATCTGCGGTGGTGCTAGGAGGGCGGCGGGAAACATAGGCCTCTGTGGCTCGTGTCGAGCACCCTGTTGCTGCTGCTGTGGGGCCCTGCCCCTATCAGGACAATCCTGGCATTTGTGGCCAGTCTTTCCATAAACAAGACACTTCCCCAGGAAGTTTCCCTTTCACTGTCCCTGCTGTCCTCGGCCGTGGTGGCCATTACCATTCCTCCCCTGGCCATGCTGGCCCTACTAAAACTGCTACTGCTGACCATTCTGACCCTGCTGGCCCTGATGGCCGTTCTGACCCTGATGGCCCTGTCTGAAACCTCCCTGTTCACTTCTGAAACCCCCAGATCTGAATCTCTTAGAATCCCCCTGTTGGAAACCCTGATCACCATGCCTGTACTGTCCCTGAGCAGATTGTGCCCCGCTGAAACTATTTCCCTCGGTCTTGCCCTGTTGGCTGGAATCCCTTGATCTCTTGCTCTCAGACATGTGGAAGCGATGATCCTGGCAGTGAAGTAATGCAGCGTTAACCACATCAGAATAAGTGGCCAACGAGAGATTACCCAACAAGTGTTGACGGATCCTCCAAGTCAATCCATCCGTGAACTTCTGAATCTTCTTCTCCTCAGTCGGTATCTTATTGGGAACAATGTTCAAAAGGTTAGTGAATTCGGCCTCATACTCGGCCATGGTCCTCTCCTCCTGCTTGAGGTTCATCAATTTCCTCCTCATCTCCGTGTGAACAGCTGACGAAAAATATTTGCGATCGAACCGCACCCAGAACTCCTGAATAGGAAGGGCGTCCCTCTCCTCTGCAGTGGTAATGGACTCCCACCACTACAATACAGATCCTACTATCTTGAAAGTAACCAGTATCTACTTCTGAACATCTGTGCACTCGTACATTCTTAAGTTCCTCTGAATGTCCCTCCTCCACTGACTGGATACCACAATGTAAGGATATTTTTCTCATGTCCAACATGTTACACTTATGTATGTCATACGCCGCTACATTTGGCACGTCATCTCACGATCTCACATGACGGCCTTTATCCGAATTTCGGGAATCAAGCATTCAACATATCCATTAATGTGTCCCACATCTGCCTCAACGACTTCACGTTCCACGATTTTAGGGACTTAATGCAAGTGGTACGCAAGGGAAGCCAAAACAGTGAAAAAAGGCACGATAGGAGACTTCAAGGGCATTTTCGTAATTTTACATCCATAGTCCGGAGGTCTGGTCAATTGTAAAGTTGAATATCTCGCCGCAATGAAGATACTGGAAGAAATGGCACCTGAATCCGAGCTACGGTTAAGGAGTTATGACCTTTTGAAGTTGGAGAAAATTCCTTGAAGAATGCTGATTTTTTTTAACCCCAAACCAGAGATGTACCCCAAACCGCATGAGATACCCCAAACCGGTTCGGGGTACCAGACGCTGCAAGAGTCCCCAAGTTTTAAAAATCTTTTGGTTTCCTTATAAAAGCCAACTTCGGGGGAGCTGTTTTGCAAGACTTTGATAGACGAATTTGAGAGTCCTAATACCTCAAGTCTTCATATTTTTTGAGTCCCAAGACTCATGTTTTGATTCACACAATTGCCAAACCTTTGTGAATCGTTTTGGTAACCCAAGAACACAACTTTGGTTTGTTCAACCCTTGTGGATAAGCCGTCTTTCTTCTTCATTGCTGCCCTCCTAGAAAGGGAAAATTCCAGTCGAAAAACTTGTGGAGAAGTCGTTTCTCTTCTTCATTGCAGCCCTCCTGGAAAGGGATATTTCCAGCCGCCGACTACAGAATCCGACACCTGAGGGTAATTCTTAGTCACTTGTATTTTCATTGTAATCCGAAATTGTACTGTTACAATATTATAATGAAAATAAAAGGTTTTGCCCCTCTAGGGGATTTTTCCTGAAATTGTTTGTTTTATCCTGCATGCTATATTTTATTTGATAAATCATCTAGATGCATGTTTTAGGGTTTAACTAAAATTTGGGATTAATTAAAATTGGATTTTATTTGAGAAGTCGCAATATTTCCGCTGTAGCTACTCTCTCAAATTGGTATTAGAGCGGGTTACGCTAATTTATCGCGTGATCCTGATTTTTCGAGGATTTACTTTCTGATACAATTTTTTTACTCACGTTTTCAAATTGGTATCAGAGCCTCTTGCACTAAGTTATTGTGTTGTGATCCTGATTTTGTACAAAAATGGATTTTGATGGTTTTGATGATCTTCGATGTCAAATTTAATTGGAAAATTCACATGAACTCTTGTTTTAAATCTTCTGTTGAAAACTAATATGAGAGGTGTCCTTGTTGTGAGGGTGTTGGTCACACGTTACATGAGTGTACCACAAATTTAAAAAGAAATTGAATAAATTGATTTCTCATGTTTCTACCCTTAGTGATTGTGATTCGTAAGAAGAAGTTTTTTATGCTTCTAGGCGAGAGTTTTCCATCCATTTGATTAGTGATGATAGTGAAGGTGATGGGAGTGTTGATGAAAGTGAGGAGGAAAGTGTAGATGAGCGTGACTTGCAAACTTCTTTCAATGAACTTTATGCTGAAACTTTGAAAACAAAGAAAGAAAATTTGAAATTGAAAGCTCAATTGAATGAGTGTGCCATAAAAAATAAGATTTTTTAGTTGAAGAACTTAGGGCACATGAGAAAATTTTGAAAGAGAAGCTCGAGTACGTCGAGGGTGAGAGAGATAGTCTTAGAGGGTTGATGGAGACTATGAAAAAGGAGCTTTTAGAGTTTGAGGATTCTAAACGAGTACTTGAATCTAGGATAGGTGATCTTGAGGTGAAATTGAAAGATTCAAGTAAAGTGAAATTTGATTTGGAGTCTAGGTCTGAAAAACTTGATAAGATTTTAGGCACAGTCGAAATAAAAAAGGATAGGGGTCGAATTGGTTTTGAAAAATATGTTGCACCCATTCCCACACGCGTGAGAGATCCTCCTAGGATTGTTAAGAAAGATGCACCTAAGTTTTTTAAGAAAGCACCCCATAGGAACATCGTGAGAGAACCTCCTAGGACCATTAGGAGAGACCCACCTAGGCAAATTCGGAGAGAGCAACCGATAAATTTGAGGAGAGGGCCACCTTTAGGTAACACAAATCGCCCGATTTACTCTTGCACACATTGCATTAGGCAAGGTCATCTTAGGCACTTTTGTTATAAGCTTTTAAATGGACCTAGTAAGGTTAATGAAAGAATAAATTCTATTCCCAAAACCCCCACACTCCGTTACACATCAATTTGGGTTAGAAAATCGGATTTAGAGGCTTATGGTTTATTTGTCCACGATTCTCGTTTGCTTGCACGTAATTCACCCCATGTGAAATCTTTTGGTTGATTGTGATTGCATGTTTGTCATACACTAGTTGTGGTTTCATGATATACTTTTACTAGTGTGATGATTTGTACTTTTTGTATATTTTGTTTAATAATTTTGAAAAATACAAAAAGATTTTATTTTGATAAAATTTTTAGAAAAATCCAAAAAAGATTTTTGTATTTTGTTTGCACCGTTTATGGATGCACACTTAGGATGATCGAGTGACATCATTATTCCATTATTTTCATGTGACTATTTGATCGTGTTTTGAGAGAATAGGTCAATTCATCCATGTGCTTTATAATGTTTGGAGTCATTAAGATGTAATTAAGTGTTACTTCCTACATGTTTGACTCGTGTTTCCTTTATTGCACACATGCACGGATTTATTTGATTATTGTGCTTGTCTTATCACATGTTGGTTGGGTGTTTTCACTTCAATCTTTTCCTTAAAACGAACCAAGCGTAATAAAACTTGATAAGGAAATTGTGCATATAAAAACCGTTTTGTAAGTTTGTGTGCTTTGTTTGAAAACGGGGAAGGGCTGCGAAAGGTTCATTTTGCCTTTACGAATACTAAGCCACCGTTTACATTGGACCTAAAAATGGAGGAATTTTATTATCCGGGGTCCAAAGAGGTTTAAAAGAGCCCGAAAAAATTTAACGGCAATAAAAAGAAATTCATGCCAATTATGGGCCATTTAGGTTTTTGCACCAATTCTCCAAAGTTTGAGAATTTAGATTACCTATAAAAGAAAATATATATGAGGGAGTTTGGTTGGAGATTTTATAACGGATTTGCACGACCTTGAAAATCTTGAAAAGGCGCTACATAAGTTTTGGACGTTATTGGTGTGGAAATCATTTGACTTTGATTTGTTGATTTTCTTTAGACGATGTCATCTAAATTCAACAATTTTTTACACCTAAGGATACCTTTGATGTTCATTCGTTAGGAGTACACATATGCACCATGCACATATGATTGATTGAGTTGATTTACCTATCGAATGTGTTCACACCCATTCATTCCATTTTCATGACTTGGTTGTTTGAGTCTAAATCCATGGTGTGATTTTTGTATAATATTTTTTTTCAAATGGTATCTATTTTTTTGTTTTGTATGAAAAATTTGAAAAATCAAAAATAGTTTGCGAAGATTTTTTTAGCATCTCCTTGCAAGAGCACGTTTGCCATTTTATTGATGCCTTGATTTGTATACTGTGACACCCCGATTTTGCTTGTTTGATTCATTCTTCTTATTTGTCTATTTGGAGACATAATAAAAAGGGGGAGAAAGAATTATCATTTTATGGGGGAGTTTGAATTTTGGGGGAGTTTTGAGATTTGACTTATGCTTTCATCATAAATTGGTATCTATGTTTATCTCACTTCAACCTCGATACGTCACTTGGTATTTGCTTTATCTCATGTGTGTAGGTACTACGTTGATGATCATACGTTACACACCCTGATGAGAAAAGATTTGAGATTCCTGAAGATTAAAAGATCAAACGATGAAGTCTTACTCATTTGTATCTTTCCATTTTTGGGTTCATGGAAGGGTAGATTTGTATAGGCCATTTGTTATTTTATAATTCGTATTTTTTATGTATGTACCGGCATAGACATAGGGGGAGATTTGTAAGGACATTTTTCTCATGTCCAACATGTTACATTTATGTATGTCGTACGCCGCTACATTTGGCACGTCATCTCACGATCTCACATGACGGCCTTTATCTGAATTCCGGGAATCAAGCATTCAACATCTCCATTAATGTGTCCCACATCTGCCTCAACGACTTCACGTTCCACGATTTTAGGGACTTAATGCAAGTGGTACGCAAGGGAAGTCAAAACAGTAAAAAAAGGCACGATAGGAGACTTCAAGGGAATTTTCGTAATTTTACAGCCATATTCCGGAGGTTTGGTCAATTATAACGTTTAAGATCTCTCCGCAACTAAGATACTGGAAGAAACGGCACCTCAATCCGAGCTACGGTGAAGGCGTTATGACCTTTTGAAGTTGGAGAAAATTCCTTGAAGAATGCTGATTTTTTTTAACCCCAAACCAGAAAGGTACCCCAAACCAGAGATGTACCCCAAACCGCATGAGGTACCCCAAACCGGTTCGGGGTAACTGATGCTGCAAGAGTCCCCAAGTTTTAAAACTCTTTTGGTTTCCTTATAAAAGCCAACTTCGGGGGAGCTATTTTGCAAGACTTTGATAGACGAATTTGAGAGTCCTAATACCTCAAGTCTTCATATTATTTGAGTCCCAAGACTCATGTTTTGATTCACACAATTGCCAAACCTTTGTGAATCGTTTTGGTAACCCAAGAACACAACTTTGGTTTGTTCAACCCTTGTGGAGAAGCCGTCTTTCTTATTTATTGCTGCCCTCCTAGAAAGGGAAAATTCCAGTCGAAAAACTTGTGGAGAAGCCGTTTCTCTTCTTCATTGCAGCCCTCCTGGAAAGGGATATTTCCAGCCGCCAACTATAGAATCGGACACCTGAGGGTAATTCTTAGTCACTTGTATTTTCATTGTAATCCGAAATTGTACTGTTACAATATTATAATGAAAATAAAAGGTTTTGCCCCTTTGGGGGATTTTTCCTGAAATTGTTTGTTTTATCCTGCATGCTATATTTTATTTGATAAATCATCTAGATGCATGTTTTAGGGTTTAACTAAAATTTAGGATTAATTAAAATTGGATTTTATTTGAGAAGTCGCAATATTTCCGCTGTAGCTACTCTCTCAAATTGGTATCAGAGCGGGTTATGCTAATTTATCGCTTGATCCTGATTTTTCAAGGATTTACTTTCTGATACAATTTGTTTACTCACGTTTTCAAATTGGTATCAGAGCCTGTTGCACTAAGTTATTGTGTTGTAATCCTGATTTTGCACAAAAATGGATTTTGATGGTTTTGATGATCTTCGATGTCAAATTTAATTGGAAAATTCACATGAACTCTTGTTTTAAATCTTCTGTTGAAAACGAATATGAGAGGTGTCAAATCTTACAAATTGTCATGGAATTAATATGAATCTTCAAATATTTCTCCAAACCCTATGAACATGAACTCCTAATTTTCTTATGGCAAATTACTCATCATAAATCCGTTTTTAAATCATCATATGTAACTATTCAAGTATTAAATCAGTCCATTATCATACTACATGAAAATCCTAGCCCAAATTCAAAGTTTCTCCAACAACTTTCATGGGTTTTCTTCAAAAAGTTCAATATAAGATAATTCCTACACTAAGCATGGAAGACATATTCAATGCATTAAAAATACCAAATCACTTGCCTTAGATTGTTCTTCAGAATTTGATGTTGAAGGTTGAAGGTTGATCTCTCCCCTTTCCCTACAGATTTTCTCACAACGTTGAAGCTGGTGGTTATGGGTTTTCTTTTGGGAACCTCTTCCAACTCTTCCTATAACTCCCGCAGCCCTCTAACTTGCCAAATGCTGATTATGGGCTTAATGGGTTACTAAATAATGTATAATTAACTCCTAAAATTCGTAGGCTTTAATTCCAAAAATTTCAAAATTACCAAAATACCCTTTTAAGTTGTCGGTATGGCCCAAAAATGCCCCGGAACCCAAACTAACCCCCCGGCTAGTGTTTTCTGACTATATCGACTCTTCCGGACACGTTGGCGCACTCAAAATGACTATTCGGTTGATAAAACTAAAATTCACTTTTAATTCAAATAATTACATTTCTGACGCGACTGACACGCGCGTCCCAACTAAATTTCCCAAATTGTCGTATTGCAGTCTCGCGATAATTTTAATATTTTCAATATTCATATATATTGCCATATATACACATCATACTCAAATACCAACTCACATCTCGTTAGTATTTATATCCGGATTAATTTTCAATTAATTCACATTTAATTTAATTAATCCCTTAAATAAATATCGATAAAATTACGGGGTATTACAGTTAGAAAACTTATTAATTGATATAGCCCTGTGTTTAAGCGTCTTCGATATACCCTCATACACACTAACCCCCCCCCCCCCCCCTCAACTTTTATCCTTAACAAATGAAAAATATCATTCAGTGTACCGGTTATTTCACCGAACGACATATGAAATGTATTAGATTCTGGTTTCCACCATTCAATTAATGCATAGACAAGGACATGATCAATAAACTGATAGCAGTTTTTTTTATCGAAGGCCATAATCAATAGGCATTTACTGCATTCACCACCCACTCTTCCTCTTCATCTATATTATACTCCATGAATTTTTTATAGTGGTATAGAAACTTCATCATACCGCGTTCTTCATCGTTTCTCCAAATACCATATGACACATGGGTAGAAATATTCTTTAACAACTCGAGGTCATTAGGAGAGGACACCTCTAACAGTTGTGCATTGAATCTTTTTTGTTAGTTCATTGTTTTTTCTTTTTAGTCAGGGCTGAAGAAGATGCCACTTTAGATATGTCATCATCATCAGAAGATGAGGATGTAGATGAACTGCTTGATTGGCCAGAGTTACTCTCCCCTAGCACATGCATCAACCATCTCAACCGTCTCACCACCACCACTCATCCTAGCCTCACAAACTGTCCCCTCACCAAGTATCTCATCACCAACAGCCCCCTCACCAATCATAGCATCCTCACCTTCTACAACCACATTATGAACTGAATACTTATCAACAACCACACTATCACCCAACGAACCCTCACCAACCACTGCATCACCTACCACATCCTCATCTTCCATATCCTCACTAACCACCTCATCACCTACAACCTCATCACCCACCATCTTATCCTCTACATCTTCACTTGTAATTCTTTTTTGTTTTCATTTTCGTTCTGACACAATCATAAGTGGTATGCCCTCTCTCCCCATTTATGAACTACAGTAAAATATGGGAATGAGAATTTGAAATGAGAATACTTGCTTATAATTAATAACTTAAACTCAATAGAGAAATCAATAAATTTGGGAACATGCATTTGAAATGAACAAATTAAATTGGATAGATAAATTCAACATTTTGGGCAAACCATAAGATGGCTAACCACAACCACTCCGAACTGTGTAAACCTTAGACACAATGATGACTGGCCATGAAATGTTGAAAACCATGACTACCTTAGGCCGTTGGTATTGAAAATTTGATGATCTATTGTAACTGTGAGTATGGGATACACGGTTTGGATTGGCCGTGAATAGTCACCTCCTACAATTACGGGAGATTGTGGAGGGCATCATAAGTATTTTTTTCCTTTTGTGGTATTGTTCCAACACAAATTAGGGTTTATGAATATAAAAGTTTTTTCAAGTTAGGGTTCGAATGATTTTTTTTTAATTCAAATGGGTTTAATACTATTCAGCTTTATGCATGTATAGATTAGGTATGAATATAAATACACAAGTAGATAGATATGAAATATATAGCTGGTTACGTTTGTGAGTTTTGAAGTAGGAGTAAGGGTTTTGTTTTGAATAATAGGAGTAGAGGGGGAGAAAGCGATAGACAAAAAAAAGTATAGAGAGAAAGGAGGGAAAAATAAAACGTTTTTTAAATTTGGTTTATATGGAAGAGTTTGAAATTGTGATGTTAGGTTTTTGTCGTGTTAAGGAGATGTAAAGTGTATTTTTGTGGTTTTTGATGTAATCGGTGTTTTAGGGATTATTTTTGGGTGGGAATATTAGCACCCATTAATATAGAGATCTTGTTCGCAACGATTGATTGCTCAAGAATAACATACGATTATATATTTCTCAAATTTTATCATTATATATTGCAATATAATAATAACATAATACGTATATCTTTTAATTATCATGTCAGTTCAATTGGTGGGTAATTTGGGAACTCATTTCACACTCATAATATTACTCACTCTTTTATCAAAAAAAAAAATAATAGCATGTACTCTTAGAACACACTTTATTACCTTTAAAATAAAAAGTATGAAATATCTTGTGTGTTGAAAAAATATTCTTCCTACTTATAGATTCTTAACATGTGACGGTGTAAGGACATGATTTTATAAATCTCCGTCTAGAATTTATAAATTTCTTAGTTGTCTTAGATCATAGTTAATATGTCGTATACCGATACATTTGGCACGTCTTCACACATTTAACCTTGACGTCCATTATCTGAATCTGTAGTATCACGCGTCATCAACACACACCCATTATCGTCAACATGCACCCATGCATCTTCAACCCGTAGTCACTAACTCCACTACATTAAAGGTATAATGTTTAATTGGAGTTATTAATGTTCTTGAATTTATTTGCAAATTTTTTAATAAAAGGCTTTTATAAAAATGAGGCATTTTTCTAAGTCAAAATAATTTTGAAGTCTTGCAGGCGAGAGTTTTAAAATAACTTTTTCGCTCCTATCGTTCAAATGACATTGATAAGTCATTCAAACGACTTCTTCTAATGAAATTCAATGTCATTTGATAGATCGTTCGAATGATCATTTATTTGGTGCTTCAAATGGCCACATATTGTTTTACATTTTTAATGGTCATTTCTTAGGTCGTTAGTAACGACATCAGATGTTGTTCAAACGACATGCAAAAGTCATTCGAACGACATTGCACTCCCTCATAACATTTTTTTGCTATAATCAATTGATGATGCCGGAATCAGCACCACCAGATAAGGTGTTTCCAAGATCAATATAAGTACAACAATGGCCGCACAGCTATATAAAGAAGTGAGAGAAAGAGGTGAGGAGAAGAGGAGAATACTCCAGTGTATGAGTGGTTCAGCCAACCTGGCCTACGTCCACTGTGAGTGTGTGTGAATAATATCACTGAAAGAAGGCACTAATGGCCATGGATACAATCTCTCAAGCTTTCTCTTTCTACTGTGAATTTAGACAGGAGTTTCAGCTAGGGTTTTATCACTGGGATCCCTTTGCAAGGTAGGGGATGATCCCTATATATAGTGCCTAGGGGGTGTAATGTGCCCCCCCCCCCCCCCCCCCCCGTGCATGTAATGTGAATGTGTGTGGTAGCCTCACTAATGAGGGAGTGCCATCTGTCACTGCCACATGTAAGTAATGATGATGAAATATTCTCCCCACATGTGGATAATAATCTTGTTACAACTGATTTGTGCCCATGTGTCCTTATCCAATTGTTCAACAGATGCTCAGCCTCCATGTTGGTGGATGACCTCGGCCTGGGGGAGGCCGAACTGTAAAGGCTTGATAGTCGTTCAATCCGAGATGTGTCATAGGGAGTCTCGGCCTGGCCTTAGCCGAGACATTATGCTGGGGTCGGCCCCAGCCGAGGTAGGAATGATTCCATGTTGAAGGTTACCAAGGCTTGTCACCTCGTCCTACACTTGGCCGGTTGCCATACCCAGGTATGAGAATGCTATTGATGCCTGTGATGCGCGTAGTGTCCATTGGAAATGTAGGTGATAGTGTCGGCCTGGGCTGACCCTGGTCCGGCCGAGGGATGATATCGTGGGCCCATGGCCTATCTTGGGTCGATCAATATCTCGGCCATCATCTCAGTCGAGGTTAGTGTCTCTAGGACGAGGATACACTTGGGGTATATTAATCACCCCCCAGCCCTTAGTCATATGCGAGAGCAAGTGGCTAGGAGATTAGTTCCCCTTCGAGGCCTGTTCGTCCCAAGCTAATACCTGCATGACACCTGTCCCAAGCTAGAGCGTGCGAACTTGGTTGGTGTGTGCTGTCAGCTGTCCCTTGGGTTTCCCAAGGCAATGATGGGACTTGGGAAGCGTACCCAAGTACTTAAGGGTTTGAATCCTTTCCTTTTCTCTTTCTTCTCCATTTCGTTCCCGCGCTTAAATAGTTCTTGTGATTTCTCTCTCTCCAAAGCTTCTTCAATCAGCGCTATTCTGCAGAGTTTCTTACGAGTTTTTCTTCGCTTCATTCATCGGTTCATTTCCAGGTATCTCTTCCTTTCCATTTCCTTTCTTTCTGGTATTTGGTTTGCACTTTTCGGCATGTTTTTGAGTTTTTCGGTGAGTCTTTAAGTTTTTCGGTGAGCTCCATTAACTCCGATTAACTGTGTTTTCTTGAAACTTCTGAGTTTGATCTTTAAACCCCTTTATTTTACAAGTCAATTGTGTTTGTAGTTTTAGGAGTTTTTCCCAAGTATAGGGTCGTCATCTGATGCTCAGGCCTTTATACCAGCTTCTTGAGGATTTCCCCTCTCTCAGAGAGAAGACCCTAGAAAAAATTAGGCAGATAGAGAGAACCCAAGAGGAAGCTCGTAGGACACAAGAGTTTCCCATTAGACCCTTGTTTCCACCACCTCCGAGGGTTATATATCCTGACCCTCCGGAGAACTTCTATTATACAGGGGTGCCTGCTGATCCAACTCCTATATCTGAGTCTGAGTCTTCTACCTCAGACCCCATGTCTGTGGATTCCTTCCAATAAGCCATGGATTTTACACCTCGGCCTGATCAGGCCGAGGTATCCAGCCGAGCTTCATCCCAAAATGGCTCAAGCACCTCAGATTATTCTTCAGAGGTTGAACTTATTGAGCCGAGTGTGGCTGTGCCACCCATTCTTGATGCCATCCCTCTGTCAGCCGTTACAGGGGCTGAGTTCGCTCAGAGATTCCCTGGTCACCCATCTACGTCTGCTCCAGCCGACATTGAGCTTGACGATGATGAGGATGCTAAAAGTGATGTTGGAATCTCTGAAGCAGCCGAGTTCGAGAGCACAGTCACTGAAGTGGATCTTTTGCACTTCAGATATTTATACTCCATCAGTCCCTCAATCAAATTAAGGAGACCTCTGAGGGAAGAGAGGGCCTATCATGGCCGAGATGGAGAAATATGTTTGTACAAGCACATGTTTAAGTTAGGATTTCTCCTACCCATTCATCCTATCATCATATCCATTCTCTCTTTTATCAACTTGGCACCCTCGCAGCTCTCTCCCAATGCCTGGAGAGTCATTATAGGGCCCATTATCTTGTGGAGGGCAGTCCACCACTCTGACCTCCCAGTTCAGGTATTTGCTGGTTGCTATGTCCCAACCTCGGCCAAAAACCATCCGAGCTACTATCATTTCATGGCTCGGAGGCCTGAGAAGAAGATGCTCCAGGTGACTCACACCTCAAATCATAATTAGAAGCCCTGATATTTTTTCACCTCAGGTCCATGGGAATTCGGCTCATCTGTTCCCTCTTCCACTCTTGAGCCAAGGATACCCCTCAGATGGGGTAAGGTAACCATGTCTGCAGGGGCTGATCCCGGTCTAAGTCTTCAGAATATCAAAAAGGTGAAGGCCCTGCAAGACCAAGGGGCACATGGTCTGTTTGTCAAGTTCGAACATCTGCTGACCCCCCAGTATCTCTCGGGGACGAGCCTGGGTGGGAGTCCCCTTGCCGAATTTGGTAAGGATTTTTATTTTCAGGTCTAACCTCTGACCTCATTCACACCTGATCTCTACCCCTTATATTTTAACTTTTGCAGAGAGACCACCAGGTATCCCAGACGAACTGTGGGAGATGGCAGCTCCGAGTTTGGCAAGGCTTGCAAAGAAGGATGGTCTGAACGTTCCTCCTCCAGCTCCCACTACATCCAAATCCCAGGCCTCCAAGAAGAGGGCCCCTGAGGTCCCGGCCTCTGACAGAGGCCGACCTCGAGACAAAAGAAGACTTCTGAGGCTGCGATCCCAATTTCTTCAGCTGATATCCTGACGGCTCATCTGGATCAGCTGAAGTTGACTAATAGCATGGTCGATAACAGCAGACAGGCTATGGACGCACTCGCCTCTGTAATGACCGAGGCAGACAAGCATTTCTATATTGCCATGGACACCCCCGTGATGGTTGTGTTCGGCCCCCACAGAGTCGTCCAGGTATGATTTGTTCCTTTGTCAAATTTTATAAGTGCAACGTCTGACTTTTCTCCTGCTTAACCTCTTTATTAAATGTGCAGGGAGTGACTTCCATGTATCAGCTATCGAACTAGGCCATGAGGAAGTTTCCCCTTATCCAGAAGGGGCAAGATGCCGAGAAGGTTGAGAGTGCCCTCAATGCTGAAGTCGACCGCCTGAAGTCAAAGCTACAGACTTCTGAGAGTAAGGCTAAGGGGCTGGAAAAAGACATGTCTGTGCTCGTCAAGGACCATGCCAAAGCCCTGAAGGCAAAAGATGATGCTCTGTAGCAGAAGGTCAGCGCGGCTGTCAAAGCTTCCCTTGAGGATGCCACTCCCAGAATAATATCTGAATACAAAGGCTCAGACGAGTTCATGGGTTTTGGCTTTGAATATCTTGAAAGAGGTATAAAGGCCATTACCAAATGGGTTGTAGTCAGAGAAAAGGAGGTTGGCACTCTAAAGGCCTCTGACTTTGTGGGTCTCGACTTTGCCGACCCTCAGTTCATACAGGCCCTTCAAGAGGTAGAAGATGAGGCCGCTGCTCCAGCCGAAACTGTAACTCTGGGAGGGACTGAGCTCGGAGGGACTGACCCTACTGATGATGTGTCCGAGGTGACCAACGCTGATCAAGTCAACCCGGCCGAGACTGTCAATGCTCCCCCCTCAAACCTTTAACTTGTAACAAATTTGTATTTTGTAACTTGTAATTTTTAACTTGTAGCTTGTAACTGAACTTGTAATTTGTAACACCTATAAATGCTATATGATCTCTCTTACTGAATGCCAATCTCTTCTCTTATTTTGATCTCTGAATGCCTTGATTTTTGAATGCTATTAGGCTCTGAAGTCATTACCTAATATGTTGTTCTCATAACCAACTTCACCAAATTAATGATGTTAAGGGTCTGAGGTCCTCTGCTAAGGTGTCTGAGCTCAGACCTCGTCACCACCGAGTGATGTTATGAGGGTCTGAGGTCATCACCTAAGAGGTTATCCCCATAATAATATCACCAAATTAATGATGTTAGGGGTCTGAGGTCCTCTGCTAAGGTGTCTGAGCTCAGACCTCATCACCACCGAGTGATGTTATGAGGGTCTGAGGTCATCACCTAAGAGGTTATCCCCATAATAATATCACCAAATTAATTATGTTAAGGGTATGAGGTCCTATGCTAAGGTGTCTGAGCTCAGACCTCGTCACCACCGAGTGATGTTATGAGGGTCTGAGGTCATCACCTAAGAGGTTATCCCCATAATAAATACCACCAAATTAATAATGTTAAGGGTCTGAGGTCCTCGGCTAAGGTGTCTGATCTCAGACCTCTTCACCACCGAGTGATGTTATGAGAGTGTGAGGTCATCACCTAAGAGGTTATCCCCTTCTTGATTCCATCCAATATGGTTCTGTTCGTGACCTCGGTCTGGCCATTTACCTGAGGTCGACCAGGAGATGAGAAGAACTATTTAATCCCCACACTTCGGCAATACTTCTCCAAGGAGGAGTTCTTGAACTGGGTCCCATTATCCGAGATGAGCGTGTTTGGGAGGCCATATCTACATATGATGTTTTTCCAGATGAACTGGAAGGTCTTCTGCTCTGTAATTGTTATCATTGGTTCTTCCTCCACCCACTTTGAAAAGTAGTCAATGGCAACTATCAAGAATCTATAGTTGTTAACAGCTCTTGGAAAAGGTCCTACTAAGTCAATTCCCCATACCGCAAATGGCCATGGAGAAGAGATTGACGCCATAGGCTGGTGGGGGTGATGAGGGATAGTGGAGAACCTTTGACATTTGTCACACCTCTTCACATAGTCTACAGTGTCCTTAGACAAGGTAGGCCACCAGTATCCCTGAGTGATGATCCTCTTGGCTAAGGGCCTTCCCCCAATATGGCTAGAGCAAGAACCTTCATGAACCTCCTGTAAGACCCGGGGTACTTCCACGGGATGCACACATCTGAGGAGGGGCAAGATAAACCCCTTTTTATACAAGACATCTCCTACCAATGAGAACTTTGCATCCCTGTATCTCAACTTTCTCCTTTCCAGCTTGGACTCAGGCAGCTCCCCCTCTCTTAGGTATCTGATGAGCGGGTCGATCCATGAGTCTCCTAGATTCACATTGTGACAAGGACTATATACCTCGTCTTCCTCGATGCTTGACTTCCCTAAGACCTCGATTGGGATGGTCCTTCCCAAATATGTCTTCATTGCCGAGGCCAGCCTTGCCAATGCATCAGCGTGATTGTTGCTCAGTCATGGCACTCTCTTCAGTTTTGCTTATTCAAAGTACTCTAGCAACCCTCTTACCTTCTTTAAGTACTTGACCATCCTTTCGTCTTTGGCCTCGTACAACCCCAACACTTGATTGACAACCAACCTTGAGTCGCTATGGAGTAGGAGTCGCCTTACTCGAAGAGTTATTGCTAATAAGAGACTTGCTATCATGGCCACATACTCAGACTCATTGTTTGAATCCTAGAAGTTGAATCTCAAGGCGTATTCAATGTTGGCTCCGTCTGAAGCCGTGAGTATTAGCCCCGCGCCGCTTCCACTGTCATAAGATGAGCCATCAATGAAGAGACTCCAGACGTCTGTATCTGATGAGAAGACCCCTTCTCTCATAACCCCTTTCTCGAAGACGTATCGATCCTCTTCATTCTCTTCTACTCTGCTTCGGGTTTTTCTTGGGATAACCTTTTCTCGGCCTCAAAAGACGTTCGGCGCAATCTCTTCCAAATCTCGGAAGACACTACGGTTTGTCTCTTCGCCGCTGTCTAAGCCTTTCTCTATCTCGGCCTCTTCCCAGGTGAACTCTGCCATAAAGTCCGCGAGGGCCTTCCCCTTGATGGTTGTCCTGGGCTGGTAGGTACGATCATACTCTCCTAGTTCAATGGCCCAGGTCATCAATCTTCCGGACTTCTCAGGTTTGTGAAGAACCTGTCTTAGTGGGGAGTCTGTAAGGACTACCATGGAGTGAGCTTGGAAGTAAGGCTTCATTTTCCTTGAGGCATGTATTAGGGCATAAGACAACTTCTCCATCCGGGGATAATTTTGTTCAGACCCTTGCAGGGCCTTGCTGTTGAAGTACACAGTCCTCTGAACCCCATCCTCTTCCCGTATGATGGCCGCGCTAATGGCTGGCTCAGAGACTGTCAGATACACGAATAACCTTTCCCTCGCGATGGACCAGGACAGCAACAAGGGAGACCCCAAGTAGGACTTAAGTTGATCAAAGGCTTTTTCACACTCTTCGTCCCATTGGAAGGCCTTCCTTAGAATTTTAAAGAATGGAAGACACTTATCCGTTGATCTAAAAACAAACCTGTTAAGGGCCGCCACTCTTCCAGTGAGTCTCTAGACATCCTTGATACTTTTAGAAGTCTTCATGTCGAGTAATGCCTTGATTTTCTCAGGGTTTTCTTCAATCTCCCTCTGATTAACGATGAACCCCAGGAACTTCCCAGCTCCTACCCCGAAGACACACTTCGTTGGGTTGAGCTTCATTCTATACGAGTCCATAACATCAAAAGTCTTCTCAAGGTCTGCTACGTGAGTACACGCTTTCAGGCTCTTCGTTAGTATATCGTCCACATACACCTCCATGGTCTTACATATCTACTCCTCGAACATCTTATTGACAAGATGTTGATACGTTGCCCCCGCATTTTTCAGACCAAAGGGCATCACCTTGTAATAGTACGTCCCCTTGTCAGTAATGAAGGTTGTCTTCTCAGAGTCTTCGGCATCCATGAATATTTGGTTATAACCTGAATAAGCATCCATGAAACTCATGAGCTCGTGTCCTATCACTGCATCCACCATCTGGTCTATCCTAGGTAAGGGATAGCTGTCCTTCGGACAAGACTTGTTTAGGTCTGTGAAATCTACACACATTCTCCACTTCCCATTGGCCTTAGGCACGATGAATGCATTTGAAAGCCACTCTGGATAGGAAACCTCTCGTATGAACTCGGCTTCTTCCAATTTTTTCACCTCTTCCCGGATGACCTCATACTTCTCCCTGGAGTAGACTCTTCACCTCTGCTTGATAGGCCTGTCATCTCTGTCCACGTTGAGCTTGTGAGTCATGATCTCAGGGTCGATACCAGGCATGTCTACGTGACTCCATGCGAAGACACTTTGCCTCCTCCTGAGTAAGTTTATCAGCTCTTCCTTGATCCTTGGATCTAGGGCCTTGTCGACCTGGACGGTTTTTTACGTCTTGTCCTCATTGAGGACGATGGATTCTACCTCTTTCGCGGCCTCTCCCTTCTTCAATTTTGTTTCATCTCTCGGGTAAAGAGTGTCAATGCTGTAAGTGGTGGTTGCTCTCTTATGGGCCTCTCTCTCTTCGGCCGAGTTAAAGTAACACTCCCGCACCATGGTATGGTCCCCTTGCACTTCCCCTACTCCATAAGGAATCGGGAATTTTAGCATCTGATGGACCGTCGACGGCACAGCTTCAAACTCTTTGAGGGCCACTCTTTCGATGATGTGGTTGTAGGCCGGGAAGACATTTTCGTCCATAACAAAAACGTTGATCTTCTTGGTCAGCCTCTTAGGACATTCATCCCCCATCCGTACATCCATTTCATACATGCCCAATGGGTGCACCTTCTCACCACTGAAGCCTATCAACGGGTGATGGTAGGGCACCAGCCTTGCCCTGCTAAGACCCAAGCTCTTGAAACAAGGCCAGAACATCACATCTGCTGAGCTTCCCCCATCTATGAGGATTCTCCTTACATCGCACCCATTAACCATTGTTGTTATGACTAAAGGGTCATCATGGGGGGCTAAGATTCCCTTAAAGTCGAGTCTGGAGAATCCCACCACGAGGGTGTCCATGTCTACCTTCTTCCTCTTCTGCACTGCGTCAGAAGATGCCAGATTTACAATCTCAGGCTTGGCCACTGACTTAGCCTCTGCTACATGAGCCTTCCTATCGGCTACCTCAGAGCCACCTCCTGCAAATCCCCCACATATGGTTCTAACACCAAAGGAGATCATTCCGACCCTCTTCACCGAGGTGTTGTCATCCTTTGGCGGGAGATCCGGGTCATCTCCATCATCTCCCTCTGAGTGATCATCCCTTCTGGCCGGGATATCGCCACGTCATCTGTCATTTCTTCTCTTCTTAGGGTCTTCTCTTCCACCCTTTGGGGCCTTGCCATCCACATACTTTCTCGGCTTCCTAGATTTCACCATCTTCTCAATCTCATATTTTAAAGCGAAGCATTTATCTGTGACATGGCCGTGATCCTGATGAAACTCACACCAGAGGTTTTTCTTCCTCTTATGTGGTGGGGCCTTCAGCTTCTCTGGCCACCTCAGAGTCCGATCAGTCTTATTCTCATTAAGGATGTGTTCACAGCTCACAGTCAGAGGAGTGTAATGAGCGAATTTGTCATCACCTGACCTTTTCTTCCCCTCTTTCTTGCTTTGGGACCTCCTAGTGCCACTGCGGTTCTCCTCCTCATATTTGGCGTCCATTGCCTCTTCCGCATTCATCATTTTCCCTGCAGTTTCCAGCAGCTCCGCCATAGACCTAGGAGGGTCTTCCGCCAGTTTCCACAGTAGCTTCCCCTTCTGAAGGCCCCCTATAAGGGTGATCATGGCTATGCTCTCTTCGTAATCCTCCACCTCCAACTTCTCCTTGTTGAATCTTGCTATGTAGTCTCTCAGGCTTTCATCCTTGGCCTGTTTGACATACAACAAGTGGGTAGTCTTCTTTTGAGGTCTTACCCCAAAGCAGAAGTTATCGATGAACTGCTCAGCCAGGCCTTTGAAGTTCTCAATTGAGTTCTTCGGAAGGGAGGTAAACCAACTATGAGCTGCCCCTGTCAATGTCCCCGAGAAGGCCCTACACTTCATCTCATCAGGTATCGAGTAAATGTCTGCCGCCGACTGATACATCTCGATATGGTGCACAGGGTTAGTGCTGCCATCATACTTAGGAGTCACTATAGGAGGTTTAAACTTAGCCAGGGTTGGGAACCCCACTATCCTAGCTACAAACGGGGAGCCCTCGGAGTAACCCCTTTGTAATGGGTCCCTGCTTTTAATGAGGTCCCCGATCTTCTCCTCAAGGCATTGGATAGAATCATTCCAGGGTCTTCTGTCATCAACCTGGCCGAGGTTATCTCCTGCCACCTCCCTGTGATGGACAGAGGGTTCCCCAGCCACAACACGTTGACTATTGACCTATTCCTATTCCCTGGCTCCTCCTCCACAGGGTCAGCCTTGGTCTGGCCGACCTTGCCTACCCCCTCTTTGAGAGCCTTCCGTGCTCCTCGACCTTGATAGCCTGTGTCTTAGGTCATTCACTGGGCCCAGCCTCTCGAAGGCCGACCCTCTACTTAACCTGTCAAAGGCCGACCCCCTTTATTGGGACTCTTCTCCTCTTCGGTCGACACATCCCTGACTCTGCCTAAGAGGCCGTATAGTGTCATTTGACACCTCATACGGCTCCCAGCAGTCTTCTGGGGCCTCCTCAGCTTCTAGGTCATCATACATGTCCTCTGGGCAAGGGTTTCCTTGCCTCCCCAGGTGTAAGCGCCTAGGGTCAGCAATGTCCCTCCTCTGCTGGGGTGCAGGCTGGTCCTTCATTGGCGCCTGGGGTGGTCCCCTAGCATCAGGAAGAGGCTGAACTACCGCCGGAGTGATCATGTTCGGCGAGACTCCAAGTGGTCTCATCATCATGGTTTGACTGAGCTGGGCGAATTTCTCCTTCATGGCTTATTGTGTTGCAGCTAAAGATTTCAAGGCTGCTGCCACCTCCGCCATTTCGGACTGGGGAGGTGCCTGACTGGAACTAGCCCCTCCACCTCCGGGCGGCGGAAGAGGCGGTGGTATTTCTGGTGCCATGTGTTAACAATAAAGATCTTGAACAGCAAGTGAGCTTAATACCTTAAAGGACCTCTTTCAATGGCGAAATAGCTCCACGCAAGGGGTGGTTCCTGGTTCACCACCAGAGTCTCCGATGAGGTTAAGCAGAAAAAGAGGAAGAGATAACTTCTCGCTTCCCACAGACGGTGCCAAAATGATGATGTCGGAATCAGCACCACCAGATAAGGTGTTTCCAAGCTCAATATAAGTACAACAATGGCAGCACAGCTATATAAAGAAGTGAGAGAAAGAGGTGAGGAAAAGAGGAGAATACTCCGGTGTATGAGTGGTTCAAATAACCTGGCCTACGTCCACTGTGAGTGTATGTGAATAATATCACTGAAAGAAGGCACTAATGGCCATGGATACAATCTCTCAAGCTTTCTCTTTCTACTGTGAATTTAAACAAGAGTTTCAGCTAGGGTTTTATCACTGGGATCCCTTTGCAAGGTAGGGGATGATCCCTATATATAGTGCCTAGGGGTGTAATTTACCCCCCCCCCTCCCCCCCGTGCATGTAATGTGCATGTGTGTGGTAGCCTCACTAATGGGGGAGTGCCATCTGTCACTGCCACATGTAAGTAATGATGATGAAATATTCTCCCCACATGTGGAGAATAATCTTGTTGCAACTGATTTGTGCCCATGTGTCCTTATCCAAATGTTCAACAGATGCTCGGCCGCCATGTTGGTGAATGACCTTGGCCTAGGGGAGGCCGGGCAGTAAAGGCTTGATAGTCATTCAATCCGAGATGTGTCATAGGGAGTCTCGGCCTGGCCTCAGCCGAGACATTATGCTGGGGTGGGCCCCAGTCGAGGTAGGAATGATTTCATGTTGAAGGTTATCAAGGCTCCTTGTCACCTCGGCCCAAGATGAGGTTGGACTGGTTCCATGAAGGTTACCAAGTCTTCTTGTCACCTCGGCCTACACTTGGCCGAGGTTGCCATACCCAGGTATGAGAATGCTGTTGATGCCTGTGATGCGCGTAGTGTCCATTGGAAATGTAGGTGATAGTGTCGGCCTGGGCCGACTCTGGTCCGGCCGAGGGATGATATCGTGGGACCATGGACTATCTTGGGTCGATCAATATCTCGTCCATCATCTCGGCCGAGGTTAGTGTCTCTAGGCCGAGGATACACTTGGGGTATATCATTAATGAACTCAAAATCGGGTTTTTATAAGTCTTTTACAACTCCGTTTTCTGCAGAACTGCTGCGATTTAAGACTTCAATCTTTTAGGTTAAAACCTATTTTGATTCACCCAAATATCCCAAACCATTTATGTGAATCAATGTTAAACCCTTTTACTTATATCACCATTCTTGGAGTACATCTTGTGGAAAAGGAATCATGTCTCTACTACTAACTATTGGACCTGTTGAGGGATCTCTTGATGACTGTTGGAGTTCTTGAGGGAATTCTTGTTGACGACAACGAGCCGACGCCTGTGGGTATTCGTATGTCTAACCAACTATAATTCTCTACGTATACATAAGTCAAGGTTTACATTATATAGTGAAATACATGGTTTTACCCCTTTTGGGGGATTTTTCTTGAATTTTTATTTGTGATTGTTTAGCGTGCATGATAATTAGTTTTTATTAATTTCAATCAATTAGATGCATGTTTAGGGTCTGATTAAAACTAGAGATAAAATTGGAATTTAATTAAATAAGTTTAGACATTGAATGGAAGTACACTCTCAAATTGGTATCAGAGCCAAAATTAAACAATTCTACTGTGTAATTTTTTCGCAAAAATTTTCTAGATATCAATTTTCCCCAAAAAATTGATTTTTGAAAAACCTTAACTTCAATGGAAAACTTATATAATCGGGTGCTAGTTTTTTACAGGACAAACTATGCATATTAGAAAGCCCGTATGAAATCTTCTCTAAAATCTATTGATGAAAGAGTCTGGATCACTTGTGAAAGAGGGTTGACTGCACCCACTCATGTTGTTGGTAATGAAATATTACCCAAACTTGTGACTTTGTGGACTCAAGAAGATTTTAAGTGGAGTAATTTTAATTCAAGTGTTTTAAGTGCTATATCTGGAGCCATCAATCCCTACGATTTCCATCGAAGCACCACGTCTAAAGAGGCATGGGATGTTTTACAGCTTACTCATAAAGGAACTAATACAGTTAAACCGTCAAAATTGCAAAATTTAACTACTCATTTTGAAACCATAACCATGCTTGAATCTGAATGTTTTGATGAATTTTATGCACGCCTATCAGATTTCGTTAATTCATGCTTTAATATTGGTGAAAAAATTCCTCACACTACAGTAGTTAAAAATATTTTAATATCATTGCCTTCTCGTTTTATCCCAAAAGTAACTATTCTTAACTCTTTAGGAATTTTAGATTCTCTCATGTTAGAAGAACTTGTAGGAGACCTTTAGACCTATGAACTTGATATGTTTCCTAAAACAATTAAACCTAAAGAGAAAGGGATAGCACTTAAAGCTCAGTTTATGAAAGGTGATGAGTCTTCTAGAAAGAGAGAAGAAAGAAAAGAGGAAGAAACGTCAAATTCTGAATACAATTTTGATTTAGACGATTTGGCCCTGTTTGATAAAAAATTTAAGAAGTTTTCAAACTAATAATTAATAGTTATTTTAAAGATAAAAAGAGTTTTGAGAAAAATAAATCTGGAAAGAAATTTGATAAAGAGAAAAAGGACACACCTAAAGAGAGTAAAGAGGTGTTACAAGTGCGATGAGGGAGGTCATAAAGCCTTTGATTGTGCAACTAAATGAAAGAGTCAAGGCAAAGGAAAATCTTCTTTAAATTCCAGCCTTAGTGATGGCAGTGAGGTTGAGTCAGTGGATTCAAGAGACGAATCATCGCATGAATGCAACTTCACCACATTCATGGCTAGTCATGTGAGTAAGTCTAGTGCATCTCACGATGGTGAGGATGCGACTTCAAAAGGACACCTCAAAGGTGAAAATGATGTGAGTGAGGGTGAGGATGCTGGAAGTGAGAGCGAGCATAACTTATAACGCGCATACGTTGTTTTATATGTTGATTCCTTTAAAAACCAAAAAGAAAAGCAAAGGGTTAGTGTGACACCCCGCCAAATTAAATACCGGGTTATCCGTCATTTATACTATTTAAAACAGAATATCCAATTGGTTCGTTATTAGCATCACTGTAGAAAAACATTTACCTTATTAATCACCTAATATTTAATTAAGCTAGTGTCAAAAACATTTAATCCATTAATTAATACCCAAAAACTTAAACCATTAACACATTCACCAATCCCATGAATAAGAATAATAACAAATTAGAAATCAACTAACCAAATCAAATAAAATAGGATTAAACATCCCAGTTAAATAATCTTAAATCCAACAAACGAATATAAAACTTAATCCAACTAAAAATTGAATACTTAAGTAAAATGAGTACATTGTCTCTCTGACATAAATGAGAGATAAAAATGCGCGATATGCCCTAACTGAGATATCTAAATCATGACACTGAGTGAAAAAGAGTGGAGGTGTCTAATCATGAGGACCTGAAACTACCACAATAGCTGCATCACGTCAAATCATCTGAAATTATGCACCTGGCATCCCTGTGGCTAGATACCTAAAATAGATGTACAAGAGAAAATAAATTTGCAAGAGACGGGTCATATCCTGAGTGTAAAATAGTTTAAAAACAGTTTAACAAGTATTTAAAATGCGGTAAATCAAATATTATATACATGTTAGCTTTACGTCTCTCTCTTGAGATTCTAACCTCTCAACTATTGTGCACGTCTAACATATCTCTAAACCCTTCTAATTATCTTTATCACACCTAACTAGTTTGTAGACATAGGCATTTTAACCATCACTAGTAGAAATAACCCGTATTTCCCATATACTATTATTATTAAATGTTTATGCATTTACTATCCCGAGTAAGAGTTTTCACAATAAGGTTAAGTGTTCTCATAATTAAGTTATTTAAGAATTCATTATCTTCCTTATCTACAAATTCCACGCAGTAGATAACATCACAAGTATATACATACATATCCATCACTATATTATAAATATACTAATACGGCACCCCTAGGCTCAACTGCAATGCATGCACACTCTGTTATCAAGTCATGGTACATCTTGTACTGCATAAGGACAATTGGTTCGGAATCACTCTCGAACCATATAAATACAAATCACACATATTGGCGGCGAACAAATTTCCAAGTCTATCGGCTATGCACATACCTACGCACTCGTATGACCATCATCACTATCATTATCAAAGATAGCCCGTACCTAGGTTCCATGTTCTGAGGCACCAAATCTAAAATCCCCCCCCCCCCCCCCCGCCCCAAATGGGCTCATCAGGATAAGACTGCCATTATTTAAAAAAAAACTCCCGCGATAGCAGGCAACGTAGATATGTTATACATGTAATAAATACTACTATAGGTATTCACACAACCTGTCAATATCATTATGTATACACATAACCCAAATATTATAATTCACATGTAGTATTATTCTCATTACTACTTATGATATATTTATTAAATTACAAATATTCTCTTCTTTTTTTTAGGAAAGGGAATTTATTCATGTTTTGGGAGAAAAGCCCTCGCAAGATGGCATTATAAGAAAAAATCAGACTAGCAAAATTAAATATACAAACTAAACAAAGTGAAAATCTAAACATAGGAAACTTGAAATTCTTTAAACAAGTCTATGTAAAAAGGGCATGGGGAAAATTTGAGAGGTCTCGCTTTAAAGGCCACCTCAATGTCATCGTAGACCAATACTATGATAATCCGAGCATTCCTCACAACATTGTCGAACTCCATTTTATTTTTAGCATACCAAATTCTCCAACAAATGAAATCAGGGATCATCGATTTTCCCCTAGTGCATAACCACCAATTCATAAGACCTCCTTTCACGGTATTAAAATTAAATGATACGCCCATCCTTTTTTGGAAAAAATTCCAAACTTCTAGAGAAATTTCACTATTGGCAAAGACATGGTCCCGATTTTCCTCTTTTGGTCTTGACAACATATACATCTCGATGGAAGAGGGATTTTTAACTTCTTGATATTCTAGTCAAGGGGTAAACCATCATGTAGAAGTCTCCACATGAAAGTGCAAACTTTAGGGACGATGTGTTTATCCCGAATGGAAGAGAAAGAAAGTTGAACACAATCTTTTTTCCTAATGTAATCCCAAGTAAGCTTAAGATTGAAATTATCCCTCATTTCCAACTCGTTGTAAGTATTAAGAACTTTTTGCATTCTTTTCCAAGTGTGATTGGAAAAAGATGGAGTACCACTAAATTCATGAATTTGGAGTTTTCTATATTTTTCTTTCATAAATTTAGACCATAAAGCATCTTTGTTAAAGAATGAATACCATAATTTGCAAGTGTATGCCTTACACACATCTTCGAGAGATCTAATACCAAGGCCACATTCATTTTTTGGTAAACATACTTTATCCCAACTAATCCAGTGTTTTTTAAATTTACCGCCCTCCGAGCCTCACAGAAAATTTACACAGGCCGTATTGATGACATTAAAGGTCATCTTTGGAGAATCAATGGCTGTCAAGTAGTTGAAAGTCATTGAATGAGCAACACTATTAATAAGGATATTCCTACCTTCTTAAGTTAGAGACTTGGATGCCCATCCTGCAATTCTTTTTTCAACTATTTCCCCCAAAGATTGAAAATGGATCCTTTTCTTCCTGCCTTGATAGATTAAGACTCCCAGATATTTGAAAGGTGACCTTTTGTATTTGAAACACGTCGATCTAGTCATTTATTGAATCTTTCCCTTGGAGGTATTGTTTGGCATCAAGAAAAAACTTTTGTCATGATTAACTAGCTGCCCCGAATTAGCTTCATACTCTGTGAGAAAATACAGGAGATTTCTGGTACTTTTTTGTCACCAGTTGCAAAAATAAGGATATCATCAACAAATGATAAGGAAGAAATGATCGAACATGATAGGGGCTGACCAAAATGTTGAATATCTCCCTTTTCCATCAAATTATGCAGGCCACGAGATTATGCAGGCCACGAGATAGCACTTCAGCTGCTTTGACGAACAAAGTGGGGGAAAGAGGGTCTCCTTGAAGAATTCCTCTTTTAGAATTGAAAAAATCACATAGCTTTCCATTAATGTCTATAGAATACCAGCAACCTGAAATACACCTCCAGATGCAATCAATGATTAGTTCATAAAAACCAAATGATCAAAGAGTTTTAATAATAAAGTTCCATAAAAGCCGATCGTATGCCTTAAACATGTCTAATTTATAGATCACATTTTTACCACGCACTTTTTTATTAAAACTTTTCATCATTTCTTGGGCTAAAAGAATATTTTCATTTATATCACGCCCTTTGATAAACCCCGTTTGAGATAGAGAAATAATATTAGGAAGAATATCTTGTAAACGGTTGTTTATGATTTTTGAAATGATTTTACTAGAAAAATTACACAAATTTATGGGCCGAAAGTCAGTGCTTCTTGTAGGGTTCTGAATTTTTGGAATGAGGATTATTGTTGTGGTTAACTAGCTTCTTGGAATATCACTTCCTAGGAAGAAATATTGAATAGAAGCAATAAGGTTTGATTTGATAATGTCCCAAGAATGTTGAAAAAAAAAACTCCATTAAAGCCATCGGGGCCTGCTGCACCCTCTTTATTCATAGAGAATATCACTCCCTTGATTTCTTCCTCATATGGAATTCTCGAGATTCTTTCATTCGTTACATCATATATCAACTTTGGGATGCAAGTGAAAATTTCATCATCGAGAGCCATAGCTGACTGATCACCCAAACTATCTTTGAAATGATTGCATATCTCCAGTTCCATATCAGAAACGGAGGAAGTCCAGTTGTCGTCTTCTTTTTTTATCTTATGTATGATGTTAATGCAATGACGATGATTCACAAGAGAGTGAAAGAATTTAGTATTGAGGTTTCCAACTTCGGTCCACTTAATTCACGCTTTTTGTCTCCAGTATGATTCCTAATTTTTAAAGGATAGAAAATAAGTCGCTTGAGCGTTATGCCAATCACTCCTGTTCAAATCGTTGGGATCAATTTCTACTAGAGCTTCTGCAGCTAACAGGTTGTCCTCGACTTCAACAAGTTGAGCATTAATTTTTTTAAAGGTTGATATGTTCAAGGATTTAAGAACCTGCTTTAAATATATGAGTTTCAAGTCAAAGACTTGCATTGGACTTCCAACCTGAGGCGACCTCCAAGCGTTCTTTACAACTTCAACAAAGGAATGGTGGGACATCCAAGCATTGATTAACCTGAATGGTTCGGGAATTATATCATTCAGAAATGAAATACTAGTGACTAGAGGGCTGTGATCAGAATTAATACGTGGAAGATGTTGAACCGTGGTGAGAGTGTTCATAAAAATCAATTCATTATTAACAATAACTCTATCAGGGCGAGCCCAAATTCTAGCAATACCATCATGATTATTACACCAGGTAAAATGAGACCCATTAAAAGGAAATTCTAATAGACCTACTTGAGTTAGAGTGTTTTGGAAGTCCTCGGCTCCTCTAATATCAATTGCATTACCCCTAACTTTCTCATCTTGATTTTTTACCATGTTAAAATCGCCTCCAATAATCCATTCCTCCTTAAAATTATTTACAATGTCAAGGATGTTACCCCACAGCTCCTCTCTATCCACCCTATCACATTTAGCATATACCGCTGAGAAAATGATTGGGCTATCAAAATTAGCATGTCCAACTCTAATGGAAATTATCTGATCTTTATTTTGGATAATATCTATATTGCAATCAAATTTCCAAAAGATCCATATTTTGCTGTTGATATTAGCAACACTCCCGCAAAAGTTTATTTGTTTGCATACTTGTTGTAGATTAGTTTCCTCCAGTTTTGGTTCAAGAATTGCAACAACACCAATGCTATGTTTTTTAATGATTCGTTTGAGTCTACGAATTGAAGGAGCGTTAGCCACCCCATGAATATTCCAGAATAGAATATTAATCATTAAGATTAATTATATCTTTATTCTTTGGTACCTTACCTACAGACCTAGTAATGATAGGGTAATTTTGAGCAAAGGCTTTATAGTTTTTTCTTATCCTCCTAGAGACCACTGTGAATTCTTGTTCCCCGCGTAAACATGGGCATTTCTCTATTAATTCATTCGAGAAAGCTAGATAATCCTCTTTTACAAAAATCAGCCATAATTTCTTCATCTTTAGTATCTGACAACCATTTAGGTTTCCATTTATCTCTAGCTATGATGGCTGCAGGAAAAAAAATTAATCTTGTGGAAAGTTTAAGGTTGTTTAGAAGAGATGGGTTGTTTCAGACTTTGATAAGAGCTGGTAATAGTGACATGTCAAAGTCAACGATCGATCCACATGGTTCTTTATTTTCCAATAAACTAGGAAGCTCAGTTGACAATACATGATACTGATTAAGCGTAATAGTGGGTTGGGTGTCTTGGTTATGGGTGGGTGATGGAAGAAGATTATCCGGGCTTGAAGATTCTCCAAGTTCAAAATTTGGTGAAGGCGTGTTATTAGGTTTAGGGTAAACAGCTACATGGTTGTAATGTTTGGACGAAATAAGTGTAGAGTTGCGTATTGAAGGTAAAGTCTGAGTTTTTAAAGTGGGTTGAGAAGAATTTTTTTATTTTTGTGGTCTCTTTTCCTGCCATTTATGGTTTGGTTGAAAAGCATTAGGATTTCTAGTGTTTTAGGATACCTCTTTTCCTTTGTTTATATCATCAACAACCACATTTTCAATAGCATTAAAGCCCACATTCTTCTTCATTGAACACGACCCATCAAAATGACCTTCTCTCATACAAAACTTACAGAACGGTGGGAGGTTTTCATACACAAAAGATTTCCAGAAACCATTTAAACCACATCCAATCCATATACATTTAGGTAAGGGTTTTGAAATGTCAACTTCAACGCATACACGAGCGTGTCTTGGCCTGGATACATTCACAGTGGCTTCATCTAATTTTAAGGGGATACCTTTAAAAAATAGAGAATAACCCCATTTTATTAAACAAATGAATAGGTAGCAGTGGTAGCGAAACCCAGATGGGATATATTGGAGAATTCGTATTTAGGTTAAAATCTAGAGTCCGCTTAAAGACTTTGAGAGGAGCCTGGTAAATGAACCATTTTTCTCTCAACCATAGTCTAAGATAATCTTCTTCAGAAGAAAGTTTAATGAGAATGTAGTTATGATCAATCAGTCCAATATCAAAACTTTCCTTTAAAGAAAAGGTTAGAAATACCTTTCTGATTGTTTCCATAGAAGGTCTGCCATAGGCAAATTCACTAATCAGTGTATGTTTATAGGGAGCAGCCAAGATCTCGATATCCTTCTCACTGAAATAAAGGGACGGTTCTCCTTTGTATTTAAGGATAATAACCTGCTCAAAAATTCTTTAAGGCATTGCACCTAATTATTTCCCATATTTCTATTCTGGACTGAGTTCATCGTATAACATTATATTTCACTCGAATTAACTACGTCGCATAAATTGGAACAATTTAAAATTTTCCAAAATTCAGACACATCGTTCGAACGAGACTGCATCTCGTTTGAAAGAGAAGAGAGGTCGCTCAAATGATAGCTTCGCGCGACATCCCATTTTGTTCGAACCAAACTTCGCCCGACATCCTGTCTCGCTAAAACGAAGTCCCATGTCGTTTGAACGATTATTTCCCAGTTCGTCTCTTACCTCTAAAATATGCGTTTTCTACCATTTTTGAGTTCTAAAACCTCTACAGTTTATTGCCAAACTCCCAAAAATTAATTCAAATCCTTATTCTAACATGTAAAGTTGATTTCTAATACTCTACAATCTTTAAAACATTAATAATCATCGAATAAATTTGAAGTCACCAAATTTAATCATATAAACCCTAGTTCATCAATTCAAGAACATAATTAACCTAGATTCGTTCATCAATGTTAATCCAAATTTCATGGTTCTAATATACATACATGAAGGGCTTAAACTCATATAGATTCTGTCCAAAGTTATGAATTAAATCACCCAATTTAACCCAATTCATATGCAATTCAAGTGTATTTGTCACCTACACTAATATGGACATAATTATTGCTAAAAGTTTGCAATTTTAAACACTTGACCCTTGAATAAAGGTCTAATCCGTTGAAGAAGATGGTGTAGATGTGATCCCCTCTCTCCGATCTATGTGGTGGTGGTGTTTGTGGTGTAAAAGGTGTATAAATGGAAGTTCTAGCCCTTGAAATACCTCTGTGTGTGTAACAACCGATAACCCTAACTCATCCCACGTACAAGCTATTTTATCCCCCTAATTTTCATAATTAATTATTCTCCAAAAATACAAAATATAAAAATGCCCTCACGGGATGCCGATTTAGTCTATAACTGTCCCGGGACCCAAACTAAACCCATGGGTAGGATTTTCTGACTATCTTGACCCTTCGAGATACATTGGCGCACTCAAAATGGCCATTTGGGTGACTGGTAATATATTTAATTTTTATTCCATTTGAATTAGTCCCGACATAACTGACACGCGCAACCCGACTTAATTACCGTAATTGTCGTATTTTTCACTCGCGATAATTTTCATAAATTCTCAGTTACATATTACTTTATTCGCACAGTAATATTTAATAGAATTCTCATCAATAAATACTAACTCTTATCTCACTAGTTAATATTTATTTTAATCCGAATTAATTCTATATTAATTTCCCATATAAATTAATTTCCCATATTTAATTTAATTAACCCTATATTTAAAACTCATTAAAAATACGGGGTGTTACAGTTAGCTCTTAGGATCATCGCGATATAGAAATATTTGAAAGAGAAGAGAGAGAGAGAGAGAGAAAAAGTTTATGTAGAGAGAGTTTGTGTAGAGAGAGAGTAGTTTTGAGAAAGAGAAAGGGGACTTGACCAAACAAGTGTCTAGTCTTATGAGTGAGATCCTTGCATCCGTGGAGGCTCAAAATAAACTTAAAGCCCTTATAGAACAACTCACTCATGATCTTGAGAGACCTCGGGAGGTCAAGGTAAAGATTGAGGAAAATTATGGAAAATGGGAAAGATGATCCCCGTCCCCGCTTTAAGGTTTGTTAAAAGGCAAGGAATAGGTTTTAACGGTGCTTCCACATCTCATATTGCACTGAAACCAATTCCTGAGTTTACAACATATCCTTATGGCCATCAACCATATCCCTAAAGAAGTGGCTAAGTAGACTCCTCGACATTATGGCGCTCTCACTGGACACGCACAAGTGGAACTACCTCTTACCTCAATCTCCTCTCGCTATGATCTAGGATAGCCACCAGTCTCTCCTTATGCAAACTATCATGATGTAAGTCAATCTCCTCCCGCGTGATGTGAGTGTGAGCCAACTCATCCTGGAGATACCGTCTCAGCGAAGAAATATAAAACACATCATGAATACGATGCAAGTTCTTAGGCAACCCAAGACTCTATATCTAACAATCCTTATCTTATCGATAATATGAAATGACCCCACGAACCTCGGTGCCAACTTTCTTTTCTTCCCAAATCTCATTATCCCCTTTATAAGAGATATTCGTAGTAATTCCGGGTCCCCCACATCAACTCTCAAAATAATCGTTTAGTATCGGGGTATCTTTTATGTTTGGTCTGGGCTACCTGTATATGACCCTGAATCATCTATATCCTGGTCTTAGTGTCCTGCATCAACTCTGGCCTGACTAGCTTATTGTCCCCCACCTCTAGCCAATAAGCATTAGAGTGACAAGGCCTACCGTAAAACTCCTCAAAGGGTATCATGCCAATTATAAACTAATAAGAGCTATTATACACAAACTCCTCTACTAAAATTTACTATTCCCAGCCTCCGCTCAAATCAAGTATACACACTCGCAGTGTATCTTCCAATATTTGATTCGTCCTCAGAATTCGGATATGTCCTAGCACTATAACTTTAAATTCTAACACTCAACGCATCCCAACATTTTCAAAGTTACCTCGTAATAATATTTTAGTGCTTCTACTATACTTATGTCAGTGCCACCATTTTTGGTTGAAGGTCTACTCCTTACAACTTCAGATTTATCTACGAGTCATTTCCACTCTTATATGCTGATATATTTCTTTAAGTATCGCCTATACAATGGCACACTGTATTATTGTGAACCAACTAATAATGCTTTAAAAAGACAAGCCTATACTTTACTGGCTCTATTATTTGTGTTGGAAAATGCCATATTACCTAGGTGCCCATTTCTCTTGATGCTAAATATCGTAACTCTCTCCATGGCAGACATTCTTAACCGCCCATGACCACTTATGTCAGATTCAAAACCTGGTGTACGGTGGTATACTCTCACCACCTTCCTGAATTTTACAAAAATGGCATCCTAATTACTTCTCGTCTACCCAAGTCTGACTTTTAAACCTTCGATTGGTTATGACATAATTCTCGTGATATTACTCCTCTATGCGGAGAAGTTTCTAATTATCCCCAAAACTAAAAATTGTAAATTCTTTTTACGTTTCAACACTCAAATTACCCCCTTTCTGTCTACTCTCCGATTTCTGGTGACACACCTTGCTCTTAACGTAATATATTGGGCATGACTATACTATAAGGTTATACTCAACCACCCACTTAGTTATAATTACTCCGTTATTTTCTAGGTTGCCCCAACAAATCTATTCGCGGTGAAGTTCTACACTAATTTGCACATCAGGATTTTACGGCACTGCCGGCCTTAAACCAAAATAGAACTATCAACTCTCAGTTATATTCATGTATATGTATAATAACCAAGGTGCTAAATCTATGTACTAAATACCAAACCTCTCCCAACTTCCAACGTTCGCGAAGTTTCAAATGTGGGATGTCGCGCAAAGCGAAATATAAATAAGGAACCCACCGATACACTACTATCTAACATTGTTGATCATCCAGATCCGTTAGGTCCTCAGTCCATAATATGTACCCCTGAATCCCCGTCTTCTGACTTAAAATTCTACTTGTCCACTCTCATGCCACTAAAGTTGACAAATAACATGGCGCTCTTACTATATCAAGTTATTAGCGTTGTAAATATAACGATCTACGTATCTTCGCTCAATAAAGAACATAAAGCATCTTGAATCACATCAGTAAAAAGTCCCTACGCACCAGGATCAAATATAAGTGGACAACATATTCAGTAAATTCCATAACATTTTCATATCTATATATATTTTATCAAAGATATAACTCTTTATATTTTTATCATAATATAACATACATCATGTGTAAGTAGGCCTACCCTCTTTTAGGTTATGCCTCGTAAATTAATAAACCCTAGAATAACAAGCACGATAATTTTATCACACAGCCTACTACCGCTCAAACTCTCGGTATCCAGTCACTACACATAGTTATAATAAGTCTTAATTTTGTAACACTCAAAAGTAGCAAAACCAAAACATCAAATTCTTTCAATGCCCATTCCTGCTCCGCTACGGCTGACACGGAAATTATCCTCATTACCTAATGATAGCTATATTTGTAACAACTAGGCCTATATTGCCAACGCATCCACAAAACCCAACTCACTCTCGAATTTTAGTGTTAACAATCATACCTTGTGACGTATACATTTCACCCGAGCTAATCCAGTATTTGCAAGGGTTAATTGAATATATTACCTATCTTTGGCATCTGTCTCTCATGGTCGTGGGTTCCCTAAATGTGCTCCCGTACCGGAACTGACCCCTAATCTCTTATAATGGTTGTACAGACAGGATCTTATCCTATAGTTTTTCCATACCTTGCTTTGGTTAATGCATTTTTTTATTATGGCCTACACTTTCTTAAGTGAAGCATCAACCTAAAAATCTCTTCTCTATGTAACAACTGGCAGAGAAATGACTATGTCCTTAACCCTAGCCCTACTTGCCTCCTCCGTCCTTATATTTAGTCCTAACTGCTCTAAGGAATGGAAATGCTGCGGGCCTTACTGGTCCTACTTGAATCCAACACTCTTGGGTTGGTAACCTTTAACCTAACTCTCTTAGCCCAATTTCCTTTACCGAAAATCCGGCTCCTCTTACTATTGCTCTCCACTGGAACAGTTCCTAGTTTAGTGGTCTCACTATCTTGCTATGAACAAGTTTAACATAGGTGACCCTACTCTCTATACATAGGACACCTTCCTGCACTATCCCCCTATCTTTGGCCTCACTTTCCATGTCTGGGTGTCCTCCTCTCGTACTTGGTATTTTTAGGCCCAATTGTTACTTTCGTTGTCCTTCTGGCTATGTCGGCCCTATGGAACTTATTATTGGTCTGTATGGCCCTAATTGACTCCATCATCATTTTGCAGTACTTCAATCAATTAAAATCATCTAAATGGGTTGCCTACTAGGTGTACTCTCCTATGATGCTTCACTAACACTATTAAGTCTACTCTTGCTCTTTGGCTAGATTCTCTAACCCTTTTAGCTCCATTCCCATGGAAGTGTTGATATAAACTTGTAAACGTACGACCTTGATGACATTGGCACAAGTTATCCTAATCAGATTCCTCCTCTATGTTTGTAAAATCTCATCATGGGTCTATTATCAACTTACGGACCCTTTAATATTCTCTGTACCCCCTTCGTCCGGCACTAAAATTTCTAAATAGGTAACTCCCTCACGATTGGTCTCTATTTCCCACTTTTGAATAGTTTCGAAACTCTATTCGCATCTTTGTCTGAACAACATATGGAAGATCTTACGATCAAATCGTACCCAAATTTCTCCTAATTAATTTATCTTCCTATGGTTCTGGTGACTGACTCTTATCATTTCTACGCTGCTTCTCTAAGAACAAATAATCTCGCTTGAAATTTAATCTTGAGCATCGTTTCACTCCACCCTACACAATTGCCTTTAGATTATCCTTCCATTAGCCCATCACACTTCCTCTTTTCCCAAAATTATTACATATGACTCTTCAATGGAGTCCCTCTGCCGTCCCCTATTTACTATGCAGGGTGAGTCTGAGTTTATACTACCATTATCTATGGCAATGTTTGGTAAAGCTATTGCCCTTGAGTTATTATCCCATTGTTATCCGCCGAAATAATAATTATGGTGACTTCCATCATGATCATCATTCCCAGAATATTACATAGCTTCTACTGAACGCTTCCTCCTGTAGTCCTTCTAACGGCCCTCGTTGGTCATCCTATATTGTTCGGTGTACAAAAGCCGAACTTAACTTTCATATGAATCATATAACGAAATTTAATAGCAGAAGAACGTAGGTCACATACGTAGAGGAATACAACAATCCTATAATAAGACTTAATATCAAAGAACGATAAGCTGAAATGTGAAAAGACGCACAGATCCTAAGGACTCTAAAACCCGATGATCTAATACCACCTATGAAACTCAGCCCAATTAAATATCGGGTGATCAGTCCTTTATAAAATTTAAAACAGAATATCTGGTTGGTTCATTCTTAGAATCACTGTCGAAAAACATTTACCATCTTAATCACCTAATAATTAATTAAGCTAGTGTTAAAAACTTTTAATCCATTTATTAATACTCAACAACTTAAACCATTAACACATTCACCAATCCCATGAATAATAATAATAATAATAATAATAATAATAATAATAATAATAATAATAATAATAATAATAATAATAATAATAATAATAATAATAATAATAATAATAATAATAATAATAATAATAATAATAATAATAATAATAATAATAACAAATGAGAAATCAACTGACTGAATCAAATAAAACTGGAATAAACATCCCATTTAAATAATTTCAAATCCAACAAACCAATATAAAACTGAATACTGAAGTAAAATAAAACTGGAATAAACATCCCATTTAAATAATTTCAAATCCAACAAACCAATATAAAACTGAATACTGAAGTAAAATGAGTACAATATCTCTCTGACATAAATGAGAACCGAGAATGGGAGACATTCCCTAACTAAAATATCTAAATCATGACACTGAGTAAAAAAGAGTGGAGGCGTCTAATCATCAGGACCTGTAACTCCCACTATAGCTGCAACACGTCAAATCATCTGAAAATCTACGCTTGGCGTCCCCATGGTTGGGCACCTAAAATAGTTGTACAAGAGAAAATAGATTTGCAAGAGACGGGTCAGAGCCCGAGCGTAAAATAGTTTAAAAACAGTTTAGCAAGTATTTAAAATGCGGTAAAGCAAATATTATATACACGTTAGCTCTACGGCTCTCTTGAGATTCCCACCTTTTAACTATTGTGCACACCTAATGTATCTCTAAATCATTCTAATTATCTTTATCACACCTAAAAAATTTTGTAGACATAAGCCTTCTAACTATCACTCACAGAAATAACTCGTATTTCCCATATACTATTATTATTAAATGTTTATGCATTTACTATCCCGAGTAAGAGTTTTCACAATAAGGTTAAGTGTTCACATAATTAAGTTATTTAAGAATTCATTATCTTCATTATCTACAAATTTCATGCAGTAGATAATATCACAAGTATATATATACATATTCATCACTATATAATATATATATACATATACAGCACCCCTAGGCTCAGCTGTGGTGCATGCATACTCTGCTATAAAGTTTAGGTACATCTCATACTGAATAAGGACAATTGGTTCGGAATCACTCGCGAACTATATAAATATGAATCACACATATTGGAGGTGAACATAGTTCCAAGCCTATGGTCTAGGCACATACCTATGCACCCATATGACCATCATCACTATCATTATCATAGATAGTCCGTAACAAGGTTCCATGTTCTGAGGCACCAAATCTAAAATCTTCCCCAATGGGCTCATCAGGACAAGACTGTCCCCTTTAAAAGAAACCTCCCGCGATAGCAAGCGGAGTTGGTATGTCATACACATAATAAATACTACTATAGGTATTCACACAACCTATCAAGATCATTAGGTATTCATACAACCCAAATATTATAATTCATACGTAGTATTATTCTGGTTACTACTTATGATATAATTATTAAATTACGAATATTCTCTCTCTCGTAATTTCCAAGGATAATGGCCCGCTCGAAAATACTTTAAAGAACTTCACCCAATTATTTCCCACATTTCTGTTCTGGAGTGAGTTCATCGTATAATATTATATTTCACTCGAATTAACTACGTCGCATAAATTGGAACAATTTAGAAATTTCCATAATTCAAAAATGTCGGTCAAAGGAGACTTCACCTCGTTTGAACGAGAAGATAGATCACTTGAACAAAAGCTTCGCGCGACATCCTATTTCATTCAAACCAAACTTCGTGCGACATCCTGTCTCGCTCGAACGAAGCCCCATGTCATTCAAACGATACTTTCCCAGTTTGTATCCTACCTCTAAAGTCTGGATTTTCCACCGTTTTTTGAGTTCTAAAAGCTCTATAAATTATTCCCAAACTCCCAACAATTAATTCCAATCCTTATTCCAACATGTAAGGATGATTTCTAACACTCTAGAATCTTTAAATCATTAATAATCATCGAATAAATTCAAAATCCCCAAATTTAATCATATGAACCCTAGTTCATCAATTCTCAATTCAAGAACATAATTAACCCAGATTCATTCATCAATATTAATCCAAATTTTATGGTTCTAATCTTCTTACATGAAGGTATTAAACTCATATAGATTCAGTCCTAAGTTATGAATTAAATCATCCAATTTCACCCAATTCATTTGCAATTCATGTGTATTTTTCACCTACACTAACATGGACATAATTATTGCTAAAAGTGATCAAGTTTAAACACTTGCCTTTGTAATGAAGGTCTGATCTATTGAAGAATATGGTGTAGATGTGATCCCCTTTCTCCTATCTATGTGATGGTGGTGTTTGTGGTGTAAGATGTGTACAAATGGAGGTTCTAGCCCTTGAAACTTCTCCTTCTCCTTCCTCCTTTGGTCTCTCTGTGTGTAAAAATTGATAACCCTGACTCATCCCACGTACAAGCTATTTTATCACTCTAATTTTCGTAATTAATTATTCTCTAAAAATATAAATTACCAAAACGCCCTCTCGGGATGCCGGTTTAGCCTAAAACTGCCCCAAGACCCACACTAAATCCCTGGGTAGGCTTTTCTGACTATCTCGACCCTTATGGACACACTGGCGCACTCGAAATGAACATTTTGGTGACTAAAAATATATTTACTTTTTATTCCATTTAAATTAGTCCTAAAACGACTGACATGCACGTCCCGACTCAATTACCGTAACTGTCGTATTTCTTACTCGCGACAATTTTCATAAATTCTCAATCACTTATTAATTTATTCGCTCAGTAATATTCAATATAATTCTCATCAATAAATACTAACCCTTATCTCGCTAGTTAATATTTATTTTAATCCGAATTAATTATAAATTAATTTCCCATATAAATTAATTTCCAATATTTAATTTAATTAATATTATATTTAAAAATTATTAAAGATACGGGGTGTTACAGTTAGCTCTTAGGATCATCGCGTTATAGAAATATTTGAAAGAGAAGAGAGAGACAATCCATTGTCAGCATGACTTTGAGAGAGCGAGAGCGAGAAAGAGAGAGAAAGTTTGTGTACAGAGAGAGCGCTTTTGGAGAGAGAGTAGTTTTGAGAGAGAAAAAGGGTACTTGACCAAACATCTCTTATGAGTGAGGTCCTTAAATTCGTGGAGGCTTGGAAGAAACTTGAAGCCCTTGTAGCCCAACTCACTTATGATACTGAGAGATCTCGGGAGGTCAAGGTAAAGATTGAGAACAAATCTGGAAAATGGGAAAGATGCTCCTTGCCCCCCCCCCCCCCCCCCCGCTTTAGGGTTTGTTGAAAGGAAGGGAATAGGTTTTGACGGTGCTTCCATATCTCATATTTCACCGGAACCGATTCCTGAGTTTACAACAAATCCTTATGGCCATCAACCATATCCCCAAAGAAGAGTTCGGCCAAGAAAAGGAAACCAAGGTCGGCCTAAGACTGTGTACTTTTGTATTTATTAAAAAATAAAAGGCCACCTTATGGAGTATTGATATAGTTTGGGTCATACATGAGGTACACATGCTCTATCACGCCACACTACTGATCTCACTAGTCTTAAAGAGCTGGTTGAGTTTCTAGTCGCCACTTCTCATATTTTTATGGAAGTGTTCCAACGGATGTCTTTCCACTAGTGAATACTTCCAACATCCCATTTAGAACTAACAACATCAAAGGTAAACAAAATATCACCTCTTATTCGGTGCCTAAGCATGACGCAAAAGCCCTTATTGTTCATATTGCTCTTAAAGATCATTATACCTTACAATGGTATTTTAATAGTGGGTGCTCTAAGCACATGACAGGTGACGTCTCATTTTTTACCTATCTTGAGGATCGCAAGGAAGGTAAAGTCATTTTTGGAGATGGGAGCAAATATAAAATAGCAGGGTGAGGCATAGTAGAAATACCAGGGTTTCTTAAGTTAGAGAATGTTTTGTACGTCAAAGGTTTGAAATCAAACCTACGCAGCATTATCCAACTGTGTGAAACTGACTTTGCAGTAAAGTTTAACCAAAAGGAGTGTGACGTTCATGATAAAATCGGTAAACTTAAACTGTAATCAGTGAGGGTAGAAGATAACTGTTATGGGAATGTGCCCAAGTCCTCATTTTTCTGCAACAGTGCAACAATCTCCTTTATGGATTTTTGGGATCAACGTCTACCCCACGTTAATTTTAGATATTTGGAGCGTTTAGCTAAAAAGAACCTAGTACGTGGATTACGATCACTTAGGAAGACAACTTCCACAGTTTGTGGACCCTATCAGTGTGATACCCCACATATTTTAACCATAGGTGATCAATCCTTCATTGAAACAAATAGTAATCTGTTCATTCTTAGCATCACTGTCGAAAAACATTTTAATTATTAATCACCTATGTTAAATTAAGCATGTGTTAAATTTTATCTTTCATTATTAATAACATTCAGAAATTAAATACAATAACTAAACCATCCAAACAATAATAACAATATGAATCCATCATAAGATAAATAATTAAATAAATAATACAGAATAAACCATTGGTTCTCAATACAAAAATCCAACTATGAGTCTATAAAATAAAACTGAATCCACTAATACATAGTCTGATACAAACGAGTAAATGAAATAACTGAAGGGACGACATGCCCAAATAAAATTACTAAAGTTGAATCCTTCTCTAGGAATGAAGTAACTGAAACGTCTAGTCCAATTCCTTCAAGCATCCATAAGTACTGCAACTACGCATCCCTGAAATAGTTCATTAAGCTCGGGAACCCTGTGGCTGGACACCTAAAAGGTTCTGAAAATATTTTGCAAATTAGTCAAAGCCCAAATTTTTTGAAACATTTAGCAAGTATTTATCGCATTTTAAAATTGGTTATTGACTATACATGTTAGTTCAACATATACTCCCTTGAGTTCCTCACATCTCAACTAATGTGCACGCCTAGCATATCCTACCTAGATATGCTACCCAGCTCATCTAAGTCTCGTCAATAACTATCTATCCACTAACAGGTTTAGCTCCCCCGTAGTGCCCATACAACACACTACTATAACACTAATAATTAACATGTCTTTTATGCTATTATTAACCACAATTAACATTTAACCTATGTTATCATTAAACAACTTCATTAAGTTACTCTACTTACATTATCTTTAGATATACACTTTCTAACTTTTCTACCATCGCACAATAAATGGATTCTCTCATAATTAAATCACGTTTATATATTCGATATCTACACATACTACTTTCACACGCAAGTAGGATAAATACACATGTATGTATATATATATATATATATATATATATATATATTTCATACTATCTATATACATAACTCCAACATCCACGGGCTAAAAACCATAGTGTGAGTCTGCATACTCAGCTATCATTCCATGTGTCTCTCATACCCAATCAAGGACTATTGGTTCGGATATCACCCTCGAACGATAAATCAAATCAACACATTGGATAAAAACATAGTTCCAAGCCTATGGCTCACGCAAACACCTAACGTACCCAATTGATCGTCCAAACTATTATACACCCTAATATCACGTACCCAAGTTCAATGTTCTAGGGAAGAAATTCAGACCTCACTGGAATCGTCAAGGTGGTATCACCCTCAACATGGATCCTCCGTGATAGCAAGCAGCGTAGATTTGTTCATACACATAAAAAAAGCACATAATAGGCATACACACAACCTATCCATATGTCGCATATAATAGGCATACACACAACCTATAAAGTGTAATCCGTATACGTATAAACACAACCTATATATATCATCCGTATAGGTATCCACTTATAACATAATATATATAGGTATCCACCCAACCTATAATACAATCCATATAGGTATACACTCAAACTATAATATAATCCGTATAGGTATACACTCAACCTATACTTATCATTTATACGTAGTATAGATACATATCTCTTGAATACTGATCATACTTCTCAATTTACGATTTATAACTCTCTATCATATTTTCTCGAGTATTATTCTCTACCCAATGGGCCCTAGTTACCCCATACATTATTTCAGTAGCTAATCCACACATGCACTACTAGTCTATTTCATTGGTTCACTCAAAATCCCCGTGATCCAGTCTCATTCTCCCAAATTCAATTACATTACAAATTTTGTCTGATTAACCTTAACCTTAATTCTTCTCACTAAGGTCTAAGCCCTATCCCTATCAGTAGCCTACTGGTAATCAAAATACCTCCCAATTGATTTTAAAAGGATTCCAAAAGTCCACCCAATCATTAATCTCATGTTCTAGGCTAAAAGGGGAAATTTTCCAATATCTTAGAAATCGAATTGATTCTCCCAATGGCCAAATCGATTCGCCCTTGGGCCGAATCGATTTGGAAACTGTCAGTTCTCCTTCTTCTTTATGTAGTCAAGTTTTTACGATTTTTCCACCATGAAAACTTTCTCAATTCTTCATGAAACTTAATTAAATTTCCAAAAAAAAATTACTAAACATAATATAAGGGTATACGAATGATTTCTAACATAAATCTACCGTTAAATCATCACAAATTCAATCCAAAGAATCAATGATCTTCTAAAATCATTAAAACCCAGGTTTTCTTAATTCTTCATTCATAATCCATCATAAACCAAGATTTCTTCCATGTTGTTTATTCAATCACATATGATTTTGTATTCAAATAACATAGGGGTTCAATATACATGTAAATCCTACCTAAGATCATATGTTTAATTCATACAAACCCCCAAAACACTAATTAATCAATAATTATAAAACCTTATGATAGATAAATAAATACGTAGCTTGTGTATTTTTGTCGTTGTTTCAACTTCTTTTTTCATCAAAATTCCCTCGAACCTACAAATAAATTCAAAATATGTATAGGGGTAAGTAAGGGAGTATCAATCCAACTCTAAGGATGGAACACAAAATATGAGAAGATAAAAGTGTAATTCATTTACATATTATTATGATTTTTCTATTTTTTATTTTTATATATTTTTTATGGATTTTTCAAGGGATTAATAATTGACTAACTATACTAATCTTTAAAGTACTACCTAAGATGTAAAAGCTAATAAAAAATTGAGGTAAACAAAATTGTGCTAAAATGTAAACTAACTAAATTGGACTCATAAGGGCTTCAAAATACATCCCATGAATGGGAGATTAGCCCTCAATAATCATCATCCAAAAATATAAGATAAATAAATGAGAGCATGTGAGGATTAAAATAAAAATAATAAGAGAGGAATAAATCAAACCCATTTGTACTTGAATTGGAGCAACTCTTCAATTATACATCAAAATTCTTTCAATCACAATCCATCACTAATTTATTTATTGAATCTAAAATAAAAACTACAAAATAAAAATAAAAGAAGATAATAGATGAATTCATATTGGACAATTAAATAATGAAAGAGATTTGCTAAAAATGCAAATCCTAACATTATAAAATTATACATTAGAACTCATCCAAAGAAATAAATTCTAGATCATTACTTTATATTGAGATAATTGCTAAAAATGCAAAATATCAACATAAAGGGATGGATTATAATTTACCTCCCATAAGGGATGAATTCAACTACACCAATCTATTTTGAAATAATTGCTAAAAATGCAAAAATTCATTATAGAGGGGTGGGGTGGAATTCATCCTAGAGATAAATTTCACTACACACCTTTATATTGAGATATTTACTAAAAATGCAAATACTCAACATAGAGGGGTGGAGAGAATTTTATCACGCGAAGCTTAAAAACTAATTTGGAGATCCTTCTTCAAATGGTCTTCATCTCTTTAAATAGTAGGAATGGAGCTAAGGATAAATTAGGAATTAGCTTGGGTGTTCATGTGGTTTGGGTGTGTCATGTGAGAAGGAATAAAAATCAGATTTCTCATGAGGGTATCTTGGGTATTGGGTTAAAAGTGGTAGTTGGGGTAATAAGGGAAAAGGGGTTAAATGGGTTAAAACATATAGGCATTTAGTTGGTTATGGCTTTTGGTTTTTAACAGGTGAGAAATTGTGTATGGCTTGAAAAGGGAGAAAATGGGTTTGGGTGTTTTCGTATTTGGAGTCGACGAGCTTGCGGGTTAGGAGGTGGGTCGCATCGAAGTTGGGTGTCGGGCTCGGGATGTGGCTACCCAGATTAAGGTCACGATTTTGGTCTGAAGTCGGACTAAGGTCGGAAGGAGGTTCAGGCGGGTTTTGGGTTGGGGCAGTGGCGGGTTGACATGGACGTGGGTTCTGCGCACCGGTTAAGGGGGCTGGTGGGGTACCGGGTTAAGGGTGGTGGTGAGTGATGAGAGAGATGGGTTTAGTGTTGGATGGTGATTTAATGGTAGTGATTTGAGGTATGATGGTTTGTTAATGGAGGTTGAGAGAGAACGAGTGTCAGTGTTGGTAGGGAAGATGATGGGGTATGGGGTTACGTGTGGTAGGGTGTAGAAAGTTAGGGTGAGGGTGAGGGTGAGAGTGAGGGAGGTTTTTGTGTGTATTAGGGTGTATGATATTTGGGTGTGAGTGAGGGTGAGTGTAGGATAGTGTGGAGTGTGTAGGATAAGTGGATTTATGTGTGTATTTAATTTGGACCCTTAAAAATAAAACTAATGAAACTAAAAATCTAAAAATAAAATCCTACTCAAAAAAATAAATAAAGACTCAAATTAAAAATGAAACTAAAAAGGAATAAAAATCTAATAAAACTTAAAAAATTTGAAATCCTAAAAAACAACTAATCCTAATAAAATAAAACTAAAAAAGTAAAAATAAAAATACACTAATTAAAAAGAAATATATAAAAAAAAATTCCTAGAAAATTCTAAATAAATCCTAAAAATAAAACGACTCAAACTAAAAATCTAAAAAAATAATAAAGTACAAACTAAATACACACAGGCTTCGAGATAGCTTTAGGGACAGGTTTAGGTTCGGCTAAGGACGAAAATGGGGAATTCGCTCCATTTATGCACAATTGCCTTGATATTTGTGTTTGAACTCCGCAACGAACAATTCACCTACAACATAAACATTAACGCACATAAGACCATTTTTATTACAAATGAGCGACTAAAATGCATCAATTCGGGGTATAAAATAGACAATTTTGGGGGCTTATCAGCTTACTCTACATGAGTATTATAACCTATTAAAAACATGCAAGATAAACACTTGCCTTTGATATGTAGGTTTGAATATGTTAATAGGCTGATATGATTGATCACCCCTCGCTCCGATTTCGATTCCGCTATGTTCGAGGTGAGAATTGGTGTAGGAATCCTTGATTTTCTTCTCCTCTTCCTCTTTTATGGCTTATCTTCTATTATGATTGTGTTAACCTTAGCCTCTCACTCAAAGGGGAAAATATAGCACTTAAAATTTCAGATTTCCATCTACCACAAACTCCCAAATGACCGAAAAACACTTAAACGATGTCGATTTGGTCTAAATTCACCCCAGGACCCAAACTATACAACTGGGGATACTATTTAGACCCATTTAGAATCAATCGTGACCTCAAAATTACCATCTGAGTCACTTTATAATAATTTCCCACATTGTCCTCAAATAGTCTACACGTATCACTCGCCGCGACGAATAATAATTTTTGCACAAATTATTTCATCAACAATAATCATTATCTCCCAAAATATTTAATTCCATCAAATCACTATACACGTGTAATTTAAAATTCACCAAATTAATTTATTCTTAATTACTCAAAAATATGAGGTGTTATGGCTAACTGGGAAAATAAGTCCGTAGCCCCATCGAAAGTTGAATTTCATTAATACTACATGCGCGTTTGAGTTGATTCACATTGATGTAATGGGTCGTACTCGCATTGAGATTTTGGGTGGTAAGAGGTATATCTTAGTGAGGGTTGAAAATTTCTCTCGCTATTCGATAGTAGGTTTCCTGAGAAAGAAATCTGTTGTTGTAGAGTTACTTGCAACCAAGTGTGGTGTCCTACAAAATTGACACGGGGTCACTATCAATAGAATGCATAGTGACAACGACACTGAATTTAAGGGAAAAAAATGGATACTTACTATGATATCCTTGGAATCAAACATGAGTTTTTGGCAGTGAAAACTCCTCTGCAAAATGGGATTGTTGAGAGGAAGAATAGGACGATTCAAAAGATGGCTAGATTCATGCTTCTCATCATAAAGTGCCTAGGAAGTTTTGGGCAGAGGCGATATCTATTGCGTGTCGCACGATGAATAGGTTATATCTTCATACACACGCACTTCAGACGCCATATGAGTTGTGGGCTGGTAAGAAGCTTAACTTTTCATATCTCCATGTCTTTGGTAGTAAGTTTTACATTCTTGGGGATATAGAATAATTAGGAAAGTTTAACTACCAGAGTGACGAGGGGATTCTATTAGGATATTCATCGACAAGTAGACCATACTGGGGTTTTAACCTAAGCAGCTCTACGCTTATGGAGTCAATAAACGTCATTGTGAAAGATACGAACCGTCGGCGTTTGTTGACCCTAGCATTTTGTGTGAAGATGAAACACTTCCATTTGATGATCCCACTGTCCCTCACACTCCCAGGGTGGACCCTGCTCCTAATTTAGGGTACACACCTACTTGGGTTCATAGGAGTCATGATCCTTCTGTAATTCTAGGAGATCCCACTTTAGGGGTCAAGACTCGTGCTCAGCTAGAGAACGTAGTTAGATCTCTGTGCTACACGTCCTAAGTCGAGCCCAAGGACGTCGAAAAATCATTCAAAAATGAACACTCAATATTCGCTATGCAGGATGAATTGATTCAGTTTAGAAAAATAATGTCTCAAAACTTATCCCCCGACCTAATGAGAAGATTGTAATTGGTACCAAGTGGATCTATAAGAATAAGATGGATGAGAATGGTACCATTATACGTAATAAGGCTAGGTTAATTGCTCAGGGATACACACAGATTGAGGGTGTATACTTTGAGGAGACATTTGCTCTTGTTACAAGGCTCAAGTACATCCATTTATTACTTTCCATCGTGTGTCCTCTGCAGTTCAAGTTATATCAGATGGACATCAAGAGTGCCTTTTTGAATGGAATTCTATATGAGGAGGTTTAAGTGGAACAACTAAAAGGGTTTGAAGACCCTAAGCACTCTGAACACATTTATGATCTGAGAAAATCCCTTTATGGTTTGAAGTAAGCACCTCGTGCTTGGTAGGAAAGGCTTTCTTGCTAACTCTTGGCCCGTGGCTTCAGGAGAAAGGGAGTAGATAAGATATTATTTTTTATCAAAGGAAAATATACTATTTTGGTTGCCCAGGTCTATGTGGATGACATAGTCTTTGGATCCACATGCCCCCTTCATGCTCACGATTTTGATGAGGATATGAAGAGTGAGTTTAAGATGAGCATGGTTGGTGAGCTTATATTCTTCCTTGGTCTCCAGGTTCGTCAGCTAGAGGATGGGATGTTCATCTCCCAATCCAAGTATAAAAAAAAACTTGTGAAGAATTTGCTTCAGACTCTGCGAAGCATGCATATACCCTGATGAGTACCTCAACAAAGCTTAGTAATGACACTTTAGGCAAGAAAGCAGATAAAACCTTGTATCGAATTCTCTACTTGACTTCCAGTCGTCCTGTCATCGCCTTTAATGTTGGAGTCTGTGCACGATATCAGGCATCCCCTAAAGAGTCAAACTTACTATCTTTTAAACGTATTATCAAATACGTGAGTGGGACTCTCTCATACAACATTTGGTATTCCTTTGATACCGATGACCATTTATTCTCCTATTCGGATGGCGATTTGACTGGGGATGTAGATGGATGTAGGATCACTTCTAATGGGTGTTTCTATTTTGGTTTTGTTCTTGTCTCTTGGTTGAGAAAGAAGCAAAACCCTATTTGTTTTTCCACTGCAGAGGCTGAGTATATAGCCTCCAGGAGTTATTGCACGCAACTCTTATGGATGAAGAAGATGCTGGAGGATTATGGGATTTCACAGGACACTATGACTATTTCCTGTGATAACACGAGTTTCAGACACATTCCACAATCCAGTCCAACACTCACGCATGAAGCACATTAGGATATGCGAGCACTTTATCTGAGAGTTAGTAGAACATCAAGTCGTGTCCTTGAGTTTTGTATCCACTGACCTCTAGTTAGCCGATATCTTCACGAAGCCTTTAGATGCCCTTAGATTCAAAAGTCTTTGGAAATCTTTAGGAATGTGCACAATTGACTAAGGGGTGATTACCATGTCTAGTATAGGATACATTTTTCATGCTCATATAATATGGTTCTTATTGCTAGATTGTATCATAGTATATTATATTTTTTATTATTCACTTTTTGGAAAAATACAAAAAAATTCAAATTTTTTGAAAAAAATATGAAAAAGCCAAAAAGATTTTACTTTTGATAAAATTTTTGGAAAAGGACAAAAAGATTTTCTTTTTATAAATTTTTTAAACAACACGAAAAGAGTTTTGTATTTTTGTCTACACCTTTTATAGATGAACATTTAGGATGGCCAATGTCACAACATCATTTTCATATTCCACGTGACTTTTTTATAGTGATTTAAGATGGTGCGTCATTGCTTCCATGTGCTTTATAATGTTTTGGAGTCATTGAGATGTGATTAGTGATATCTTTCTACATGTTTGACTCTTAGTCTCTTTTAATGAACACATGCATGAATTTATTTGATTATTTTACTTGTCGATCACATGTTGGTCGAAGTATTTTCATCTCAATTTTGTCTTTAAAATGAACCAAATGTGATAAAACTTGATAAAGGAAGTAGTGCATGAAGAACCGTTGCCCGTGAGGGATTTTTCTAATATGAAAACAAAATGAGTGTACACGGTAAAGGGCTACAAATGGAGAAATTAACCTTTGCATGAAAGCCACCGTTTGAAAAGAGGCAAAAAAATGTGGCATTGTAGAAAGTAGCCAAGGCCAAACCAGTCAAGTTTGATATGATCATTGAAAAGAAAAGAATAAAATAGAAAAATATGATCATTATTATATTTGAGGGAGTTTGGTTGGAAATAAATCAACAGGTTCGCATGTACTGACAAAGTCTTGAAAAAGCATTACATAGTTTTAGACGTTATTGGTGTGGAAATCATTTTAGACTTTGATTTGTTGATTAGATTGAGTCGGTGTCATTTAAATTCAACATTTTTACACCTAGGGATGATTTTTCAGTTCATTCGTTAAGAGTGTCCAAAATTCATCATGCACATATGTTATTATTACTTGCATTGATTTTCCTATCTAATTTGATCACACTCCTTTTATTTACGCTATCGTCGACTTAGTTATCTTAGTGTTCTTTCATGGTGTGATTATTTGTTATAAAAAAAATTTGTAAGAAAAATTTTGAAAATTTTAAAAAGAGAAGTTTATTACCTTATGATACTCTCCATATACATTGCTATATTTTTTTTCTTATTTGTCTATCTGGGACATCATAAAAGGGGGGGAACGAAATATGAGGGAGTAATTTTGTTTGTTTATTTGAATTAATGATTTACTTATGCCTAATTGATATTGACATTATGCTTATCATTATATTTCAAAATTTTGCGCGTCACGGGTATTTGTTTCTTATCTCATGTGATTAGGAACAAATCGAAGATAATTTTTTTTGCACACCCTGATGATGACAAAGAAACGTTGGAGAATTAAAACTTTGAAGATGTTGAAGATTTTGAAGACATGTACTTTGATATTTCCATTTATGGGTTTTGGGGGATATTAGATTGTGTGTCTATATTTTATTTTGGGTTGCATAATTCAGATTTTTTATAAATGTATTAGCATAGACATAGGTGGAGATTTGTAAGGACATGATTATGTAAATGTCCGTCTAGAATCTAAGAATTTCTTAGTTGTCCTAGATCATAGTTAATATGTCGTATACCGATACATTTGGCACGTCTTCACACTTTCAACCTTGATGTCCATCATCCGAATTTGTAGCATCACGAATCATCAACACGCACCCATCATCCTCAACGTGTGTCGTGCATCTTCAACATGATACCACTAAATCCAATACGTTAAAGGTATAATGTTTAATTAGATTTATTAATGTTCACGTATAAATATGGGAAATTTTTCATAAAATGTTTTATCAAAATGAGGCATTTTTCTAAGGCAAAATAATTTTTGAAGTCCTATAGGAGAGCTTTTTAAAATAATTTTTTCCCGACCCTATCGTTCAAACGACATTGATAACTGGTTCAAACTACTGCTTCTAACAACATAAAATGTCGTTTCGTAGGTCACGGGAAGGATCATTTCTTTGGTGCTTCAAACGACCAACTACTGTTTTACATTTTTAATGGTCATTTCTTAGGTATTTAGTAATGACATTTGATGTCGTTAGAACAACATTGCAAAGCCTCAAAATATTTTGCTCATATGAAAACTAGCTTCGAAATCAGGTTTTTGTAAGTCTTTTACAACTCTGCTTTCTGTAGAACTGCTGCGATTTAAGACTTCAATATTTTAGGTTAAAACATATTTTTATTCACCCAAATATCCCAAATCATTTATGTAAATCATTGTTAAACCTTTTCACTCATATCACCACTCTTATAGTACATCTTGTGGAGAAGGAAGCCTATCTCCACTGCTAATTGTTGGACCACTCAATGGATCTCTTGTTGATAGTTGGAGTTATTGAGGGAATTCTTACTAAAGACAACGAACTGACACCTTTGGGTATTCGCATGTCAAACACGTTGTATTTTTCTATGTATATGTAAGTCGAGGTTCACATTATCTAGTGAAAATAAATGGGTCCTTTAGGGGGATTTTTCCTGAATTTTTGGTTATGATTATTTGGATTGCATGATAATTAGTTATTATTGATTTCAATCATATTAGATGCATATTTAGGGTTTGATTAAAATTGGAGATAAAATTGGAATTTAATTAAATAAGTTTGAACATTGAACGAAAGCGCACTCTCAGACTGTATTGATATAAACTTTTTAATAATTCTTGTGAGGCATTTTAAATAATTTCAACTAGGTTTTTAAATAAATAACTTTTGTCTAATTAGTTTTTCATAAAATTATTAGAATTATTTTTAAAGAATAATTCTCCATAAAGTGTTCCATAATTATATTAATACTAAAAGTCGCTTTGATTAATGAAATGGTTAATATTAAGTGATTGTTGGAGATTTAGATCATGTCCATACCTATAAATAAGTGATTGATTTTCCATCATTCAGACACACTAAAAGAAAAAACAATGAAATTATAGGATAAGGGGGAGAAATCTAAATTCTAAATGAGAGTTTATTTCACAATAGTGTTTTGACCATAGAGAAAAATCTAATCATTGGAATGCGCTGAAACTGGAACATGATTTTGCCAAAGGCAAAATGAAGCCGTAGTCCGATCGGACTGCTCCAACAATCTTTCCAGTTGTGACATCATGGATGTATGTGATTAAAATAACGTTTTATGTGAGATAATCATGTTGATCAAAGATCCTAACGCTAAATATATAATACGTAACGTTTTGTATGATTAAAGAACAAATAACATGTATAATTGGATATTCATGTGTTAGATTTATAGATCCATGTAACATTACTAATTACGTGCTCTTTTGATCATATTGACATGTGGTATTACTAAATTTTTGCCTACAAAAGAATATAAAATTAGGTTTCTGATCTCATGGTTGTCCATTAAAATTTTTTGCCTACAAAAGAATCCAAGTAAAAAATAGATGAATTACTAAATCTTTTAGCGATGATTTCATTGATAGAATTTTTTTTGCTCAAAATATTACGAAATTCATGTATTCACTTGGAAAAGTCAAATTAAAATAAAACCTAAAGCAAACAATGCGAACCACCCTTTTTCGGCAATTTGACATCATTTAGACCCCTAAAGATGCGATTTTGTCATTTTTGACAATAATGTCAATGCTAATAACTCTCACTTAAAAATTTATTTTATGATTCCATGAAATGGAGAGTGGTCTTGAAAAGATTGTTTCTGTTACTCAAAGTGATAACTCAAAATTTTACATTTTTGGAAACATTAATTAGTTTTTCATATTCTATGCTATAAATCACTAAAAATATTTTTTTATCATTAAATGGTTATTCTAATATTCATGTTATGTATTATTTGTTATTGACCAAAGGTCCAATATAAAGTTTTGAATATTAGATTTATGATTAGGGGTTTGACAATAATATTTTCGATAAATTAGATTTTAGATATAATCTATATTTGGTTGCCAAAAGGTCCTAATATAATTATAAATTAATGTTTTGATACTAATATTTATACGATGTTAGATTAGGAAGAGAGTGTCTCAATCTATAGTAGGGGTGACAATTTTATGAACGGAATGATAACATGACACGGAACGAAATGAAATTGACACGATCTTTCGTGTTCGGATCTGGATTTTTAGACCGGCCTCCATGTCCAATTTTTACCACAAAATTGATCCTATAAAGACATGATAGTGACCCAGTTAAGGACACGATATATAGTCTATGTAGACCCATTATGGACCCCATTTAGTCCCATTATAAACCCACTATTTAGACGCTGTATTTTTTGAATTCCTCATTAACGGGTCTAATCGTGTTGTGTCGAGCCGGATATAATTGTATAAAATAAAATTGTTTTTACTTATCATGTCATGTCATGTTTTTAATGTGTCGTGTTCGGCTTAAGAAAACAAAACACGCTATCGTGTCATGTCGTGTTATGGTCCGCTGGATTCGTGTCATGTCAGGTCCTGTGAAAACATGACCCGTTGACCCGTTTTGTCACCCATAATTTATAGTTATAAATATTATAATATTGTGTATGCATATATATTATCCTTGATTATCCGTTAATAAGTTTTGCGTATAATATTTTGGGGGAAGTGCTCTTAGGTCCCTCGAAAACAAATTTTAAACACTAAAGGAATTTTAACAATTTTTAAATACTTAGGTCCACTAATTCTCTTCTTGTAGAAGTCCATGTAGTGGCATAACAAGTGGAACTAATAGCAAATTTTTCTTAAATGTTTAAAAATTTTCTAAAAGCGACCTAAGTTTAAATTGCCCTAATATTTTTGGGGGACATTAATTTTTACATACATTACGTAATATGTATGTGTATGTATGTTCTACAAAAGTTAAATTTTCTGTACACTCTATAAATTAAGTATTCAAAGTGTAATTAAGGATAAACCAATTTAGGATCTCTGTGAATGCAACTAAATTAATTAATTGGTATATTTGTATAATCATATAAAAAATGAATTTCATAAAACGAGATTATTGGGTTCCAAAAATTTTATGACCAAATAAAAATTGAATTTGGTTCCCTTATTGTGATTTTCTTTCGTGACAATTTAATTATGCTTTTAAATCTTCTTATTTTATAAAATTGTCAATCTGAAATTTTGAGACGTTTTCAATGATAATTTTCTTATGCTTATAATAAGCAATAATTTAAATTAAAACTGCCAACTTATATACAATTTCATGAATTTTTTATATCAATCTGAAACGAACTGTGACAACCCGCCTATTAAAATAAGAGGTGGCCACCCCGATACTCCAATAATTATAGGAATCATAGATGGACCATTCTTAGCATAGCAGTCCCTAAAATAATAATACAAGTTAACCACCAATTATTTTAGAAAATGAATGTCAATTTTAATCTAAAAGTTTAAAGAAAATCATTTAGACAATCCAATTTGAAAAGAAGGTGGATATAAAAACAAACGAGTAATTGTATAACAATAATGCACAAAGTAATAACCGAATAAGTTGTCGGTTAACAGACTATTACAAGCAGGTTACACGGAGTATTAAAATTATATATCACATTATATTAAACAGGTACAAAAATTGGGCAACACACCCTAATATGTAAACTGATCATAGCTAGAGTACAAAAGATTGAAGCGTCTATAACGAATATCCTACAACATCCGCAATATGTTATAGCTCCAGAACAACTAGGATGGAGAGGTCAAGACGGGCGTCCTTGCGCTGGAGCACCTGAGCGAACATTGAATTCATGCAAAACAAAGAGATATAAACGGGCCAGGGCCCGGTTTGATATGATCACCATGTGAATAAAATGCATGACCGTTATGAATATTATATCATCATCATAAACTTATCTCTCTCTCACAAATAATGATAAGGATTCTCACCTCTCAATCTAAAAGCACAACCTAGCGCAATAGCAATAACAATGAACAATATTCGTTTTCGTATGAGAAAATATCTAAGTTTCACTTAATGTGATTTTATTTCAGTTTTACACAACTTAAAAGCACGGTTCCAATTTATTTCACAAAATGCTTCACTAGTTCAGTTTTACCCCATATAAGTTCACAATTACCTTTTTCTCTTTAGGAAACATATTTAAAGAAATTCATCTCACAAAATGCTTTACCATCATTACAAGTTCCACTTTTTATTAAGAATAGTTATAATCACATCATATAACAATTCTAAGACTATCCTTCCGGGTACCCCCACTGGATGCGCCCCTAAATGGCTATCATCTTCCAGGGCCTATCACCAAGACAACCTGGACATCCTACATCACGTAACGTCGGGAAGAAGACACATACCTTCGATAGTGAGTCATAACCACACCCGGAATTACCTCACTTCGAACAATAATCACACAATATATAATAACCGGTCCTATGGCCGAGGACTATATTCATCCTGCATTCACTAGCCAGGGGACTCCACCTCATGCGCCTAACTTCCCCTATGATAGCATTTGGAGAGGTGTGTATATGCAAATTATCATTTACAAGTTTTTTCCCTTTTAAAACATTCACTTTTTACATTCTCAAAATCATTTACTTGAAAATTAAATGTCAATTGAAAATATGCATTTCTTATTCACGAAGTCATATCTTATTAATGATATAGGCCACGAAGTACAATTATCCTCACACTAGTCTCCAAGAGTTCAAAGTAATACCATAAGCCATCAATGGTAATTTTCCTCAATACTAGTCTCCCAAAAATCCTAAACCAAATCACTTAGCTCTCCCTTAGTCCTAAGCTAGCTCACTAAATGAAACAACGCTAACGCCTATTGAATAACCCCCGACTTAAGCCCACTTTATCCACATACAAATCTAAGGTATTAATTTCCCTAACATAAACCCCTGATACTATTTATTACTTCCCAAGGGAAGTTTCCTAAGATTTAAACCTAAAAGAAAAAGGATAAAAACTAAGTTGGAAAAATCCTATAAAATAGCAGGGTTTGCAAATCGATTCGCATAGGGCCGAATCAATTCGCCCCTGATAGCGAATCGATTCACCCAAATGCGAATCGATTCAGCTGAGAAACCCAACCTCCTGTCTCAGCCCAAATCGATTCGTCCTTAACCCGAATCAATTCATCTCCCCAGACCTGTAGCCTCCCCTATAGGCGAATCGATTCGCTTGGGAGGCGAATCGATTCGGCTTGGAAGAAATACCCAGTTTGGGCTACGGGATTAAAAACCCTAAATTCCCAAAACTCAATTCTCTCTCTTCAAATCTCAACCAACTCAACTCATATTTTACCCAAATCATTTCTACACAATAACTAACTAATATATCCAACTCAAATCAAAATTGTAATCCAAGATTAAGGGTTTAAACACTAGAATCATCAAAAACCCATTAATGGTTAAAACTCCAAAAACACAACTATATATGCATATTATTCACATTAAATCATACACTAGCAAGTTAGAAACTTGCCTCAAGTTTGTAGTCTCGGATTCTCTTCCTATAGCAACGATTCCAGCACCAAATCTTCAACTCTTTCATTTCTCTCCATTTTCTCCCAAGATCTCTCTCCTCTCTCTAACTCTCTCTAAGTGCAAAACATATAAATGAGAAATAAGAGGGTTGGAAGACTTAATCGGGAATTTAACATTAATTCCCATCTTTAAATGTTAATACAACATTAAAATGACTCGTAACTACATAATTGAGCCATAACCTGTCAAAAGCCCCCAGAACTCAAAAACATAGTATGGCACTTATTTTAACTATCTCGACTATTTCAGAACGAACCGCACTCCAAAATTGGCATCCGGAATATCGTACAATATTTCATGTTCCTATGTCATATTAATTCATTAATAATGATCCAATTGAAATATATGCCATAACCGTCGCTTAAAGCACAACGACGCAATAAACCATAACATGATGCTATTTACCTTCTCTCATCGGTAAATATGCAAAGCTCAGTAAATATTATCTCTTAAATCACTTAAAATAATATTTACTCTAACTTCCATTATTTTATATATTTACCTCACATGGCAAAATTGTATAAAATCAATTACTCAAAAGTAAGGGTTATTACACGAACTAATGATCAAAAATCACCATTTTTACTAATGAATGTTGTTTTGGCTATTTGAGCATGTTTAAGTTCTCAAAACCTTAAATTTGTCATATTTGGTAATAATGTTACCACATATTTTTTTCTCTAATTTTTAAAAATTTCCCTTATTGGATATTATTTTAAGAATTTTCTTAACTCTCTTGTAGTGATCACTCAAATTTTCCATTATTGAAAAATATAGATTTTTCCATTTTATGTGTTTTATTAAATACATCAGTTATCTTATCTTATTTTGTTATCATAATATTTTTGGTATATACCAAATATTATTATGATTATTATAATTATCATTAAGATTGTTATATTAGTATTTATAATATGTTGGATTAGATGTCCATTAAAGTGCTTTAGTCTATAATTATAAATATTAAATTATTGTGTATAAATTTGGCTGTCAGTATGCCCAAATAAGATTATAAATGTTAGATTGTTGATGAAATGTTGATGTGGTTGTTCATTGCAAAATTGTCCAGAGGGACAATTTCGATTATCAAATGAGCATTAATGAGTAAAAAAAAATTCCATCAACAGAACGTTGAAGGACTTAAATATTTTTCTTAAGACTAATATTTACGTGAAATTTAATTCAGTGCTCAAAACTATAAATATTAGATAATGTGTATTTTCTTATTGTATCCAATATGAGTAATGGAATATTAAAAGCATGCCTTAAATTTTTTATCTTAGTATTTATATCATGATTAGATTACGATTCCGCCAAAGTCATCTAATCTAATAAACTGTAAACGTTAAATTTTGTAATAACATTCAAATACTATGTTTTGGCATGACTATATCACGATTAGGTTATGATTCAACCAAAGTGGTCTAATCTAATAAACTGTAAATGCTGAAGTTTGTGATAACATTTCAATACTATATTTTGTTTGCTCCAAAGAGTCCGGATATTATTTTGAGTGTTCAGATTATTAATAATATCATTATGATTAAGACATTATGATTTGGTTGCTCCAAAGAGTTCGGTTGCAAACGTGAAGTTAATATTAAGGGGCAATATGTTTGTTTATTAAGGTTGGTATCAGTTGCTCCAAATAGTCCATAACCTTCCTTAATTTGTAAGTACATTATTCATTTATGCCTTCTCATGAAAACATTATTACTGGTTGAAATTATTATACAATCCTTAAAATAATATAATATTCATATAATGGATAGTTTGGTAGTCACAAAAGTACCCAACTAGAATGATTGCGAATATTAAATTTAACGATAAAAGTGGTAGTAATAAATCATTATGCTTATATATGTAAAAATATTAATGGGGCATATTTAGTTCATTTCGTAGCCAAGATATTTCCCGAAGGAAATTGATTTTGAGTACGTAAAATAAATATTAAAGAATTATGCAATTAGGTGGCTAAAGGGTATCCTAGATAGCATGTCTATCTAAATTACATAATATGGTACCCAATAAAGTCATACAGAAATATTCAAAGTTATTACAAAAGAAAGACCACATTTATAAAATGTTATTAATGTACATATTGTCAACTCATAGCATTAATGTAGTGAGATATTTATCTCATTGATTGTATATTACTTTATTTCTCTAAAAATTTCATATTTTATCCGTTTTAATGTTCTCGAGACTGGCTTCTTAAAATGAAACTAAAAAGCAAAGTTTCACTTAAAAATTCTAAATCGTTATAATTCAGTTTTACTTAAAGAACCCACTATTAATGGATTAAATTTGAAGAATTATTAAACGGATTAAGAATAGTTTTTATGTGAAATCTCATAGTGTTAAAAGATTAAAATATGTGTACCCATGATGTAATATACACATTTTAAGCTATGTTTTATGAATTAAAATGTGCCACTCGATATGAATGAAATAATTTATTTTATTTTTTCAAAACTAAAGTGTTACGAAAAATAGTTCGAAATCAATATGAGTACACTCACAAGACAAATGATATATTCTTGCGTTCGTTTTCTTTTGTTATTTTGGAATCATTTTAAAAACCCGTGAATGGCCTTTCAAAATATTTTTTATCACTTTTATCGTGAGATATTTTTCTTGAGCATACAAAATGTCTTTAAGTTTATATGCGAATATATATTTTTAATTATGGTGTTCTCATTGGTGGTTTATACAATTATATTCTTGATAAAACTTTTACAAGAAAAATGATTGTGATCATATATCGTAGTGTTGAACTTCAAAGTAGCTTTTCAATCTTGTGGCATAATTGAATATCAGACACTTTTAATTCTAGGCTTACTTTGATGATTTGATAAACTAGATTATGTTTGGATTGTCACTTATGAATGTTGACACTTATGTTTGAGCTCTTAAGGTTTTACAATTTTAAAACGATCTATGTGGCCCAAGTGGGAGATTATAGTCATCAGATATTGACCTACATAGATCATATCATTAGAAAACAACAAGTCAAATGTAAAAAGTCGATATCACCACAAGAGTTGTTCACACAAAAATAAATATATATGGTTAAAAGTGTATTATATAAATTCCACTTTACTTACCCAATTTGGCACGCCCCGTATAATTGAGAATTTATAATACATGCATGGATTTAAAATTCACTAAAAGAATTGGAATCTAGAATTATGTCTACACTTTCAAGAGGTTACACTATTTAGTGTTAAAATTGAACATGTCAAATTCGTTAACGAACGGTTAAATTAGTGGGAGTTTCAAATCACCTAATGTGGCAGAGGCCAGATCAGTGACCAAATTTGAGGTGGGAAACCTAACGTCTTTCGAGACTGCTCAGAAGAGAAAAAAGGTAGACATGGAAACTCTCGTAGTTAGTTTCTCCCGACTAGACTTCAAAGGCATCCTAGCTCAACATGATGACCCTTTAGTGATCACGACAAGAGTTTATGGATTTGAGGTACAGAGAATCCTTATAGACAGAGGAAGTTTGGCAGATGTGATGTTCTGGCCCTGCTTCAAAAGTCTGGGCCTTAGTAGATCTAGGTTGGTACCCTATCATCATTTGTTAATGGGGTTCAGCGGTGAAAAGGTCCACCCACTGGGCATGTATGAGACAGACATACGAATGGGTGATGAGTGGCCTAAGGGGTTAACCCGAAAGATCAATTTTTTTGTTATGGACGAAAATGTCTTCTTGGCCTATAACCTCATCATAAGAAGAGTAGCCCTTAAGGAGTTTGAAGCCGTGTCATCGACGGTCCACCAGATGCTAAAATTCCCTACCCCCTATGGGGTAGGGGAAGTGCAGGGTGACCAGACCATAGTATGAGAATGTTACTTCAACTCGGATGAAGAGAGAGAGTCCCAAAATAGAGCTAGTACCACTTATAACATCGATACACTTGACCCTAGAGATGAAATAAAGTTGAAGAAAGGAGAGGCCGCGGAAGAGGTAGAATCCATCGTCCTCAATGAGGACGAACCGAAAAAAATCATCCAGGTCGGCCAAGCCTTAAAAAGGAGGTCAAAGAGGAGCTGATAAACTTCCTGAGGAAGAGGCAGAGTATCTTTGCTTGGAGTCATCCATACATGCCTGGAATTAGCCCCGAGATCATGTGCCATAAACTCAACGTATCTAAGGATGCAAGGCCAATCAAGCAGAGACGAAGGGTCTATTCTAGGGAGAAGTACAACGTCATCCGAGAAGAGGTCAGAAAGTTGGAAGAGGACGGATTCATCAGGGAAGTGATATATCTGGAATGGCTATCAAACGCAGTCATTGTTACCAAAGCCAACGGAAAGTGGAGAATGTGTGTGGATTTTACTGACTTGAACAACTTTTGCCTGAAAGACAGTTACCCCTTACCCCAGATTGATCAGACGGTAGATGCAACTGCAGGACATGGGCTCATGAGCTTTATGGACGCGTATTCAGGCTACAACCAAATCTTTATGGATGCCGAAGTCTCTGAGAAGACAACCTTCATTACTGACAAAGGGATGTATTGCTACAAGGAGATGCCCTTCGGATTGAAAAATGCAGGGGCAATATACCAACGTCTTATGAATAAGATGTTCGAAGACCAAATAGGCAAGACTATGGAGGTGTATGTCGATGATATGTTGAGGAAGAGCTTGAAGGCCTGCACTCATGTGGCAGACCTGGAAAAGACCTTCAATTACATGGACCTGTATAAGATGAAACTTAACCCAACAAAGTGTGTCTTCGGGGTAGGAGCTGGGAAGTTTCTTGGATTCATCGTCAATCAAAAAGGAATAGAGGCGAACCTAGAGAAAATCAAGGCTTTTCTTGACATGAAGACACCTCGGAGTATTAAGGACGTTCAAAGGCTCACTGGAAGAGTGGCTGTGCTCAACAGATTCGTTTCCAGGGTGACCGACAAGTGTCTCTCATTTTTCAAGGTGCTCAAAAAGGCCTTCAAGTGGGACAAAGAGTGAGATGAGGATTTTGATCAACTCAAGTCATACCTGGGATCTTCCTTGCTCTTATCTCGATCCATAGCAGGAGAAAAGTTATACGTCTATCTAGCAGTCTTTAAATCCTCTACAAGTGCGGCCATTGTTCAGGAAGACGTTGGGATTCAGAGGCCCGTATACTTCAATAGTAAGGCCCTTTAGGGATCTGAGCAGAATTACCCTCATATGGAAAAGTTAGCCTATGCCCAAATACATACTTCTAGGAAGATGAAGCCCTACTTTCAGGCCCACTCAATGGTCATTCTCACCGACTCCCCGTTAAGATAGGTCCTCCATAAACCTGAGAAGTCGGGTAGACTAATGACCTGGGCCATTGAATTGGGGGAATATGACCTTACCTATTAGCCTATGACGGCCATCAAAGGGCAAGCACTGGCATATTTTATCGCAGAGTTTACATGGGAAGAGGTCGAGGGTGAGAATAGCACAGAGGCCACATAAGTGTCAAGCAACAATCTCTTCCGATACCCGGAAGAGGTTATGCCCAAGAGAGTCGGAGATGGGATAGCCGAGAATGAGGAAGATCGGTACCTCTTTAGGCATGGAGTTATGTTAGAAGAGGGTTTCTCATCAGATAAAGACATATGAAACCTCTTCGTCGATGGGTCCTCTTGCGAAAGCGGGAGCGGTGTGGGCCTAATACTTTTAAGCCCAGATGGTACTAACATCGAATATGCCCTAAGGTTCAAATTCAAGGCGTCGAATAACGAGTCAGAATATGAGGCCATAGTAGCAGGCCTCTCCCTGGCAAGGACCGTAGGTATAAGACGAATCCTCCTTCAAGGTGCCTCAAGGTTGGTTATTAATCAAGTATTAGGAGTCTATGAGTCCAAGGACGAAAGGATGGCCAAATACCTAAAGAGGGTGAGGACGATACTCGAAGTCTTCGAAGAGGTAAAGATGAAGAGAATACCTCGACAAAATAATAATCATTCAGATGCCTTCGCAAGGTTGTCTTCGGCAACAAAGATAGATATCCGTAGAACAGTCCCTGTCAAGATCCTGCCCAGAGAAACCATTGAAGAAGAAGAAGAGTTTAGTACCCCTTGCGTCAATCTGAACCTAGGGGATTCTTGGATGGACCCCCTTATTAGGTATATCAGAGAGGGAGAACTGTCGAAATCAAAGCTGGAAAGGAGGAAATTGAGGTACAGGGCGGCAAAGTTCTCAATAATAGGAGATGTCCTATATAGGAAGGGATTCCTATTACCTCTGCTCAGATGCGTCCATCCAACCGAAGTTCCCCACGTCCTACAGCAGGTACAAGAGGGTTCTTGCTCCAGTCACATAGGAGGAAGACCTCTGGCGAAGAGGATTGTCATGCAAGGATATTGGTGGCCGACCCTGGCCAAAGATGCGACAACTTATGTAAAGAGGTGCGATAAATGTCAGAGATTCTCCACAATCCCCCATCAACCTCATCAGCTTATGACGTCTATCACTTCCCCTTGGTCATTCGCAGTATGGGGGATCGACTTAGTAGGTCTCCTACCAAGGGCTATAAAAATTACAGATTGTTGATAGTTGTCATTGATTACTTCTCCAAGTGGGTAGAGGCAGAGCCGATGACCACGATTACAGAGAAGAATACCTTCCAATTTATTTGGAGAAACATCATATGAAGATATGGCCTCCAAAATACCCTCATTTCGGACAATGGAACATAGTTTAAGAATTCTTCCCTGGAAAAATACGGTGAAAGAGTTGGGATAAAGCAATTTTTCTCTTTTCCTGGCCGACCTCAGGCAAACGGTCAGACCGAAGTCACCAACAGAATAATCCTCGACGGGATCAAGAAGAGGTTGGAAGAAGCTAAGGGAAGATAGACTGAAGAGGTTTATGATGTTCTGTGGGCCTATAGAATGATGGCTAGGACACCTACGGGGGAGACCCCATTTATGATGTCATATGTCTCAGAGGCCGTCACACCCACAGAGGTTGGACTCCCTACTCATAGGGTTCAGGCCTACGACCCCGAGAAGAATGGGGAGGAGATAAGACTCGACCTAGACTTGATCAAGGAAAGAAGGGAAGATGCAGAAGTCAGGCAAGCAGCTTAGCAGCATAGAACAATAAAGTTCTACAATCAGAGGGTAAAATCAAGGACCGTAGCTATAGGATACCTAGTGCTAAAGAAGACGTTCTTAACCCAAATTGGCATGGCCCCTACAAAGTAATTGAGGAGGTTATTCCAGGAACCTACAGATTAGAGAACCTCGAAGGGGAACCATTCTCCAATCCTTGGAATGATGATCATTTAAAAAAGTATTACATATGATGTTGTAAGAGAGTCTGTAAATGTATTATCTTAGGAAGAGGTTATTAATGAGAAGAACAATTTCCATGTTAATTCTTGGTTCATTGTGCTCTAGTGCTAGAAATAATGGGGATAACATCTTAATTGATGACCTCAGACCTTATAACATCATGATTTGATGAAAAGGTGTGAGGTCAAACATCATACTTGGATGACCTCAGACCCTTAACATCACTAGTTTGGTGAAATTATATATGAGGATAACATCTTAGTTGATGACCTCAGACCTTATAACATCATGATTTGGTGGAAAGGTCTGAGGTTAGCCATCATACTTGGATGACCTCACACCCTTAACATCACTAGTTTGGTGAAATTAATTATGAGGATAACATCTTAGTTGATGACCTCAGACCTTATAACATCATGATTTGGTGACAAGGTCTGAGGTCAGACATCATACTTGGATGACCTCAGACCCTTAACATCACTAGTTTGGTGGAATTAATTATGAGGATAACATCTTAGTTGATGACCTCAGACCTTATAACATCATGATTTGGTGAAAAGTTTTGACGTCAGACATCATACTTAGATGACCTCAAAACCTTAACATCATTAATTTGGTGAAATTAATTATGAGGATAACATCGTAGTTGATGACCTCGGACCTGATAATATCATGATTTGGTGACAAGGTCTGAGGTCAGACACCATACTTGGATGACCTCAAACCCTAAACATCACTAGTTTGGTGAAATTAATTATGAGGATAACATCTTAGTTGATGACCTCAGACCTTATAACATCATGATTTGGTGACAAGGTCTGAGGTCAGACATCATACTTGGATGACCTCAGACCCTTAACATCACTAGTTTGGTGAAATTAATTATGAGGATAACATCTTAGTTGATGACCTCAGACCTTATAACATCATGAATTGGTGACAAGGTCTGAGGTCAAACATCATACTTAGATGACCTCAGACCCTTAATGTCATTAGTTTGGTGAAAATTAATGCATGGCAAAGAAAATCATCCAACAAACAACTCAGTAAGAGAAGAAATAAGAGCCCTCCTCAGAGGTTGACAGATTGAGTTACAAATGGCAAAAATTAAAAGTAAAATTGTTCATCAGAGGTTACAGTTCAAATATATAGTGAAAAAGTACAAAAGCTTCACAACTAAGATGTCCTAAGGGTTTCCAGGGACAGTGTTGGCATCCTCAGCCTGATTCCCTTGGCCGACGTTGGTCACCTCAGCCCCATCATCTTTGGGGTGGGCTACTCTGTCTTTATAACATCCAATGGCATTGTCTCTGCAGGGGCAGCATCCTCCTCTTCAACCTCTTGAAGGGCTTGAGCAAATTGAGGGTTAGCAAAACCCAGACCTATGAAGTTAAAGGCTTTTAATCCCCCTAACTCCTTCTCCTTAGCAGCCGCCCATTTTCCAGTAGCCTTAATACCTCTTTTGAGGTACTCAAATTCGAAGCTGATAAATTCATCGAAGACTTTGTAATCATCCAGAATCCCCTCAGAAGCATCCACAAGGGCTGCCTTCACTGCAGCGTCAACCTTCTACTGGAGAATGTCGTCCTTGGCCTTCAGGGCAATGGTGTGGTCCTTTTTAAGCTTGGAGATCTCTTTTTCCAACTCCTTAACCTTCTTATTAGACCCTTCAAAGGCAGACTTCAGACGATCTATCTTTTCATTCAGAGAGCTTTGCACCTTCTCGACCTCTTGGCCTTTTTGGATGAGGGGCAACTTCTTCAGAGTCCAGTTGGCAAGATGATGCATAGCAACGAGGCCCTACAAATCATGTGGACGTATATATAAGTTAAAATTTAAAGCATAGTTTACACTTCGAAGCTAAACTAAAATTAGAAGTCATACCTGAATAGAACTGTAAAGGCCAAACTCAACCAGCAGAAGGGTGTCCATGGATTGACAAAAGCGTTTATCAGCATCAGTCATAGCAGAGATGATGGAATCCAATGCCTGCAAACTATGGCCTATGATGCTATCATTAATTTTTAGTTGCTCTATACGAGCAACCAATTCATCCTCAAAAGAAATAGGGATGGCACGATCCCCACCTTTCTTCTTCTGCCTTTGATCCTCAGGGGAAGGATCGACAACCTTTCTCTTCTTGGTGGCCTCAGCCCTCGATGTTGAGGGAGGGGGAGGAGGAGCATTCAGACCTGCTTTTTTGATGAGCTTCGTTAAACTTGGTGTTGCCATCTCCCATAACTCGTTAGATATTCCCTTCTGACGCTCTACAAGATACAAAGGTCTGAGTTAGAGAATCAGATATACTTCAATTCAGAGGTATGACTTGTTGAAATTAAAAGCACTTACCAAGCTCTGACAGAGGATTTCCCCCTAGACCAGTCTCAGAGAGGTAATCGGGGGTCATCAGATGTTCGAATTTTACAAGCAGACCATGCCCCCCTAGTCCTGAAGGTCTTTGACCTTCTGAAGATTTTGTTGGCTAAGCCCAGGGTCGGCCCTAGCAGCCATTATAACCTTTCCCCATCGTATAGGTATCCTCGGCTCTAATGAGGAAGAGGGGGCGCAAGGACCAAATTCCCATGCCCCTAATGCAAATAAGTACCGTGGCTTCCAGTTATGGTTTAAGGTTTGGGTAATTTAAAGCATCTTTTTGTTTGACTTCCGAGCTAAGAAATGATAATAGCTCAGATGTTTCCTGGAAGATAAAGGGATATAGCACCCAGTAAAGACTTAGACAAGAAGGTCTGAGTGATGGACCACCCTCCATAAGACGATGGCTCTAATTATCACCCTCCAAGCATTGGGTGACAACTAAGCAGGGGCCAAGTTGATATAGGCCAATATAGACCTGATGATGGGATTGATGGGTAGACGAAATCCTAACTTGAACATCTGCTTGTATAGGTAGATTTCACCATCTTGATCATCATAAGCCCTCTCTTCCCTCATAGGTCTCCTAAGTTTTATAGAGGGGCTTATGGAATAAAGGTATCTAAAGGACAAGAGGTCGACCTCGCTGACTGTACTCTCAATCTCGGCCACCGTAGAGGTATCAACATCACTCTCCACAGCATCATCATCATCTAACTCAACGTCGGCCTGAGCAGACGATGGGGTACCACCTAGAAACCTCTGAGCAAACTCAGCCCCTGTGACTGCCGATAGAGGAATGGCTTCAAGAATCGGTGGAATATCCACACTTGGTCCAATAATCTCAACCTCTGAGGAAGAGGTTGATGTGCTTGAACTTTTGTTAGATGAGGCCCGACTGGAAACCTCTGCCTGGTCAGGGACTTAATCTTGGTGATTTGTGAAGTCCACGGCCTCTTGGAAGGAGTCCACAAACATAGGGTCTGATGTGGATGACTCATACTCCGACATTGGAGAGGGTTCAGCAGGAACCTCTGCTTCGTCAGCTGGTTCAGTTGGTTCAGGGTATATGACCTTCAGAGGTGGGGGAAAAATAAGTCTGAGGGGGAATTCCTCAGACCTACGAGCTTCCTCCTGCGCTCTTTCTATTGGCCTAATTTTCTCTAAGGTCTTCTCCTTAAGAGAGGGGAATTACTCTAAGAGTTGATAAAGAGGTATGAGCATATGAAGCAGACCCTACACTTGCAACTCTCCTAAATAACAAACAGGATTGGTAAAAGGGATTGAATATCAAACTATCAGGCTTTGAGTATAAACTACCAAGAATAATAAGAACAGTGTTGCCGGAAAACTGATACTCTCACTAGAAGACTCTTGAAGCTCATTGAAAAATTTAAGAGCAAGAATAAAGGCAGAAAAATGAAGAAGAATGTATGATGAGGGGTACCTGAAGGAAGGTGAGGATAAGCAAGAAAGGAATCCCAATAAATGACACCCAAACGCACTTCAAATCTGATTTCTTCGAGAGAGAGAGAGAGTTACAGAAATGATCGAGTTCGAAGAAGGAGAGAAATGAAGAAGAAAAAGAAGAAAATATGGTTTAAACCCTTAAGTATGAGTGCACGCTTCCCAAGGCCCATCATTGCCTTGGGAGCCCAAAAGACTACAATGATTGCAGTTGTCAGACACATAAGCCACTTCAGTAATTGAAAAGTGTCAAGAAAGGGACATGGGTATAATAAAAAGGGAACTCGGAGTTATATACCCCTTTTCCACCTGCTCTTACATATGACTAAGGGCTAGGGCGTGATTGATATGCCTGAATGTACCCCCTCGGCTCAGAGACATCAACCTAGGCCATAAAGGTGGCCGATGTTTGAGGGACCTTGAATTCATCATTAACAGACTCGTCCCAGGCAAGGTCAGCCACGACCGACGTTGCTATGTACCTCGACAGGTGAGGTCTCCATAATTGAGGGGCGGTTATCCATCTGATCTTCCAAGAATTGCAACCTCGGATGGAAGATGAAGAGGTTGTCATCCCATCATCAACGTCGATCTCGGCTAGGGGTCGGTCGACGTTACTATTTCGACACTACATCGGCCTAGGCCGACATTATAGCATGTCAAGCCTTACCTAGGCTCTCCCTTTGAGTCAAGGTCACCACCTCGTCCTATCCCAGGCCGAGGTTGTGACCAATCGCAGTTGGCTGAGCTCTTATGTGCAGATGTGGGGCTGGGAACATGTGTACGCAATCAGTTATAACCGAATCATTCCCCTCATGTGAGGGAATATTGAGGTCATCATTATCTACAGGAGATCAATCAGGAGTCATTATCATATTGGTTCGAGCCCCATGCACATACTCATTGCATGCTTGGGGGGTACACTACACCCCCCAGGAACTATATATAGAGGTCATCCTCTACCTTGAGAAGGATCCCAAATGAACAACCCTAGCTGAAAATTTGTCCAAGAATACAGTGGAGAGAGAAAGCTTGAGAGATTGTATCTATGGCCATTAGAGCCCTCATACAGTGATATTAATCACACACCCGCACCGTGGGCGTAGGCCTGATTGGCTGAACCACTTACATAATTGTGTTCATCCTCATCTCCTCACCTCAATCTCTTATATTTACTATATACCCTTATACTGCCATTATTAACACTGAATTGAGCTCGTAAACATATATATATATATATATATATATATAGCAAGAGAGGAAAAATATAGAAACGAGTCAGAGCCCGAGTTGTGAAAATATTTTGCAAGTGCATAAATGCCTTATTTTTAAAATATGTTTTATCTCATATTTAAAGTGGTATTGCACTCCCATGATATACTACTCACCTCTCTTCTAATAGTGCACACCTAGCACATCCATCTAAAAATCCTAGTCAAGCTACACTGCCTAACTAATCCGTTACCCCCAAACTCTGGAAACCCTAAGCAAACCAAGTACTAAGGGCTAAACTTCTCCCCAGTCTCAACACTATACCATGTTCATGCGAGGGGTGTCTCGCAAAGTGAAATCCAAACAAGGAACCCCCCCCCCCCCCCGATACACTACTACTTGGCAAGGTCGATCGTCGAGATCCATTAGACCCTCGGTACATATATATATATATATATATATATATATATATATATATATATATTAAGAAAAAACAAAACGAGAACACTAAGGGTTACACTTCTCCCCAGTCTCAACACTAGGCCGTGTTCGTGCGTGGGGTGTCTCGCGAAGCGAAATCCAAATAAGGAACCCCCCCGATACACTACTACTTGGCAAGGTCGATCGTCGAGATCCATTAGACCCTCAGTACTCAACTTATATATATATATATATATATACTCATATATATAAATATACATAACCTCCTCATTCATAATAGATATCACAATATAAGTCCGGATACAATCTCCCAGAATGAGAATTCATTTCATATTCAATTTATCTCTTTACTCTAATAGAGATATAATATCTTGTTCTCATGCACAAGTAATATACTATACACACTAGTATAATAACCATCCCAACGAGTTATAACTCAAAGTTGTGGTCCCTCAATGCTATCATCTTCCAGGGCATCACTCACATACCATCCTGGGGACCAATGGTTGGACTCAATATCACCGTCATCGCGGTCAACAATCACAACGTCTGGGAATCGATCATAGTTCCTCCCCGAAAATGAGACGAAACATACCCACCACGTATCACCCGTAATAAAAATCACACAATATAACAATGGACGCTATGACCTAGGTACTATACGCTCCCTGCTCCTCAAGCCGGGGGCCTCACCCATATCGCGCAACTTCCCATGATAGCATTAGAGGGGGTATGCTTCACATATATATATATATATATATATATATATATCTGTATATATATCTGTGTGTGGATGGTATATATATATATATATATATATATCCATATCATATAATATATATACTTTAATCACATAGTATATATATATATTCTACATTGTTCCTCAAATATATATAAATGGCCATAATTTCCAATCGCACATAACGATGGCCAATAATCCCAAAGATTCTCATAAATAATAATATTCGAGTGTCCGCACACTCACGATACTAAACTCAAAAGTATTCTCGCACTTGATAAATAACCCGTACCTTATTCATACTTAAGGATTTATATAATTTCTCCAACTATACCAATTCACACTAAGTAAATACGCATTTTCCCAAATTCATCCTAATAGTCTCGCAGGACATAGTCACCCATAATTGATATAATTATGTTTTCCACTCACACAATTATATCGGCCTAAATGCCCACTAAAATTATCCCAAGGAATATTCTACCCCGAGCACCCTTAAATTTAATAGGTTGTGGATTCCATTTCCATGAACCCAAGGACTACATCATGTCTAAATAATAATTTAGAGGTCCCCACTCTATTTTTGGGAAACCCCAACTCCCTAATTTCTCAATTTAATTTATCTTCTTCAAAAGTATAATATTTGTGTCACAAAATATTACCCCTTCCTAACCCCCATAGATTCCATCAAATGGCTAGGAATAAGTCCCCCTAGTTGGATATTAAATTCCTTAATTAAACAAGATAAAATCATATATTTGGGTTTTTATCCCATTTAAACATCACAAGATAAAATTGCCAAAATTTTTGCATGATTGGTCGATCGACCCTCGGTCGTCGATCGATCGATCAAGCTGGGCAACTTCTTTTTCGACCCCTGTTTCGGCCATTAACAAACCTCCAAGCTTTGTTTCCTATTATCCCACCAACATATAACCACACCCAACTATATATGCACCAAGTAAATAGGTTCTAATCATCCTAGAACCAATAATTAACAACTAAATTCGTTTTAATTCCTAAGTTTCTCCAATTTCATAATTTTCGGGATTTACCCGTTAAACTTCCGAAAAACCCGTTTAATCCACGAAAATCCAACCCAAAATCTTTAGGGCTTGTTCTTACCAATTATGATATGATATTTATGCTCAAAATTAAATAAAGCAAGTAAACACTTTCCCGGAGGATAAAATCCAACGACCCCGAGTCGAATCCCACGGAGTTTGGCCCGGAAATCCTTTTTCTCTCCTCTTTTCTCCTCTTCCTTTCTTCCTTTCTTCTTTTCTCTCTTTTTCTTTCCTTTCTCCCACTCTCTCGTGTCTTTTATAAGGAGAAATAAGGGTTTATCTCTTTTAAACCCAAAAATGAGTCGTTTACTCAATTTCGAGTCCCTATTAATCCAAAAATTATCGAAACTCAATTACGACCCCCGGATACTCTATTCTGACTATCTCGGCCATTTCGAGACTAATCGCTCACTCGAAATCTCCATCTGAGGTACTTGACCGCAAATCACTAATTTACCCCCACACAACTTAATGTGGTATTCCCATTAAAATATTATCCTCTGTCGCTTCTCCCAGCTGCGGCGTATAATTAAAATACTCTGACTTATTTACTTAATCCCAAAAGTAAATATAACACCTATCGAAAATCATCTAAACCTTGAAAAGTCCAAATTTTATTATTCACGATAATTCTTAAATTTCCAAATTACACTGAATTATTGAATTTAATTTCCCATAAAAGTGCGGGGTATTACATACTCCCCCCTTACAACGGAATTTCATCCTCAAAATTCAGATATAACCGATACTACCAACACTAACCTAGGATCGTTAATCACTCCCCATCCTAATGCCTCAAAGTGGAATGATACTAGACAATAGCTCTTAACAGTACCCCCATTCATCACCCACCTCTATCAAGGTTTATACTATACTATCATGCCATCTCGGCATAATCTTCAATGCTATATACTATGCCCCTTCAATCTCAGGCGGCATATAAAACCAACTTACTAAGGTGCCCATATACCTTTTTAACCTGTGCGTCTCCGTACAACAATCACCAACGTCCGACACGTACAAACTTTCTAAATAATAGGCCTTATTTCCTCTACATAATACTCATACATGGGTTTTCCCAACCCGTAAAATCCCATTCTTCTCAAGGTTAACCAACCAATATCTATATATCGGCGCTACTAACTCCACTGGCCTCACTGTCCAAAAATTATAAGATTGAAGGGTTCCTACCTACGAAAAATAGTACTATCCTAAATATATCCCTAGTGACCAAGGCCTCTCTCAACTTCCGACATTTGCTCGGTTTCATGCGTAGGACATTTCGCAAAGAGAAATCAAGACAAGGAACCCTCCCGTTACACTACTCCCTCACATCATCGGTCACCGAGATATAATGGCCTAAGGCACACCAGCGGGACGTCCTAAATCCTACCTCACTAACCTACTAACGTACTTCTACCACTCTATCCTTACACCTAGAAGAAAAGGAAAATCTAACTAATCGAGGCACCAACTCTCTGCAAAAGCGTTATGAACATCATACCCAAAACATACTTCCTCCAAAATTGGCCTTTTCATTAAGGCCTGGCTATATGCCTCAAATCAGTTTCTCCAACTCCTGCTTTACCCACCTACTTGCGGCGAGAGAACCATTTTAGTGCTTCCCTATAGTACTATGCTTCCATAAGCATATCATCATCATGCGGCTCTTAGTCTATAGTGTTTCATCCATACTATATCACTTATCCACAAAACCAACATCCTTGCATCCTATAATATCTCTCCACTCCCGACATCGTTAAGGTTCATGCGTGGAGCGTCTCGCAAAGCGAAATCCAAATAAGGAACCCCTCCAATACACTACTACTTAACTTTTTCGATCGTGGAGGTCCATTAACTTCAAATATGAAATCAGGATAACCATATCCCCTCTTTCAACAAAATGTGGTCTGAACTCCCATCTCTGTCTAGGAGTCATACCACTAAGCGCTCGCATTAACACTCAGTCCTGGCGCAACCAATAATGAGCTTAAACTCACAGCTCAACAATTAACCCTGCATACCTTAAATCACACCTATAAGGTCGCCACGCACTCGAGTCATGATAATGAAACATCTGCTAACTGAAGTTCCATCCACACATATAATAAGGGCGAACTCAGCATGTATCCAGGTGAGATATCGCAACAACAATCCATTCCACCAAGGAACCGCGGACCTGATAGTCTTACCATCATTAGCTTGCTATCGCTCTGAACAACGAATATCATATTCTTCTCAAAATAACACCATACTCGTATAACACACACAAAATGAGTAATACCAATCTGATATAAACTTAAAATACTAACATCCTCTCTTCACAGCGAATGAATGAAAATAAATTCCCGCTATCGCAAAAAAAACATAAACATATACTACATAATGTTATCAATATTATTTGTAAACTCGTATCACACATGAATCTGGTTTTTTAAAAAAGTTCTGTGCTCAATCATGTCACACAGAACATACCTCCTTCAATTGAGGTGAAACTCATAGCAACAACTTCGCCTATCTCCCTAGCTACTCCAAAAGGTTCCCGAACTTAGTACACTTACCGTAAGTGAACCAAAAATTACTTTAATCAACGCCCCATCTGGGCACCTTACTCTTGCCCCTTAACTCCCACTAGGCAATGATTAACCATATGGTTCTACACTCCACATTTCAACATTCCCCATCTTGGGTCACCCTGACCGTTTTAAGGTTATCAGTATCTTGGACTCCATAGTCGCGATTTTGACAATCACTTTACTAGTTCTCCTTAACTTATTCATAAAAAGGAAACTCCACTACCGGCCTCAAAAGTCCTATTTTATAGAATTCCCCGGGTGGATGTCCACCATTGGGGTCCACGAACATATACTTTCTTCATAAGTGTTAGCAACATTTCTCTAATGAGCCTATCATTCCTCGGAAGGGCTCTCTCTTCATTGCACTTACCTTGATTCAGTACAAAATTCACTTATTCATAACTTTCTTTATTCACCATCGACCTCTGACCAATCCTTACGTGAATAATTTAAAACTGCATTCTTCTCATTCCTGGTAAATCATGGGGACTCCGTAAGATCCTTTTAGGGGAAAAACATCTTGCTCCCTCGAATATTGTTATCACCATTCCCACCATTTCAATATTGCTCCTACGAGTGAAATTTTTTTCTAAAATTTTCACATCTAGGTATTTCCATACCTTTCTCTAAGTCAAAACTTCTTAGCCTTCTACTTCCACTGAGTAATGCTACACTACTTTCGCATGAATTAACTTCAAAGTATGGTCCTTTTCAAAGACCTTTTTTTTAACCCTTAGCTTCACCGGGTAATTCAACTTTAGTACCACTCTCTACTATAGTGGTACTTGGATACTTATAACCACTATACCTTAATAGTCATTTCAACCATCTTTGATAAAGGCCATAATGAGAGTGACCTCTACTACGGTCCTAGTCCCCAACTTCAACTAACCATTCCAAATAAGTCCTGCCTTCTGCTACCCTTGCAATGGCCTTCTGTGGTCGTCCTTCATCGATCAGCACACGAATCTCGAAGGATCACATAAAAGATTATTAAAATCATATAATATGGAAGGAGAATGAAATCCCATAAGAGGAATCAATAATCCTAATCATAAGTCTCTATAACAAATCGAGAGTAACGCTGAAAGCGTACTACGTCAACACAGATTTCTAAGGACACTAGAACCTAATGCTCTGATACCATCTGTGACACCCCGCCTAATAAAATATCGGGCGATCACTCCTGTAACAAATTAAAACCGGAGTCGCATATGGATCATTCTTAGTATCACCGTCGAAAACCAAATTAATTACTAATAACCAATTAGGCTGGCGTCAAAATTTTATTTAACTAATATTTTTAAACGAACTATATAATTGAAATAATCACACAGTTTATATAAATGAAACTAGAAAGAGATAAAATAATTGAACACTCGGTTCAAATATAATACAACCAAATCGAATGTCGCACTAAAAGGCGGTAAAAGAATAATTAAATACAATTGGGCTTTGGGCCCGAAAGTTACTACAATGCTTCCTATCTAGATCACAAGAATAGAAGCATCTAAAATAAACCTGCATGCATCCAAAGCTGCTGCAGCATACGTCTGACTCGAAAGGATCATCATTCAGGCGTCCCTATGTCTGTACACCTATATATATATATATATATATATATATATATATATATATATATATATATATATATATATATATATATAATATAGCAAGAGAGGAAAAATATAGATTCGGGTCTGAGCCCGAGTTGTGAAAATATTTTGCAAGTGCATAAATGCCTTATTTTTAAAATATGTTTTATCTCATACTTAAATTGGTATCGCACTCCCATGATATACTCCTCACCTCTCTTCTAATAGTGCACACTTAGCGCATCCCTCTAAACATCTCAGTCAAGCTATGTTGCCTAACTAATCCGTTACCCCCAAACTCTAGAAATCCTAAGAAAACCAAGTACTAAGGGCTAAAATTCTCCCTAGTATCCACACTATACCATGTTCGTGCGTGGGGTGTCTCGCGAAGCGAAATCCAAATAAGGAACCCCCAATACAATACTACTTGGCAAGGTCGATTGTCGAGATCCATTAGACCCTCAGTACACAACATATATATATATATACTTATATAAGAAAACCCAAAACTAGAGCACTAAGTGTTGAACTTCTCCCCAGTCTCAGCACTAGGCCATGTTCATGCGTGGGGTGTCTCACGAAGCGAAATCCAAACAAGGAACCCCCCGATACACTACTACTTAGCAAGGTCGATCGTCGAGATCCATTAGACCCTCAGTACTCAACTTATATATATATATATATATATATATATATATATATATAACCTCCTCATTCATAATACATATCATAATATAAGTCCGGATACAATCTCCCAGAATGAGAATTCATTTCATATTCAACTTATCTCTTTACTCTAATAGAGAATAATATCTTGTTCTCATGCACAAGTAATATACTATACACACTAGTATAATAACCATCACAACGAGCAATATCTCGAGGATGCAGTCTCTCAATGCTATCATCTTCCAGGGCATCACTCACATACCATCCTGGGGACCAGCGGTCGGACTCAATATCACAGACATCGAGATCAACAATCACAACGTCTGGGAAGCGGTCATAGTTCCTCCCCGAAAATGAGACGAAACATACCCACCATGTCTCACCCCTAATAAAAATCACACAATATAACAATGGACGCTATGACCTAGGGACTAAACGCTCCCTGCTACTCAAGCCAGGGGCCTCACCCACATCGCGCGACTTCCCATGATAGCATTAGAAGGGGTATGCTTCACATATATATATACCATTCACACATAGATATATATACATATTCGTATCATATAATATATATATACTTATATAAGAAAACCCAAAACTAGAGCACTAAGGGTTGAACTTCTCCCCAGTCTCAGCACTAGGCCATGTTCATGCGTGGGGTGTCTCACGAAGCGAAATCCAAACAAGGAACCCCCCGATACACTACTACTTAGCAAGGTCGATCGTCGAGATCCATTAGACCCTCAGTACTCAACTTATATATATATATATATATATATATATATATATATATATATATATATATATATATATAACCTCCTCATTCATAATACATATCATAATATAAGTCCGGATACAATCTCCCAGAATGAGAATTCATTTCATATTCAACTTATCTCTTTACTCTAATAGAGAATAATATCTTGTTCTCATGCACAAGTAATAGACTATACACACTAGTATAATAACCATCACAACGAGCAATATCTCGAGGATGCAGTCTCTCAATGCTATCATCTTCCAGGGCATCACTCACATACCATCCTGGGGACCAGCGGTCGGACTCAATATCACAGACATCGAGATCAACAATCACAACGTCTGGGAAGCGGTCATAGTTCCTCCCCGAAAATGAGACGAAACATACCCACCATGTCTCACCCCTAATAAAAATCACACAATATAACAATGGACGCTATGACCTAGGGACTAAACGCTCCCTGCTACTCAAGCCAGGGGCCTCACCCACATCGCGCGACTTCCCATGATAGCATTAGAAGGGGTATGCTTCACATATATATATACCATTCACACATAGATATATATACATATTCGTATCATATAATATATATATACTTATATAAGAAAACCCAAAACTAGAGCACTAAGGGTTGAACTTCTCCCCAGTCTCAGCACTAGGCCATGTTCATGCGTGGGGTGTCTCACGAAGCGAAATCCAAACAAGGAACCCCCCGATACACTACTACTTAGCAAGGTCGATCGTCGAGATCCATTAGACCCTCAGTACTCAACTTATATATATATATATATATATATATATATATATATATATATATATATATATATATATATATATATATATATAACCTCCTCATTCATAATACATATCATAATATAAGTCCGGATACAATCTCCCAGAATGAGAATTCATTTCATATTCAACTTATCTCTTTACTCTAATAGAGAATAATATCTTGTTCTCATGCACAAGTAATATACTATACACACTAGTATAATAACCATCACAACGAGCAATATCTCGAGGATGCAGTCTCTCAATGCTATCATCTTCCAGGGCATCACTCACATACCATCCTGGGGACCAGCGGTCGGACTCAATATCACCGACATCGCGATCAACAATCACAACGTCTGGGAAGCGGTCATAGTTCCTCCCCGAAAATGAGACGAAACATACCCACCATGTCTCACCCCTAATAAAAATCACACAATATAACAATGGACGCTATGACCTAGGGACTAAACGCTCCCTGCTACTCAAGCCAGGGGCCTCACCCACATCGCGCGACTTCCCATGATAGCATTAGAAGGGGTATGCTTCACATATATATATACCATTCACAAATAGATATATATACATATTCGTATCATATAATATATATATACTTTAATCACATATATATATATATATATATATATATATATATATTCCACATTGTTCCTCAAATATATATAAATGGACATAATTGTCAATCACACATAACGATGGCCAATAATCTCAAAGATTATCATAAATAATAATATTTGAGTATTCGCACACTCACGATACTAAACTCAAAAGTATTCCCTTACTTGATAAATAACATGTATGTTATTCACATTTAAGGATTTATATAATTTCTCCAACTATACCAATTCACACTAAGTAAATACACTTTTTTTCAAATTCCTCATAATAGTCTCGTAGGATATAGTCACCCATAATCGATATAATTATGTTTTCCACTCACACAATAATATAGGCCTAAATGCCCACTAAAATTATCCCAAGGAATATTCATCCCCGAGCATCCTTAAATTTAATAGGTCGTGGATTCCATTTCCACGAACCTAAGGACTACATCATGTCCAAATAATAATTTAAAGGTCCCCACTCTATTTTTGGGAAACCCCAACTCCCTAATTCTTCAATTTAATAGTTTTTCCTCAAAAGTATAATATTTATGTCACCAAATATTACCCCTTCCTAGCCCCCATAGATTCCATCAAATGGCTAGGAATAAGTCCCCCTAGTTGGATATTAAATTCCTTAATTAAACAAGATAAAATCATATATTTGGGATTCTATCCCATTTAAACATCACAAGCCGTAATTGCTAAAATTTTTGCATGATCGATCGATCGACCCTTGGTCGTGGATCGATCGATCAAGTCGGGCAACTTCTTTTTCGACCCCTGTTTTGGCCATTAACAAACCTCCATGCTTTGTTTCCTATTATCCCACCAACATATAACCACACCCAACTATATATTCACCAAGTAAATAGGTTCTAATCATCCTAGAACCAAGAATTAACAACTAAATTCGATTTAATTCCTAAGTTTCTTCAATTTCATGATTTTCGGGATTTACCCGTTAAACTTTCGAAAAATCCGTCTTATCCACGAAAATCCAACCCAAAATATTTAGGGTTTGTTATTACCAATTATAAAATGAGATTTATGCTCAAAATTAAATAAAGTAAGTAAACACTTGCCTGGAGGATAAAATTCGACGACCCCGAGTCGAATCCCGCGGATTGTGGCCCAAAAATCCTTTTTCTCTCCTCTTTTCTCCTCTTCCTTTATTCTCTTCTTCTTTTCTCCCTTTTTCTTTCCTTTCTTCCACTCTCCCGTGTCTTTTATAAGGAGAAATAAGGGTTTATTCCTTTTAAACCCAAAAATGACTTGTTTACTCAATTGCAAGCCCCTATTAATCAAAAAATTCCCGAAACTCAATTACGACCCCCGGATACTCTATTCTGACTATCTCGGACATTCTGAGACTAACCGCGCACTCGAAATCTCCATCTAAAGTACTTGACCACAAATCACTAATTTAACCCCACATAACTTAATGTGGTATTTCCATTAAAATATTATCCTCTGTCGCTTCTCCCAACTGCGACGTATAATTAAAATACTTCGACTTATTTACTTAATCCCAAAAGTAAATATAACACCCATCTAAAATCATCTAATCCTTGAAAACTCCAAAATTTACTATTCACAATAATTCTTAAATTTCTAAATTACACTGAATTATTGAATTTAATTTCCCATAAAAGTGCGAGGTATTACAAAGGCAGAGAAATCGAATTCTCAATTAGAGTTGATTTCTTGACTATAGAGGAAGATCTAACCGTTGGAATGCGCTGAAACTAGAATGCAGTTTTGCGAAAGACAAAATGAAATCATAGTCTGCAGATCATCCTGATCAGACATCGTTAAGATCGACTGCTCCGCCAGTCTTTTCAATTGTGACATGATGGAGGTATGTGATTATATTATCGTTTTATGTTTCGTGTAATGATTATATGTGATAATCATGTTGATCAAAGATCCTAAAGTTAAATATGTAATACATAACGTTTTGTATGATTAAAAAACAAACAACATGTATAATTGGATATTTATGAGTTGGATTTATAGATTAATGTAAACTTGTTAATTATGTGCTCATTTGATCATGTTAACAAAATTATGGTACAAATGGAAGGAGACGTTATCATCGAGAATTTTTCTTTACCTGTCTCAATCATTATTTAGCCTCTATAGCTAAAATGACATTGTGCTTAATAATTTTAGTAGTGAAGGCATTTCAAAACATTTGTCTTAACTAGGACTGATAATTGGTCATTTTTATCAATATTTTCATGTATTATTTTCATGGAAATTTTTTCAAGTTATATTCAGTTTCAACAATTTTCAGATTTTTAATTTTTTTAAAACAGATATCAATACTAAATCGTTTAGTATCTCATCACTTTCAATAACCTTTTCTTTCGATAAGTTCAGTTTGTTTTTGGTATTTTTAGAGTCAGTTTTCATGTTTTTGTGAACATTTGTACTCATTTCTATAGTTTTTTTTGTCTTTTCAATTTTCAGATTTTATAACTAAAATAACACATAATAACCAAAATATTTATACATCATATACATAAATTATCAAATATTTTAGCGATAGACTTGAAATCCTCACATAAAATAGGAAAAGAGCTCGTACTAGAGATAAACAATTGAATAAGGATATATTCCTAATTTTTAAATCTACCACATATATTTTGTAGAAATAGAAAATGCCACCTACTTTATCCAAATAAAAGAGAAAAATAATTAAGACTTTATACAATGAGAGAAAACTAGCGGTTAGGCCACTTTTAATATTATAACTTCTCATAAACGAGTTCAATAAATGATATAAACTAACAAATTTTATTTGGATTTGCTATTTTTCACATATTAAATAAGTATTTTAGATGGTAGTATCGATATTTTAATTTGGTACGACAATTTTTGTAAATAGGATTTTTAAATGTGAACCAACTACAAGTGTTCTGTAATTTTGATTTTGGTAATGAAAAGTTATAAACCAAAATCATATTATCTCGGACTAAAGTGGTATGGTATATTAAATAAAATATAGCATAATCACCACTAGCTGTAATGATTTTGTGGCAACGGTCAGTCGCGGAGGCATAAATTATTTCTCGGTGGGGCATTTGAAGAAGTTAGGGGTTTGGGAGTGGAATCCCCTAAGGCAAGAAAAAATTAGGGGCTATTTTTAATAGTTTTACAATATTTAATTAAGTGTGAGCATCATTATACTTTCATTAGCAATGTTCATAGGTTTATGCAATTGCAAATCAACAATCATTACCATATAAATTTTAATAAATGGTTAGAAATGCATGTTGTCAAATTTTGAGTAAAATTTAGACATACTGTCAAATTCAGGCAACTATACATTCAAAAATTATACATGAAAATTTTAATTGCATTAAAATATTAAGAGTTGAGAAAAAAATACCTAATCACACAAATATAGAAAAAAATTACCTCGATTGAAACAACGATACCAATCCATGAACTCAAAATTAGCATTTTTACCACCACAAGTTGTAAAACTTGAATAGTGAAAAAATTAAATCAAACCCTAAACCAAATTAAATCCAATCCTAATCAACAACCAAATTAAACTTTACATTAAATAACAATGAAATGAAACCATAATAAACAACCATATATATTTAAAATTAACTTCAAGGCTCTAACATATAGAGAGCAAGGTCGAACAAAGAGGGAGCAATGTCGATTTTAGAGAGATAAAGAGAGGGAAAGGTTACCTCAAAATAAATAGGGAAATGAAAGGTTTAGGTCGTCCATTGAAATGAATGAGGTTTGCATGTGCAATTTTTTTAACAAGTTTCATAATTACATTCCTTTTGACATGATAAAATAATGGTGTTTTGTATATATATATATTTTTTAAATTTATTCCAATCTCCTAAGATTTATTGGGTTCACATCCCATGTATTTTTAGAATCATAGTAAGTCGCATAATAATTCAAAACCGCCTATAATCGCCCTTCTCCCTTTTCGCCGAGAATGACAGTTGTCTCATAGTTGTTACAATAGGACAATTAACAAAAAAAAAGTGAGAGCGGTTAAAAGTGAATCTTTAAATGTTGAACTAAATACTTATGATCCCCACCAATCCGTTTAATTCGTAATTTATAAAATTACTCAATTACCCCAGTAAACAGTCCCTGGTTTAGTTATTATCTCGTTTAATTGACATTGTTTCCTTTCTAGCAATATTGATCTAGTTCTTGTATCGGTCTTTATGTTAGGAACAAAACAAAAAGATACGGAAAATAAATATAGAATCCATGGCACAATCCAATGCAGACTATGAAATTTAATTTCTCTCACTATAATAGAATTATTAGTTTCAAATTTCAGGACACCATTTTCAAACAAGAAACACAAAAGTCATTTCGGGGGGTGGAGGTCGTTTTGAGGTGTTCTTAAGGAATGAAAACAAAAAGATTAATTTCAATACTTTTGTTAGAACCATGATAGTTTTTCAAGGTTAAAATTCTTTATCAATCAAAATTCATGAAGATGGGAAGATAATTAGCACCACTTCGACTGTCTTCAGTGCTTATTTCATCCTGAGTTCATCCTCGAATTCACGACAATTATTTTCCTATGGGTTTTTATTTGTAAAAAAGCATTTGCAAATGATGCAACTTTTATTTTTAGGGCTCTTTTTACTTAACCCTCGCTTTCTAATACCATTCGTTATAACACCAATTTCATAATCTATTAGACATTACCCTAAAAAAACTAAGAGAGGTAGAAATTTTTTAAAAATGATAATGTGCTAATTAGAATTAAGCCGTTATTTTTTTTTTATCAAAATACCCTCATCTCTTATAACACCAAACAATTTATCTCCTCCACCACGCACACTCTTTCTCTCTTTCCTCCATTCTATCTCCACCTTCACCTGAATGCCTTACTCAAACTGCTCATTTCAGTAAGTGGGGAGCTGCAATCAGTAAATCAGATAGAGAAGGTTCATAAATTATTCTTGTAGTTCAATTATAGCAATTGAATAGTAATGTTTTATGTATATACAACATCAAATGAACTCTGCTAGTTCTTTGAAGACCCATCTATGACACTTATCGAAAGCAACTTTTCCAATTAACCTGCTCAACCAATTTACCCAATAAAAAATACAAATTCACCTGGTCCTATTTTAGCTTTTTTTGGGGAGTCCCAAATGATATTTTCATTTAAAAACATTAATAAAACAATTAAATTCCAAGTCTCACTTCAAAACGAAACAAAGCAGCATCAGAGTGGGGACAACCTGCATTAGGGTCTTCGTGTAGGTAACCAAACCCGGGTTCTCACCCATGTCAATCTCTCACCTAAAATATATTTATCCATTTAACGAGACAAAGAGTTTTAATATCCAAAAATATAAGCCACCTACCCAGTACACCCTTCTCCATAATTATATAACTGAATGGACATTTTGCTAAAGGATTTTTGACAGGATCGTCCCCATCAATTTCATCCGCCATCCACAATGGGTACTGTTATACCATTGTGGATCCTTTATTATTGGTATTTTTTCCTCACAATGGGGGTAAATACCTTATAATTTGGAGAGAATCCGCTTCCATCCCATTGACGAAAGGGTAGTGTGCCGGAAGCAAGGGAAAAAAGTGCGCCCCATGTCAGGCGCAAAACTGTTGCCCGTCTGGCATAAAACAAATATATTATTTAAACAAGTACATTTGCACCGACTATGGAAACAATAACTGCCACATAGGCCAGGCGCAAAATTATTGCCCGCCTGGTCCAGGCACACAACAGTTTCCTACTCCCACCCTATTTTACAGTATCTGTATTGCAAACCTATTTCATCATATCATCCCACATTACCATAATTTTATGGCATTTTAGTATGAATGGCCTTCTATATTTTAATATGAAGGTTTGGCCTAAACAAACAGAAAGAATGAAATGAGAAGACAGTGACCCATTTGGGGGATAATTAGGGAAATAAAAATGGTATGCCTTAGTTAGTACTTTAGAATGAACATTTCTTATTTACATCAAGGTTGAGTCCTTTAATGGAGCAGCGATATGGAGAGAGAGAGAGAGAGAGAGAGAGAGAGAGAGAGAGAGAGAGAGAGAGAGAGAGAGAGAGAGATAGAGAAGGAGTGATAGGATGTAGATGGCATGGAGGAGAGAGACGGAGTATGGTGAAGATGAGTATGGAGGGGGGAGAGAGAGAGAGAGAGAGATAGGGAGAGGGAGAGGGAGTCTGTACGTGTTGTAAGTAAATTATTAAATTAACCTTTGGTTTATTTCCTTCCCCAAAATGTGGTCTTTATTAATCCATTTTTAATAAATAATACATGTTATATCTTGTATAAATTATTCGTATTCCACACGAAATAAAGAATAAAAAGGAGTTCAAAATCCACTTAATCTCAACCTTGATGGAGGGTTGAGATTAATTGATCTTTGGAATTCAAGCCCTCGCTCCACCTATAAATAAATGCATTTCGTCTATTAGAAATCATCCTAAAAAAACACATACCTAAAGGATTATAGGCAAGGAGCGAGAAGCCAAATTCTTCCTTAAAGGATTGTTAAGGCGATCCCACCGACGACACTCGACGGCGACGTTCAACAGTGGGACTGAATCCATGGCGTCGAAAGGAGGTAAATAAAATTACTCTTTTCACATGTCTATTGACGTGATTATCATATTGTTCAAAGATCTTAGGAATAATGTATAAAATATAACTTACATGTGGTATCAGATCTGATGTTAAGAACATATGATTTTTCATTAAAATAGATAATGATGTTGTTGCTTATTGTTGTATAATAACTGTTTCTTTTTAAACTGTATTTTTTATTTTCTATTTTCATGAAAACTATGACAGTTATGTATCAATTTTCTTCCTAATTATTTTAAACTATAACCATTATTTTAGTGGATATTAAGGCAGAATGCAAGATATAAAAGAGCACCACCCAAAAATAATGTTGTTAATCAATCCAACATGAAGAAGGCAAAGATGGATGACAACGGGTGAAAATTTTGTAAGAAACCTGGGCACCTTCAGAACGACTGCACTAAGCGTAACAAATGGTTCGAAAAGAAAGGTAACCCTATGGGTTCCGTAATCTTTTTTTTTTATCAAATCACTTATGTTTCTTCTAACACCTAGTGGCTTGATTCTGGTGCTAACATTCACGTTTCTAATTCAATCCAGGGTTTCCTTATGACCCAAACCAGAAGCTCAAGTGAAAACATTATGTTCGTGGGAAACAAGACAAACAGATATGATATCTAAAGGATCCAAACACATGGACCTTAAATATCTCTCACTGAAGTAAGATGTTAGAAGAGAAAACGTTGTCATTGAACACACAGGCACCAATCTAATGGTTGCAGATATTTTTACGAAAGGACTACCTCCAAAGACATTTAAGAGACATACTGAAAGCATAGGTCTTGAAGACAGTTCCTAATTATTTCTTTTCTACAATTTATTATCATGCTTGTCTTTGACATTTATTGAGCTCTTAATAAAACTTCTACATCCATCCTGCTCTTTTTTATATTGTGTACACATTTTATTATTGGATGAATTATAACAGAAAATCGTCTTTTACAAGACATTTTGGGACCATTAAGTAAACTCCTAATTATGGCATAGTTAAGAAGGTTGTCAATGATGTAGTACATGGAAGGGATCATGTTGCATAATGAGATGCGACTACCATGACTCCCATTGACTTTTGGACTAACCAAGGCACTTATGAAAACCAATGATTGAAGGATTTAACATATCTTGCACGCCTTATGATTCACAGTTAAAAAATATTTACGGATTAACCTAACGACCAAGTGGGAGACTGTAAGAAAATTATCAAATAAACCTTTAGTTTATTTCCTTCCCCCGAATGTGGTCTCTATTAGTCCGTTTTTAACACTGTTCTAAAAAACCCGCCTAGGCTCCGCCTAGGCACGCCTAGGCTTAAGGCTTGGGACAAACGCCTCGCCTTAAGTTTTTTACGCCTTATTCTTGCTAAAACCCTTAAGGCGCACTTTTTTCTAAAAACAACAATGCTTTGGTGAAACGATATCGCCTTTTAAAGAATTTTTTTACTAACCGGACTATTATTTCATCCAAAATAATCCAATAGTTTTTTAATTTGCATATATTCGGACATATTTTTATAATACGTACAATTTTAGTATTTTAATAGCCTTGTTATGGTTTAAAAATATTAAAATATATTAAGAATGCCTAAACGCCTTTTCACGCTTTTTTACGCCAAGGCCCGCTTAGGCTTCTAAGGCTTAAGGCTTGGCCTCCACGCCTCGACCACCCCCCGCGTTTTTTAGAACCTTGGTTTTTAATAAAGAATACATGTTATATCCTGTATAAATGTTTCATATTCTACACAAAATAAAGAATAAAAAGGAGCTAAAATTTCACTTAATCTCAACCTTAATTGACGGTTGAAATTAATTGACATTTGGAATTCAGACCCTCTCTCCACTTATAAATAGATACATTTCGTCTATTAGAAATCACCAAAAAAAAAAACTCATACCTAAAGGTTTATAGGCAAGGAGAGAGAAGCCAAATTCTCCCTTAAATGATTGATAAGGCGATCACACCGGCGACACTCGACGGCAACATTCAACAGCGGGACTGAACCCATGACGTCGAAAGGAGGTAAATAAAATTACTCTTTTCACAAGCCTATTGACGTGATTATCATATTGTTCAAAGATTTTAGTAATCATGTATAAAATATAACTTACATGTGTATATTTGCTATTATAAGAGATGAGAGTAGTTTGGTCAAAAAATAGCATAGGGGGTTAAGTCTAATTAGCACATTATTATTTATTAATAGATTTCTAATTGAATTAGTTTTTTTAAATTATATCTAAGAGATTATAAAAATGGGGGTCACATCAAATTCGGTATTATAAAGTAAGGGTTTAGTAAAAAAAAACTCTTATTTTTATTCAATAAACTGCAAATGAGGGTTAAAATACCCTAAAATAGATTGGAAACTTGGGTGTATATAAAAATACCCTAAAATAATGCATATTGACCATCAAACATTTTAAAATGATTTAATTTTATTTTTTCAAAATCCTCCACCCTTGTATAACTGTGATGAAATAACAAAACTTTTGCTACAATAATAAGGAAAAAGTGTGATCTCGAAAGAGTTGAATTGTCCCGGGAGCACCTCTCTTTATTTTATTTTATTTGTTTTTTTTAACCTCTGTCGAGCAATACAAGGGCTGGAGCAAATTTTTTTTATTTTTTTTTACCTTTTCATTTACCCCACCCTATGAGATAACACCCAAATATTAGGGTGACAAAATGACATTCAGGCAGATTGATGTGCCAACATGCTGAAATACTATGAAAGTGGCCTAAAAAATTATTCTTCAAATAAATCGTTAAGCTCAATGGCGATAACAATAGCGTTACCTGATAACAGAAATTTCAGAGCTTTTATCAGATTTTTTTTCTCTTTTTTATTTATTCACTTGATATATATTAGCTTATAACACTAAGTCATATGTAGGCAATTGTGGTATGCAGTAAAGCACATGCTATCTACCGTTCCTCAATTATGAAGTGTATAGCTACTTCCTTAAACAATGTTTGATGGAATATCGGTGAGTCACTCAGGTAACCATCACCAACCAAAGCAATGCAAATTGAAATATAAGTACACTAACTTGTTAAGGAAAAATGAAACAAAAAAACAAATGCTATCACCATCGTCGAGGTAGCTGAATGGAACAGCGACACAAACAATGTGTCTATGACTTGGCCTAATTAAATATATATAGAGCCATGAATATCAATTTCACAGGTATGTAAAGCAGGCATAAACATAAAATAATACAAAAGAACAAATAGGCCACGTCAGTCTTCGTTTTAACGAAAATCACAAGAAAATGAATATTGACATATGTAGTATTACCAAACATTCATTCAGCTCAGCCAAAAAAGCAACTTAAGATGTCCATTTATGATTTATAGAAACTTAGGCTTAATGTATTTTGTATAAAAATCAGGCAGTGAAGAATTAATTTCTTTCCTTATACTACTATAAGAAGGTACACCATAACGCTAAATTAAAGCAATAATTATATACGCAGGAATATATATGTGGCTAATGAGCCCTTCACAATATTGTATCTTTCTCTGCATTTTTGAAAGCTCTGGATAATATAAAGCAGTTGATTCACCACGCAGGGCTATAAACACACATACACATGCACACGCACGCATAATATATAGGGTCAATTATTTAATAGTCCCTACTATAAATATATATTTTTTAAAAAGGACACATATTTTTAGTTTAACCCATTTAGTCCCTCAAGCACTCAATATTCTCTTATTTTTAGAGGTCCGCGCCAGCGGCACTCCCTTTCCAAAATATGTGGCAAAGGACTTTTTGAGGCAAAATAAAAACGCTTGGACTAAATGAGTATTAAAAAATGTTTGAGGGACTATTTGATATATGTCCCTAATATATAAATGATTTTCTCATGTTAAGTGCTCTTAGATCATTTCCATCTTACAGCGAGTGGATATTTAACTAAAACTTTCCGTAAATGTCAAAAATATATCCAAGTTTTCGCAACAAATCCCCTAAACTAGTTTGTTGCAAAAAAATCCACTTGAGTTATGCATTTTCTTACAAATGCACTAAATGAAGAGATTTTTTTGGCATTAAAGAAAAAATGGCAATTTTCATCTTTTTTTAAAAAAATTTATAAAAAGAGCAAAGTCAACAGCAATTATTTGTATTGAAATTCATTTTAAGGATTTTTTTTCACGAAATTAAAGTAATTTTTACATCTCACCCATCCTAAATGAATTTTCAAATCCAATTGCCTTCGTACCACGTAAGGGTGCCTTTGATTGGCAACATGTGCGTGTAAAATATTTATTCAAGTTTTGATTTTTTTATTGCAAACGAAAACTCTTGATATTCTCTTGCCCATATAATGTATACCACTAAGTAAAGCAAAAAAAATCTTATTTTTTCAGCTTTTATTTTCCTCGCCTAAATAAAGGCTATTTTCTCCATCTTTTTAAACGAATTAAATGAGAGACATAGAAAACAAAATTTAGCTTGATATATGGACAACATACTAAATGCATAAAATGTTTATGGAGTGAACGTAGAGAATATCAAAACTAATTCCGTGCCAAAATAAGTGGTTTGATTCCTTAAGGCAGTAGTTGGGTGAAAGAATTTGAAAAGAAATTTGGGATTTATAAAAAGAATTAGAGAATTCACATTGTTAAATTCATTTTTAAATACTTGATTAATTTTTCTAATTTATTGCATTTCAATTAATGGGGTATAAAAGTTACAATAAAAATCAAGCCTCTTGGTTCAGTGGTACAAGGCTGTCACTAGGACAGTCTTGGGGTTGGATCGGGTTTGGTTCTCAGTTAGATTTAACTGTCAAAATAATGTTTGGTCAGCGAAAGCCACGAATCACGAATAAGAATTTATCGATGTGCGCATAAACTAGACCGGACATCTCCTGGAATGCTATCACAAAAAAAAAAAAAAAAAGTTACAGTGAAAATCTAAATGGTGCTTTGGTAAAAGTGAGGAACAGAAATCATTCAAAATAATATTTAACAGCTTATTTAACTAAACCCTTTTGAAACAATGTTTTATTTAAATATAACATCCCCGAGTTAAAAAGTAGACAAAAATCAGAGATTTTGACACTTTTTTTTGAGGAAAAATATTCTGATCGACATTTAAGCATAACCTCTCAGTATTTATGGACAAAAATACCCTCGTATCCTTCCACTTTCACTTTCTTCTCTAAAATTCTTAATTTTTAAATACTTAATTAGAATAGTTTTTTTTTTTTTTTTAATTATTTTTAACTTTTTTTACATGAGAAAACAATGAAAAAAAAAGGAGGGAGGGGGTACCTGTACTAACCCGGGGTTAAGACCCGGGTTGTCTAACTTTATTTTTTATTTAAATATAACATCCCGAATTAAAAAAAGTTGATATAAATTAGAGATTCTGACACTTTTTTTTTTTTTTTGGGGGGGGGGGGAATATTCTCATCGACATTTAAGCATAACCTCTCAGTATTTATGAACAAAAATAGCCTCGTATCCTTCCACTTTCACTTTCTTCTGTAAAAATCTTAATTTCTTCTAACTATGTACACGAGTGTATAAATGGGCTTCACCATACCATCATTTATTTACAAAATTGTAGGACTTATTACTTGACATCACTTTGAAACCTTGTGTAACACATCAAATTTTGGAACACAATAAGACACCTGACTACAACGAATACAAAACCATCAAACATTTCTTAAAGGGTCAATCACTGAAAAAACAAAAAAAAAAGTGTTTTTTTAGGATTGAATTTTTTGAAACAGCTAAAAATTGAGTTTTTAAAACTCAGCTTTTGAAACAGGTAAAATTAGTGATCTTAAAAACTTTGCAAAAGGTAATATTAAGGGAACTACGTATTAGTAGCGGTTTCAAAAGGATGTCTTATGAGACGGCTAAAACTAATTTGGATTCTCTCTTTATTAATTTCACTCTCGCTTGTTTCTATTAGCCTACGAAAAACAAAAGAAAAAAGGCAAACAAGTATTCATTTTTTTTTCATCTTTCTTTCTCTCTGGCTTCTTCGTTCGTTCTCCTCCCTAGACTTCTCCTTCTCCTCCACGCGATTTTCCTCTTCGGAGGTTCTCTCTCTTTGCTCACCCTACATGTTGATTCACCCACTAAAAGAATTATGACTTATAGCAAGGAAAAAATATCCTTGCAAAAGGTATATTTTCGTTGCAAACAACCTTTTGCAACGATTTTGTTTCCTACCAACTTTCCTCTCACTAGCCGTCATGCTATAGATCTTTTGCAGGGAAATCTTGTCATCGTCGCTTAAAATATGTTGCAACGAATTTTCGTGAGAAAAAAAGTTTTTGTTGCAAAAAAGTTCTCGTATTTCGACTACAATATTTTACAATGAATATTTCGTTGCAAAAGATACTAATAAATCCCCATAAAAGTTATTGTGAGATAATTAAAATTCATTTCTAGTTGTTAATTTTTTGTTGCTAAAAGTCTTGTAACACTATTTTTCGTTGCAAAAAAAAATATTTTTTATTGCAAATAATTATCACCTTTATAATGATAGGTTTCAACGTTTATTTCGTTGCAGAAGATATTTTGTGATGAATAAAGTTCCTTGCTAATAGTCATTTTTCTTACTGAAATATTTTTGCAATTTGTTTTTTCGTTGCAAAAGAATACTACTTTGGTTAAATAAAAAGACGCATTTATAATAAAGGTGTTTCCCCAATAAATATTTCCTCGCAAAATATATTAGATAATGAAATAAATACAAAGAAAATTAAGAAAATATACATAATTAAAAGATGCCATATTATATCCAAAATATAAATGTGTTGTTGTTTATGTCACAACGACGCTCAAAAGTAAATAATACTTCATAGCTAAGATATGAGTTTAAACTAGTTTTATCATCACAAACAAAATGATAAAATCAACACTTGTCATCATGAAAGTTGATTCAAAGGAACATAAGATCCTTCAGGGACATCTTTCTCAGGAGCAGTATCTTTCTTTGGCAGTAAGGCGGCCTTCATTGCAGTCATCTCTGATGCAAAATCTTGGACTAGGATTTTCAAATCCACGATCTCTGTTTATAACTTTTTGTTCTCCAATTCAAAATTCTGCATGCGTAGTGATTTCAAAGGTCGGGTAGCAAGACCCTTCACGTATCCCGACCTTTTTCAAGGACTTTCTGACAAATTGATGCCTTATCAGAATCCTCCAAGTATTTTTGCAATTCAATCATCTCTTTCTACAAAGAAAAAAAATAATGTGTTACACTATCGCTTTGACTATTTTTACACTCTTTAAAAAAAATCGACAGATTTTTCTTTGTTTATTTATGAAATCCAGCCTATTGTGATACATAAATCACTAATCCAACAACTATAGCAATAAATAAATCATCAATGCATCCCTTTATCCGATTTCACTTTATTTTTAAACAAAATCGACAGAGTTTCCTTTATTTATTCCTGAAATCCAACCTGTTGTGACACAAATTAATGATCCAACAATAACTTCCTTCCACCGATTTCAACACAAATCAATCCAGCGCACACGGCTTGGTAGTAATGCTTTATGTTTAAGCATGTAAAAGTATATACTTACATAGTCAGACTCCACTTCTTCATTAATCAACCTATTTTTTTTTGTTCATTAAGTATCATAAATCACTTCAATTTGCCCTTTCGGCTTCACATATATCTTACCTCCCTATTAACATACAAAAATAAAATACATAAGTATATGTCTCCATATAAATTAAAATATAAAATTTTTATGTGCTAAAACATATTACCCTATCTTCATACAAGTATTGAACAAAAGACTTTATCCCACCGCGATGAACATACTTGGCATTTGAGCAGCTAATAGAGCAAACATCAAATTTTTTCTATAAAGAAAACATATACTTCAAGTTAATTTACTGAAACGTAAGAAAACAGACAATTTAACATAAATATTACATTGAAAATTATTACCTTATGTTCATCACTACTAAAAAACGAGCCTGTATAACCACTAAATTTGATAGCACTTCAAAAAAAAATATGGCAAAGTATGGAAACAAATATTCCGTAAAAATTAAAAACTAACTATAGAGTGAGAAGGATACCTCTAACTAAACCTTATTTTTATATTTGCATAACCCATATTCATGTTAAATATACCAAAACATAGAAACTCCAAAGAATATCCAAAATATATTAAGGAAGTGAAAATGATAACTCCAATTGAACCTCAAATGAAGATTCGAACTCCAATTGAGAGTGCACACGATCTTAATGGGTAAACTTATATAATTAAATGCCTCTAAACACAAATACAAATTATTACCAAATTTCAATCCTTAATTAATTTAGGTTCGCATTTGATTATCACTCCAACATGGAAAATAAACTATTCATGTAAGTGCAAACAGATATGCGGAAAAAAAATATTTGCAGGGCAAAACCTTCATTTCTACACTTAAGATAGTTTTACAAGACAACTTACTTACAAAACTCTCTAAAGAAAACAACTCAGATCCAGAGCAATCCACAGGTGGCGGTCCCCCCTCGGTATCCATCGATCAGCCTTCTCTTTAGCAGTAATCTCACGGGTCACAAGGTCGGCACTAAAGATATCTCTCCATAAGTATAACTCAGGTATGAAACTATTCATGGTTTCAAAAGGATTCACAAGTATATTAGGCAGGTTGCTTTATGAATCAAAAAGTGTTTTGACCTAAAAGGAGTGAGGACTTTTGCAATAGGTTTGCAGTTTTTTATTTTTCAAAAGTCTCTAGTAAAATCTTTATGAAACATGTATTTATATGTATTAAACAAATTTCGAGGTGGTGAAATTTGTTCCAACGAAAGTATAGGTCGTTCGAACGACATTGTCATTTCGTTCGAACGAAAGAAGGGTTCGTTCGAACAAGACTCCAATCTCGTTAGAAGAAACTTTTAATGAGCTTCAAACGAATTCAAACAGAACACCCTCGTTGTATGTTCATTCAAAGAAAATTTCAAATAAGCTTCCAAATGAAAATGCCTTTTCATTCGACTGAGATATGCTTCTCGTTTGAACGAGGTAAATAAAAAATTAATTTTTAAACCCAAAAAAATTCGCCTCGATTTTTATAAAAAATCTCCCAATTATAAATATAAATAAATTTAAAATCCTAAATGATTTATACCTTCATAATGTGAAGATGACTTGAACTGTTGAGATGTTGGAGTTTTGGTTCAGCGTATCGGCGCCTCTCGATTTATAACGGGATACATTAAATGAGCTATAGTATAAAATAAACAAATACTAATCATAAGCTAAACTATTTGCCCTTACGAATCTCCCCCTTTGGCTATTCCGGTACAAAACTTAACCGAAACCCAACTTACAAAAAAAATTCAAAAATCCAGTACTCTTCCTAAACCCTAGAAATAGAATGGCATAGATAAATAAACTTTGGCTTCAATCTCCATTTGTTCTTCTTGATCTTCTCTTATTGATCATCTAATATTCTAATCAATGCCCAAAAGAACCTACATACATGAAATAAAGACAAATACTGGTGATGCATAAAATTTGAATATACAATAAAAACACATAAATTTTAATAATCAAATTCCACCTTAATTTATTTTCCCCCTTTTTGTTCGAAATCGACAAAGAAGTACAAACTAAACATGACATATAGATACATAACAGATAAATAGAAGATATCATCACAAATATATAAATGATGAACATGCAATGATAATCTCAAAGGCTCCACAAACTATGTTTGAAATTTTTTTAACATTTTTAAGTATAAAATTTTACAAATATAACACACCATGGAGAAACATAAAAATACCCGAATCATGGAAGCGGAGTGTAGGGATGTGAACATATTGATAAGCACTCAAAACAGTACAATTTATACCCCGAATAGACGTACTTTAGTTGCTAATTCTCGGTAATTTGGGTCTTATGTGCTTAATTGTTAAATATGCAGGTTTAATTGTAGTTGCGATATCAAAAGCTATATTTCGGATAAATTTGCAGTTAAAATGGAGTTAAATACTCAATTCCCTGACCCTACCCAAGCCTAAACCTAGCCTAAACTTACCCTAAACCCTATGTGTGTTTTGTTTGTGTCTTTTTATCATTTTTAGATTTTTAGTTTGCGTTATTTTATTTTTAGGATTTATTTTAGATTTATTTAGTAATTTTTAGGTTTTAATTTCTATTTTTATATTTTTATTTAGTATAATTTTATTTTGATTTTTATTAAGTTTTTAGTTTTAGTTTTTATTTTATCTTATTAGAATTAGAACTTTTTAGGATTTCATTTATTTCTTAATTTTATTAGATTTTATTTAGAATTTTATTTTTTAGTTTAATAAAATTTTATTTTTATTTCTTTTTTTAGTTTTATTTTTTTAATTGAATCTTTTTTTTTATTTTTAGAGTAAGAATTTATTTATTTTTAGATTTTTAGTTTAGTTAGTGTCATTTTTAGGTGTCCATATTAAACACACACACAAAAATCACCCACACACCCCCTAAAACCTACACACTATCAAACACACCCTAACACCTCACTCGTACCCAAACAACCCCTCAAACTTACACCCACCATATTTTCCTACACCCCACTACATCTAATCCTCACCTATCATCTTCAACCTCACTCCCCCATCTCTTTCTCTCTCCTCTAAATCACCATTAACCCACTTACCCTCTCTCTCCTACTCCACCATTAACACCACATCCAAACACCCATCTTCTTCCCTCTCTCTCCTTACTCCCTTTCCAACAAACGCCTTCTCCCCCATTAACAACCTCACCTCCCTCAATCCAACACCAAACACACACACCCATCTCTCATCTCTCACCCTACATCTAAACCACAGCCGCCTAAACCCTCACCAGTCCGCTGGCGCTCCCCAGGAAACTCCGTGGCAGCCTCTGTCCACCCGCGCCCAGCCTCCGATGATTTTCCTTCCCTTACGGCAACCCGCTGCTCTCCCTTCCATCCCTCGCAGTCCAAGCGACCCTCCCCGGCGGTGACCCCTGAAACCGCCCTAACTCGACGACGACCGCCCTCCGTCGCCGGCGCAACCCCTACCCCGTCGTCCCAGCAATTCGCCGCCCAGCCTCCCACTACCCCGCGGGAACCAACTCAACCGGGCAGAGACACCATCCTCGAACCCGACGGCGGACGGACCTGCTCCTCCTTACCTCCTCCGGCGGTGCACCATCCAGCTACCTATCTCGGGTATTGCCTGCCCCAAACTAGGGGAGTTCAAAAAACTGACTGCACCGACGGACCGAACCGAACCGAGCCGAATCGACTACTTTTTTTTCGGTCTTTTTTCTTAATCGGTCCGGTCTCGGTTTATTTTTTTGGAGGACCGACCTAGTCGGTCCGGTCCACGGTTTACAGATTCAAAAACCCTGTTAGGACCGACCCGGACCGACTATATATAAAATAATATATTTTTAGATACATATGTATATATATAAGATAAATAAATAGTGAAAATATTAATTTTAATATTTGACTAGTTTAAATTATAGTTTAATCCAATACTAGTTTTGTTTAATTGTAAATTTCGATATTTTTTAGTTTTTAATATTTGGAAAAAATAGACTCGGGTATATTTTTATTATTATAAATGATGTAATTCATTAATGTGAGGACCGACGGGTTAGACCGGACCGACCCTATAAAAAACAGAACTGATTAGGGTCGGTTAACCGACATTTTCGATCCGGTCTCGATCCATTTTTTTAGTGGACCGACCAAGTTGGTCCGATCGGAAAAAAACCTTACAACCGAACCGGACCGGACCGCGAACACCCCTACCCCAAACCCATTTCCATTTTCCCCTCTTCCTTAAAGCCACACGATTTGTACTACCTATTACAAGACAAAACTAAAAGACAAACCCACATGTCATTTAACCCTCACAACTCACTTAACCCACTTTACCCTTTTTCCCATATTACCCCCATAAACTCATTAAAAGTAATGTGCATTTATTTCCACTCCTCACCTCACACCACCATTTAAAACACATGTGTGCCTAATCCCAAAAATACCCCCAACTACCTATTTTACTCAATACCCAAAAATAATCCTTATACCTAGGGTGTTCAAAAAACCGACTGGACCGACGGACCGAACCGAGCCGAACCGACCCTTTTTTCGGTCTTTTTTCTTAATCGGTCCAGTCTCGGTTTATTTTTTTGGTGGACCGACCTAGTCGGTCCGGTCCACGGTTTACAGTTTCAAAAACCCTATTAGAACCGACCCGAACCGACTGTATATAATATAATATATTTTTACATATATATATATATATATGTATATATATAAGATAAATAAATAGTAAAAGTAATAATTTCAATATTTGATTAGTTTAAATTATAGTTTAATCCAATAGTAGGTTTGTTTTAATCACAAATTTTGATATTTTTTTAGTTTTTAATGTTTGAAAAAAAATAGACTCGGGTATATTTGTATTATTATAAATGATATAATTTATTAATGTGAGGACCGACGGGTTAGACCGGACCGACCCTATAAAAAACCGAACCGACTAGGGTCGGTTAACCGACATTATCGGTCCGGTCTCGATCCATTTTTTTAGAGGGCCGACCAAGTCGGTCCGGTCCAAAAAAAACCTTAAAACCGAACCGGACCGGACCGCGAACACCTTTACTTATACCAAATCAGATTTTATACCCTTATTCTCCCACTATCATGACCTCACACCCAAACCACATGCACCCTCCATTAAATTCCTAAATAAACCCTCACCCAATACCTTACACACCCTCTTGCACCTTGTCTACCCAAAATACCCCTTAGCGCCATGTGTACCATGCATCTACTATAAAAGAAGACTCGATACCCTATTTGGGGAATCATCATCAAATAGAGAGAGAAAATTCTAGAGAAAAGTAGAGAGTTAGGTTAGAATAAATTAGGTAGAAATATTTGTAAATAGTTTTATTTTCATTTTTTTTAGATATTTATGAGTGATAAATGTGTGAAATTCAATTGAGTTGATTATTGTTGGATGCTCATATTGGATGGATTGTGCTTAATTTCAAAGAATAGATGTTCAATTTCACTTCAAGAGATTGGGGTTTGATTGTTCTCTTCTCTTCTCATTTATTTTAGGCCTTTGATTATTAATTTGTCATATTTCATATCATGTTAGGCTAAAACTCCTTTCAAGGGGTGGGGTAAAACCTTATTTGATGTTATTTTATTTTAATTAGTTTAATTACTTGAAAAGTCCCTTTGAATGTTAATTTTAATCCCTCACCTTTAAATTTACGCCTCGAGAGAGGGTAAATGATTTTCGAGAGAAAATCGAAATTCTAGTTATAATACCCATTTTAGATTCGAACTAGAGATAGAGATTTCTTAAGTGGGGTATTATAACTTGAATTTCAACTCTAAATTTATATTCTAAGATTTACATGAATTTTAATCGATCGATCCTAGAGGGTGATTAATTAAAAGGAGTGTAGATCTATTTTCTAGAGTTGTGGGGTGTTAAAATTAATTTTCTCAAAGGTTACTACTAAAATTACATTTGCAACGAGAGTTGATTTGTAATTTTGATATTAATTTGGGAGAATCCAATTAATTAAATTAATTAATTAGAATAGCTAAAATTTGTGGTGTAATCCCACTCCTTGATTGTTTTCACAATTATTTACCTCACTTTATCTGTTATTTTTAGTGTTAGACTTTATTTTTCATTTTAGTCACTTTCTAGTTAGTTATTTTCATATCACATTTTAGTTTAGTGTTAGTTACCTCACCTCACCCAATTGTTTTAATATTGAAAAAGCTAAAAAAAATAGAAAAAGCAAAAGCACAAAAAGAAAATAAAAAGTGAATTACAATTTTGTTCCATTTTCTTTACAACCTTGAAAGTGGATTGATACCCTTACTTACCGCTACATTTGAGTTTGTTTTATATTTGTAGGTAATTGAGGTTTTGATTAAAAGGACTTTTCAAGCAACGACAAAGAAAAAAGATACACGCAAAAGTCATTTCTATCACATATACCATAGGTTAATCAATGTGGACAAACAAAACACATGTGTACGAAAGATTAAGACACCACCAATGAAAGATCTCAAAATCTACCTTAGGTGTAAAAATTATTGGTTCGTGTGAAAGTGAGTTAACCTAATCAACGTATCAAAACTACAAGTGATTTTCACACCAATGACGCTTAAAAGTATGTAATATTTTTTCGAGATTTCTATCGTATGTGTAAACCCATTGATCTTCAACTTAACTCCCTCAAAATCTAACATATATAGAAATTATACTCTCATTTATTTTGAAGAAATAAATGCTCATTTGTAGTGAAGCATCAATGTTCAAGAAAATGGCTTAGCACTTCTGTTTTTATATGCCTTTAATCTTTTTAGGCTCTTTTCATTGCAAATGATGGCTTTTCATGCAAAGACTTTATCTTTCGTAGCTCGATTGCATTGCTTAATATATAAAAAATTTATTTTAAAATGATTTTCTAAATCCGGACAATGGTTCTTACATGCACAACTTTTTATCATCTCATTTTTTACATTTCGTTCATCTTTAAAGAAAAAATGAGATGAAAACACTATGATGGACATGTGATAAGTAATTATAATACTCAAATAAGCTCGTGCTCTTGTTCATTAAAGGATACAAGGAGTCAAACATGTTGAAAGTTATCATCAAAACACATCTTAGTGACTCCACACATTATAAAGCACATATACAAAATGATGTCACGTCTCAAAACACTAAAAAACAGTCACGGGGATATGGAATGAATGGGTGACTCAGACATCTTTAATGTTCGACCGTATAAGGTGTAAAAAAATAAAAAAATCTTTTTGTGTGTTTCAAAATTTTATCAACATAAAATATATTTGTATTTTTCACTATTTCGAAAAAGAAATCGAAAATCTTTTTGTATTTTTTAAAAAATAATTTAGAAAAAAAAACTCTTCTTGATTTTTTCAAAAAATATATCAAAAGGAAAAATATATCTACAATGTTAATGAGTAAATGCAAATAATCATGAAAAACATCATACACTGGATAACATAGCCAATCTCGATCAACGATACAAATACCTAAAGATTTCCTAAGATCCCTAAATTGAAGTGCATCTAAAAGTTTCGGGAATATGTCAGCTAGCTGTCAATCGGTGCTTACAAAGCTCAGGGACACGACCTTCTCCTCAACTAGGTCTTAAATAAAGTGATCGTATATCCTAATATTCTTTATGGGCAATTGTTGGACTGGATTACGAGAAATGTGTATAGGACTTGTATTATCATAAGAAATAGTCACCGTGCCCTGTGAAATGTCACAATCCTCCAACATTTGCTTCATCCATAAGAATTGAGTGCAATAACTCCAGGCGGATATAAACTCAACCTCCACAGTGGAAAAATATATGGTGTGTTACTTCTTCCTCATCCACGAGACAAGAGCACTCCGAAAATAAAAAACCCACTCGAAGTGCTCTTACAACCATCTACATCCCCGACCCAATCAGCATCCGAATAGGCAAAAAAATGATCATCGGTGTCAAAGGTATACCAAATACCGTAAGAAAGAGTTCCACTCATGTATTTGATAATATATTTATGAGCATTTAAGTGTGACTCTTTTGGGGACACTTGGTATCATGCACAAATTCCAACACTAAAGGCGATATCGGGATGACTAGCGGTAAGATAAAGAAGATTACCTATCATACTATGATATGAGGTTTTCTCTACGTCCTTTCCTAAATTGTCTTTGCTAAGCTTTGTCGATGTACTCATAGGGATGTGTAAGTACTTAGCGAAGTCTAGATCGAATTTCTTCATAAGGTCTCTTGCATATTTGGATTGAGATACGAAAATCCCATCCTCGAGTTGAAGATCTTTGAGACCTAGGAAGAATGTAATCTCACCTACCATGTTCATCTCAAACTCACTATTTATCTCCTCCTCAAAGGTGTGAGCATGGAGGGAGCATGTGGATCCAAAGACTTTGTCATCCATATAGACTTGGGCGACCAAAATGGCACTACTCTCTCTTCTCATAAACAATGTCTTATCTACTCCCCTTCTCTTGAAGTCGTGAGCTAAGAGATGGGATGTAAGACTGTTATACCAAGCATGGGGTACTTGCTTCAAACTATACAAGACTTTCCTATGATAGTAGATGTGTCCCGGGTGCTTAGGATCTTTAAACCCTTTGGTTGTTAAACATAGACCTCCTCCTGTAGAATGCCATTTAAAAAGGCACTCTAGACATCCATATGATATAACTTGAAGTGCAGATGACATATTATCGCGAGTAGTAAGCGGACAAACTTAATCCTAGCAACATGAGTTAATGTCTTCTTAAAGTCTACACCCTCGATATGTGTGTAGACTTGAGTGACCAACCTAGCCTTATTGCGAACTATGGCACCATTTTCATCCACCTTATTCTTGAAAATCCACTTGGTACTTATCAAATTAGTATGCTTGGTCGAGGGACGAACTCCCAGGCATCGTTCTTTCTAAACTGAAGCAACTCTTCTTGCATGACAAAAATCTAATGGTCTTGAGTGCTTCTTTCACGTTCTTAGGCTCGATTAGGGATACGTAGAACATATAAAGAATAATATTTTTGAATTGAGCATGAGTTTTAACGCAAAAAAATGGTCATCGGTATCAAAGGAATACCAAACACCATAAGAAAGAGTTCCACTCATGGATTTGATAATATATTTATGATCGTTTAAGTGTGACTCTTTTGGGGACACCTGGTATCATGCACAGATTCCAACACTAAAAGCGATATCGGGATGACTAGCGGTAAGATAAAGAAGATTACCTATCATACTATGATATGAGGTTTGCCCTACATCCTTTCCTAAATCGTCTTTGCTAAGCTTTTCCGATGTACTCATAGCGCTGCGTAAGTTCTTAGTGGAGTCTAGACCGAATTTCTTTATAAGGTCTCTTGCATATTTAGATTGAGATATAAAAATCCCATCCTTAAGTTGACGATATTTGAGACCCAGGAAGAATGTAATCTCACCTACCATGTTCATCTCAAACTCACTATTTATCTCCTCCTCAAAGGTGTGAGCATGGCGGAATCATGTGGATCCAAAGACTATGTCGTCCACAAAGACTTGGGCGACTCAAATGACACTACTCTCTCTTCTCATAAATAATTTCTTATCTACTTCCCTTCTCTTGAAGTCGTGAGCTAAGAGATGGGATGTAAGACTTTTATACCAAGCATGGGGTGCTTGCTTCAAACTATACAAGCCTTTTCCTATGATAGTAGACGTATCCCAGGTGCTTAGGGTCTTCAAACCCTTTGGTTATTCCATATAAATCTCCTCATGTAGAATGCCATTTGGAAAGGCACTCTTGACATCCATATGATATAACTTGAAGTGCAGATGACAAGTTATGGTGAGTAGTAAGCAGATGAACTCAATCCTAGCAACAGGAGTGAATGTCTTCTTAAAGTCTACACCCTCGATCTGTAAGTAGACTTGAGTGACCAAAGTAGCCTTATTGCGAACTATGGCACCATTTTCATCCACCTTATTCTTGAAAATCCACTTGGTACTTATCAAATTAGTATGCTAGGTCGAGGGACTAACTCACAGACATCGTTCTTTCTAAATTAAAGAAACTCTTCTTGCACGGGAGAAATCTAATGGTCATCCTTGAGTACTTCTTTCATGTTCTTAGGCTCGACTAGGGATACGTAGAACATATAGAGACCAATATTTTTTAGTTAAGCTAGTGTAGGATCATCAAGTAGAGTGTAAGGGTCATAACTCTTTCTAACCAAGATGATATGTCCCCTAAAGTAGGAACGGGGTCTATCGTGGTAGCATTAGGAAGGATGGGATCATCAGCTGGGGGCGAATCATCCTTACAATCACTACACCAAAAACAGCAATCTAGCACACCTTGAAATCCAAATTCTGGCACAACTTAAAACTGTGCCAAATTCTGGCACGGTTTAATGACAATCTGGCACACTTTAAAATAGTGCCAAAATATGGCACTGTTTAAAAGTGTGCCAAAATTGAGAACACTTCACTAAAATATAAATAACCAAAAAAAATTAACCCCCTCAATTTTTAGGCTCCCTCTCTCTCCCGCTCAGGCCCCCGCTCTCTCTATCTCTCTCTCCCTCTAACACGCTCAATAAAATTCCATGTAGGTTTTATCGATTGAAGATCCACGAGGGATACCCATGGATTGGGACTGAGCTAAACATGTACGTTCTCTCTCTACAGCCCACCAAACCCTAGCTCTGCTCTCCAGACCACCATTATTTGGTCTCGGAGATCTCAATATGCAGAGTAAGCTCACCTCTTTCACTTGCTATACATTGACACATATATGTATGTATATAGTATATACATTGTATTTTTTTTAGTCGATTAAGATTGTCATTGTTGTTTGATCCGGATATTTACATTAATGGAAAAATTTTAGTTCAGGGGATTGATGGGATTTTGTTTCTGATCGAGGAAGCTAAGACGCCTAACAAAGTTACCCCGCCGGTGCCTAAGGTTACCGCTAACCCCAGAAGAGGTGCGTTTTTATTTTTCTAAATAGAGATTTAACACTTTGGTATGTTTTTAATTTTGTTATTTATTTTGGTTAAATGTTATGCTTGGAAGTTGGATGAATAATATTATGTTGGTGGGGATAAATAGATCTGTAGAAATAGGAATTGATTTAGTTCACGAGTTTTCTGTCCTAGTTTATTATTAATTTTTGTTGCATTTTTGTCGATGGTGTTTGTGATGGGGCAATTGGAATCATTTTGCATTTTTTTATTCGACTCATGCCTTTTAGGTTTCTAATAATTCTGTCTACTTACCTTGTAGGCAGGATAGTGTGTGTCTATATATATATATTTTTCTTGTTATTTGTATTGTTGTTATTGCATCTTTTACCTACTGCTCCAATTTGATTACTTAAGAGTATGGGAGATTAGTTTGTGTTTGGTAGATGATTAAAATCTCATGTCTCTCTCTCTCTGAAATTTATCAATGGATAAAACTATATTATAGAATAGCAAAGAAATGTACCAAAAGTTACGTTGGCTATACAGTGTTGTGAATTTAACAACTCTACATTACTTTATTACCAATTTGGTGTTATTCTTTGGTTCATAAAATATTTTTCTTCATCCATTGAGATTGAATCCTACAACTGTTCACGTCTTTTTTTATTGGTGAATTGATTAATTTTGTAGGGTAGATATGCGGGATCCGTATGAGTGACATAATTAAATTATCAATTCACTCATTTTATATCACTTTGTTAGTCAAATTGTTTTCCAAAATGAAATAATCCGGGACAAATAAGGACCACAATCTAAATCACCATAAGTTTTTTTCCGTCAATGCTAACAAAAAGAGGGTTGATTGTGAGGGTCACTAGATATTAGTCGACCATGAAATTTATACGATTCCACCTCACTCATCTGTGAGGTTGACTATTTCTTTGTTACCTAGATTTGTTTTTGAAACTTTATTTTTAATTAGCTCAATTTTTGTTTTGCATTTTGTATCTATAGATGATTCTTTTTTTAGGCATAAATAGTATAATTTGCTATGTGCTGAAGAGAAACGTTAAGTCAATACATTACTGAGAAAAACATGTAAATTTGGTGTTGTTACTTCATCTTTAGTTTATGAATTTTATATGGTTTCATTTCATCTCTAGATGGAAAGATAAAAGTGTAGTTATATGATAATTTGGGATCTCGGGTTGATTATGATGCTCCCGCTCCCGATCGATGGTTCACAACAATGGTAATGGAACAAGGTTGATTCATCTGACTCGAATGTATTAATGTGACTCTTTTTCTTTTATTGATGCTTGTTCAGACTATCTATTATACTCGTATACTTTTATGATTTATGTTTAAAATATGCTGAAGGGTGGAAACCCAAATCATCCCCCAAACGGCCCCGTAAAAGGCACTAGCACCTCGCACGGGACCAATGTAACTTGTAGGAACTGACCGTGTAGTCACAGGTCTCCCGATTTGAGAAAATGATGATAATTTGATGATAATTTGAAAATATCTAGATGAATCTAAAAAAACAAGTCATTAAAGGGTGAAAACCCAAACCAACCCCCAAACGACCTCGTAAGAGACACGAACACCTCGCATGGAACCAGTGTAACTCATAGGAACTGACCGTGTAGTCACGAGTCTCCCGGTTTGAGAATATGATGACAATTTAAAAATATCTATATTAGGCTTAAAAACAAGCCGTTAAAGGGTGAAAACCCAAACCAGCCCCCAAAGGCCCCATAAGAGGCACGAACACCTCGCACGGGACCAATGTAACTTGTAAGACCTGACCCTGTAGTCACGGTTCTCCCAGTTTGAGAATATGATGATAACTCAAAAATATGTAAATTAGGCTTAAAAATAAGTTATTAAAGGGTGAAAACCCAAACCAACCCCAAAACGGCCCCGTAAGAGGCACGAACACCTCGCACAGGAGACCAATGTAACTTGTTGGAACTTACCGTGTAGTCACGGGTCTCTCGGTTTGAGAATATGATGATAATTTGAAAATATCTAGAGTAAGCTTAAAAACAAGTCGTTAAAGGGTGAAAACCCAAATCAACCCCCAAACACCCCGTAAGAGGCATGAACACCTTGCACGGGACCAATGTAACTTGTAGGAACTGATCGTGTAGTCACGATTCTCCCGGTTTGAGAATATGATGATTATTTAAAAATATGTAGATTAAGCTTAAAAATAAGCTCTTGAAAATCCAAACCAGCTCCCAAACGGCCCCGTAAGAGGCACGAACACCTCACAGGGGACTAATGTAACTTGTAGGAACTGACCATGTAGTCACGGGTCTCCCGATTTGAGAATATGATGCTAATTTAAAAATATCTAGAGTAAGCTTAAAAACAAGCCGTTAAAGGGTGAAAATCCAAACCAGCCCCCAAACGGTCCCGTAAGAGGCACGAACACCTCGCACGGGACCAATGTAACTTATAGGAACTGGTCACGTAGTCACGGGTCTCCTGATTTGAGAATATGACAGTAATTTAAAAATATCTAGATTAAGTGTAAAAATAAGTCGTTAAAGGGTGAAAACTCAAACTAGTCCCCAAATGACCCTATAAGAGGCACGAACACCTCGCACGGAACCAATGTAACTTGTAGCAACTGACCGTGTAGTCATGGGTCTCCCGATTTAAGAATATGATGGCAATTTGAAAGTATCTAGAGTAACCTTAAAAATAAGTCGTTAAAGGGTGAAAACCCAAACCAGCCCCCAAACGGCCCCGTAAGAGGCACGAACACCTCGTACAGGACCAATGTAACTTGTAGGAATTGGTCGTGTAGTCACGGGTCTCCGGGTTTATGAATATGACGGTAATTTGAAAATATCTAGATTAAGCTTAAAAACAAGTCGTTAAAGGGTGAAAACCCAAACCCAGGGCCGACTCTAGGCATAGGCGGGTTAGGCCACCGCCTAGGGCCCCTTTCGGGGAAAAAAAATTAGGTATAAAAAAAAATAGGTTTAAAAAAAATTAGTTGTAAAAAAAAAGGCCCCCCCAAAAAAATTAGTTATGAAAAAAATTAGAGTTATCACTTAAAAAAGGGCCCCCAAAAATAAATTTGTTCTATTTAAAGTAAACACATACACTAAACCCAACAACAACATAATAACTCACCCGCACACACTAAAAAGTAAAACCACACAATAAACCCATCACCATAGCCCAACCCAACTCAAACTCAACCCAACCCATTACTTATTCTATTCTAACCCTAACTCTTCCATTTCTCTCACCCACTTTCTTCTCTCACTCTTCTTCTCTTCCTCTCTTCTTCTCTCTCTCACACTACTCTCTTTCTTTAATAACCAAAGCAAGAATAAACCCTCTTACCCACCCCCCCCCCTCCCTAAAACCCTTATCCACCCCTGTCCCCCCCCACCACCACCACCCTCCACCCCCCCCCCCCCAAAAAAAAGCAATTTTCGCCCGATCCCATTTTAATTGAACTAACCCCATCAAAATAAGGGTTAAAAATCTAGGGTTTCAATTTCTTCAATTTCAGAAAGTTAGGGCTTCATTGGAGATTGTTTGAAGCTTGTTTGTGTAAGTATATATTATTCATTGCTTTGTTAAATTCCTACTATATAAATTTGTTTGTTTTACTACTAATATTTGTGTTGTATTTTTTTTTTGTAGATTCCAACTTGTTATTTGGGCATTTACAAATTAAAACTTGAGATTGCTCTCAAATTGGTTACAAATCAGGTTCTATTGTTCCTCTTTAGCATTTTTCTTTAATATTGTTTGTTAATATTGTTGAGAATCTTGTGATTTTGTGATTAATTTTTATTTTTACAAATTACAATTGTTGTTGTGTGAATATGTCTACTAGAAAATATCCCTCCGATCACGAAAAAAGAAAAAGACAAAAACAAATTGAAGAAGAAACATCAAAACTAGCGGGTTCACTAAATAAATATTTTAATTAAAAAAAATAGATTTTGAACATCAAAATATAGAAGATTTAGATAATAAAAATGTTGTTGAACATCAAAATTTAGAAGAATTAGATAATGAACAATTAGAAAATGAACGTGTAGAAGCTTTACCATTAGATATTTATCATCCGACTAATTGGAAAAATATTGATCAAAATTTGATAGACACAATGGTAAAAAAAGGTCCAATAAGAGATAATGATATTACTTTTCCTAAAGATATAGAAAATAGGCATTTTTCTACTATAAATTACCCTTTTTATTGGAAAAATGGAGAAAAACGTAATAGAGAATGGCTAGTGTACTCACGATCCGAGGATAAGGTTTTTTGTTTTTCTTGTAAGTTGTTCAAAAAGAATGGAAATAAAACTCAATTAGCAAATGAAGGAGTAGATGATTGGAAAAATATAAGTATGCGACTTAGGGGCCATGAAAATAGTAGTGATCATGTATATAGTATGACACAATGGCGAGAATTAATATTAAGATTTCAAAAAAATGAAACAATTGACCAAAATATACAAGATCAAATTGATGGCGAAAAAGAAAGATGGAGGCAAATATTAACACGAATAATTGCGGTAGTGCAAGCTCTTGCTACAAATAACTTAGCCTTTCGGGGTACTAATGAAAAGATTTATGAAAAGAATAATGGGATTTTTTTAAGTTTCATTGAAAAAATTGCCATATTTGATCCTTTATTGAAAGAACATATTCGGCGTATTATAGATAAAGAAATTCATCATCACTATCTAGGTCACAACATTCAAAATGAGTTAATACTTTATTAGCGGATGAGATAAAAAAAAGTAATAATTCAAATAATTAAAGAATCAAAATATTTTTCGATTATTCTTGATTGTACTCCAGATATAAGTAAAGAAGAACAAATTTCTATCATAATACGTTGTGTTGATACTTCAAAAAGTCTAATAAAGATAAAAGAATTTTTTTTTAGGATTTCTAAAGGTAGATGATACATCCGGTGAAGGGCTTTTAATGAACTTGTAAAGTTTTTAACAAGTCACAATCTTAATATTAATGATATGAGAGGACAAGGATATGATAATGGTTCTAATATGAGAGGAAAAAATAAAGATGTACAAAATAGAGTATTACAAATTAATCCTAGGGCATTTTACACACCATGTGGGTGTCATAGTCTTAATCTTGCACTTGTTGATATGGTTAATTCATGTAGCCAAGGTAAAGAATTTTTTGGTCATGTAACAAATTTATATAATGCATTATCATCTTCTAAAAAACGGTGGCAATTTTTCAAAGATTTTGTTGGAAAAAAAGGGCGCACACTTAAACCCTTATCTCAAACACGTTGGGAAAGTCACATTGAAAGTATAAAAGCAATTAGATTTCAAATGCCACAAATTAGAGATGCATTAATTGACTTAGCGACTAGTCCCCAATGTGAGGGAAGCACAAAAAATATTTGTGATGGTTTACTAACTAATGCTTTTGGTACTTTTGATTTTATTTTTGGTATGGTTATTTGGTACAATGTATTGAATGTGGTCAATAAAGTTAGCAAACTTTTACAAACATATGATATGGATATTGATGTTAGTTTGAATCTTTTAAAAGGACTTGTTTCTTATTTTGAAAATGAAAGAGAAAACGGATTTGAATCCGCGAAGATTGAAGCTATAGATATTTCTAAAGAAATAGAAATTGAACCAGTATTTCGTGAAAAACGTAATATTTATAGAAAAAAACATTTTGATGAGAATTCTAGTGATGGGATTAGACAATCATTCGAGGAATAATTTAGAGTAAATTACTTCTTACATATAATCGATCAAGCGCTTATGTCAATTAGAACTAGATTTGAACAATTTAAAATATATGAGAAGACTTTTGGGTTTTTGTTTGATTTGAACAAGTTAGAAACTTTAGATGATGATATTTTAAATAGTTATTGTATTAAACTTGAAAATTATTTAACACATGACAATAGTTGTGATATTGATGGAAATCAATTGTTTTGTGAATTAAAAATTTTAATGAGGCTTTTACCTAAAGAAATTAAAAAATCAATTGAGGTGTTAGAATATATTAAAAGAATGGATTGTATTTTTCCAAACGCTTGGATTGCCTATAGAATAATTTTGACAATACCTGTTACGGTTGCCTCGGTCGAGAGAAGTTTTTCAAAATTAAAATTTATAAAACCTTACCTTTGTTCTACCATGTCATAAGAAATATTAAATGAATTAGCCATGTTATCAATTGAAGAAGATTTGTTAACAACAATAAATTTTGATGATTTAATTGATAGTTTTGCATCGAAAAATGCGAGAAGAACACATTTTCTTTAAAAAAATTAATATAAAGGGCCCCAAATTAATTTTTCGCCTAGGGACCCTAAAATTTAAGAGACGGCCCTGCCCAAACCAGCCCCCAAATGACCCCGTAAGAGGCATGAACACCTCGCATGGAACCAATGTAACTTTTAGGAACTGACCGTGTAGTCACGGGTCTTCGGGTTTGAGAATATGATGATAATTTGAAAATCTGTAGATTAGGATAAAAAATAACACGTTAAAGTGTGAAAACCCCAAGCGGCCCCTTAAGAGGCACGAATAGCTCACATGGGACCAATGTAACTTGTAGGAACTGACCATGTAGTCATGGTTCTCCGAGTTGAAAAGTATTATGATAATTTTAAAATATCTAGATTAAGCTTAAAAACAAGCCATTAAAGGTTGGAAACCCAAATCAGCCCCCAAACGGTCCCGTAAAAGGCACTAACACCTCTCACGGGACCTATGTAACTCGCAGGAACATATCACGTAGTCACGGGCCTCTCGATTTGAGAATATGACTATAATTCAAAAATATATAGATTAGGCATAGAAACAAGCCGTTGAAGGGTAAAAACCCAAACTAGCCCCTAAACGACCCCGTAAGAGGCACTAACACCTCCCACGAGACAATTATAACTCATAGGAACTGACCGTGTAGTCGGTTCTTCCAATTTGAGAATATGATGATAATTTGAAAATATATAGCTTAGGCTATGAAACAAGCTGTTGAAGGGTGAAAACCCAAACCAGCTCTCAAACGGCTCCGTAAGAGGTATTAACACCTCGCACGAGACCAATATAACTCGTAGGAACTGACCACATAGTCACGAGCCTCTCGATTTGAGAATATGACGATAATTTAAAAATATATAGATTAGGCATAAAAATAAGCCGTTGAAGGATGGAAACCCAAATCTGCCCCCAAACGGCCCCGTAAAAGGCACTAACACCTTGCACGGGATCAATGTAACTAGTAGGAACTAACCGCGTAGTCACGGGCCTCTCGATTTGAAAATTTTACTATAATTCAAAAATATATAGATTAGGCTTAGAAACAAGTCGTTGAAGGGTGATATCCCAAACCAACTCCCAAACGACCTCGTAAGAGGCACTAAAACCTCACACGGGACCAATGTAACTCGTAGGAGTTCATCAGGTAGTCATAACTTGCGTAAGATTTTAAATTTTAGAATATAATAATAATTGTAACTCCTATATGTAATTTTTAGCTTGAGTAAGCTTTTTTATATAAATTACTTGGTTACTAATATCATCTCTTTTTTGTATCCTATTTTTTTTTGCAGGATAACATTTTATCGTTAGCATTTGTTCACGTGGAACACACGGAGAAGTCAATGGTTTACAACAAGTGTATTATTTATTTAATGTCGTTAATATTCGAGATTCTATTTTTTGTGTTATGACCGTGCAGACTTTTGTAGTTTTATTATTAAGTTTTATGGCTGTGCTGGCTTTTATAATTTTATTGTTATATTTTGTGGTTGTGCGGGCTTTATACTATGCATGTTTTATATTAACATGTTTTAGAATGTCCAGAAAATAGAGGAAACTCTGTCCAATTTTTTTTGGTATGTGAAATACTAAAGACTTGTAATATTTTAAAGTTTGTATGTACATTAGTTTATCAATAACGTACGAGATTTGCAATTTATTAATTTTCTTATTTTTAAACAATTAATTTTTTTTCTTTTATCCAAAAATTTGACACAGTTCAAAACCGTGCCAAAAGTGTATCATATTTTGGCACATTTTTTACCTGTGCCAAAAGTTTATCAAAAATGTACTCAATTTGGCACAGTTCAAAACTGTACCAAAAGTGTGCCAGAAATATCAAATCCTGACACGGTTTAAAAGTGTGCCAGAAGTTTTCCTGTTCGGTCAAATCTGGCACACTTTTAAACCGTGCTAGAAAAAAATGGTCATTTTAAAACACCTGATTCTGGCACAGTTCAAAACCGTGTCATATTTGATCTGGCAAATTTGTAAGCCGTGCTAGATTACTATTTTTTGGTGTAATGATTATGGGCTAGGATTAACAAATATCGATGGCTCGTCATCTCTAATCGTGACGTTTATTGACTCCATAACCTTAGAGCTAGCCATATTATAAACCCAGTAAGCTCTACTCGTCGATGAATATCCTAAAAATAACCCATCGTCGCTTCGGGAGTCAAACTTTGTTAAGGGATCTCTATCTCGTAGGATGTAGAATGTACTCCCAAAGACACAAAATTATGATAGGTTGGGCTTCTTCCCTGTACACAACTCATAAAACGTGTGAAGTGTGTGCAAACAAAGATATACCCTATTCACTGTATGGCATGCGGTGCTCACTACCTCTGCCCAAAAATTTCTAGGAACGTTTCTCCCAAGAAGCATGGATCTAACCATATCTTGTATCGTCCAGTTCTTTCTCTCAATAATTCCGTTTTTTTTAGGAGTGAGAACGGTTAAAAACTCATGTTTGATGCCCACTCCATCACAATAGCTATCTATTTTCTCTTTTTTAAATTCAGGTCCCTTGTCACTACGCGTCTGATTAATAATCACACCATATTGGTTTTGTAGGACATGGCACTTGGTTGTAAGAAGATGAACTGCATCATAGTTTTCTCTAAGAAATCCTATAACCGAGTATCTACAAAAGTCATCGACCATCACGAGAATGTATCTCTTACTACCTAAGCTCTTCAAGTGAGTAGGACCCATAAGATTTATGTGAATCAACACCAAAACATGGGAGGTGGTAATGGAATTCAACTTCCAATAGGGACTTATAATTTGTTTGCCTTATTGGCAAGGTCTGCAAACCGAGGAAGTTGGTTTTCCATACGATGGTAAGACACGAACTAGGTCATATTTCACTAATCTCTCAAGATCCCTACAGTTCACGTTGCCTAGTTGTTGATGCCAAAGGTTCATAGTGGAGACCATGACAATGTTGCACACAAATAAGGACTTAGGCATAATTCCATAATAATTATCTTCTATCTTCACACCTTGTAGTAAAAGTTTATCGAATTAATCATAAACATTTCATTCAGACCGGTCAAAATTTACCACAAAGTTTGCGTCGAACAGTTATCTTATGCTAATTAAGTTCGCTTTCAACCCTTTCACGTACAACACTTCATCTAGCTTAGGAAAATTGGGTATATCAACACTGCCACGTCCTAAAATTTTAGATCTACTCCCATCTTGAAAGGTGACTTTACCTACCTTGCGATCCTCAAGGTGGGTAGAAAATGAGACGTAACTGGTCATGTGGCTAGAACACCCACTAGAAAAATACCATTGGTAAGTATTTTGAGCCTTGAGATCAACATGAACAATAATGGCTTTATCATCTCACTTATGTACCCAATTGGCGGTAACCTTTTATTTGCCCTTATTATTTTTTACTCTAGTCGGAATTTTTGGAAGCGTTCTCAAATAGCCAAAGACATCCATTAAAATTCTTCTATTAAACTATGCGAAGTCGCGACTAGAAATTCAACTTGCTCCCTTAGACAAATAAACTCGCTAAAGTGGTGTACGGGAGTATGTATAAATCTAATTCTACCTAATTAATAACAAAACTCTCTAAGGTGACCTCTTCTTTTACAAAAAGTGCAAGCATAGATAGGCTTGGGTCTACCTCTATTTTTTTCCTAGGTGGAACTATCTTTTGTGGTTTAGGTTGAGGGCCATAAGCATTAATCACAAATTCGAGAACAAGCTCTGGTGCAATATTGGAAGTGGATGCACCGTCAAAACCTATTCCATGCCACTCACCAGAACCTAAATTGGGGTCGAGTAGCATCTTACCTACCTTCTTTGATGTATTCTTAATAATTAGCTTGACCTCCCGGCACGTTTGATATCTTTCTCGAGTTGGAATTAAAGGGCTTCAAGTTTCTCACGAGTCTCCACGAATGCTTGGAGATCTCTCGTAAGACTAGCCACCTTGTTAGTCAAGTTCCCCTTCTCTCTATCAAACTCTTTCTCCCAAATATTTTCTCACTGAGGACTCACTCTCTCTCCCCTCTCTCAACTCTTTTTCTATCACTAAAACTCTCATAGCTAACGATTTATTTTATTTCTTAATTTTAAAGGACTCAGCATAAAGATAGGCATAGGTTCATTAAAGATCACTCTTGCTTTCACTTAAAACATTCTCTCACTCACTCTCCTCAAAATGACTAGATTTAGTGCCGATGTGATCATGTTTAGTAGATTCCTCATCATCATGAGGTGCATTAGATGTAGTAATATAACTAGACATGAATGCAGTGAAGTTATATCCATTCGGTGATTCTTCCCCCGAACTCATCGACTCGACCTCGTTATCGTTAAACATGACGTTTAAGGTAACTTTTCCTTTCCCTTAACATTTCAACCTAGTCAGACACTTGTGAGCTTTGTGACCCTTTCCCTCATACTCATGGAATCTCTCCTCGCCGTTCTTCAGGAAATCTTTCTTTTCTTCATTCAAAATTTTTCTTGCCCAATTTATATTTTTTTATCTTTCTCAAAACTTTTCTTATCATTGAAAGTATTTTGCTTTTTGAGTTTGAGAAATTTCTTGAAATTTTTAGCAAAAAGGGCCAAATCATCTAAATCAAGGTCGAACTCAGAATCAGACGATGCTTCATCTCCCCTTATAGACACTTCCTCTCTCTTTTATATTGGGCTTTAAGTGCAATTCCCTTATCCTTAGGTTTTACTATTTTAGGGAACATATCTATCTCGTATGTTTGAAGATCTCCTACAAGTTTCTCTAACCTAAGAGTGTCTAGGATCCCTAACGAGTTAAGTATAGTAGCCTTAGGAATAAAACGGGCGGGAAGCGATTTCAAAATCTTCTTAACAACACGCGTCTCCGAGATTTTCTCACCTATACAGAAACTCGGGTTAACTATGTCGGACAATCGCGTATAAAATTCGTCAAATAATTCAAATTTAAGCATTTTGATTGTTTCAAATTGTGTGGTGAGATTCTGCAGCTTAAAATCTTTAACATCATTAGTACCCTCCTAAGTGAGTTGGAGGGTATCCCAAGCTTCTTTAGACGTGGTGCACGTCATAATGCGACGGAACTCATTAAGGGTGATGGCTCCCGAGATGGTACTCAAATCGCGAGAATTAACGTTTCTCCATTTAAATTCGTCCTCTGTCAATTGAGAGACGGATTTATGGCCGACGATATTGTCAACATTAACAGTGGGTGGTGTCTACCCTCTTTCAGAGAGTAACTAGACGTGTTCATGAATCGACTTAAGAGTATTCCTCATCCTAGCTTTCCAATATGCATAGCTAGTACAATCAAAGATGGGCACTAGATTATACAAATTCTCTATTAAAATCCTACTTTTTCCATGATCAACAATTTCTTAAGAAAAAAAGATATCAAAGAAAAAAAAATTGCGAGGTAATTTTATGTAACCGTCTCTCATACCAATTTGAGAGTACACACGATCTTAATAGTTAAAATTATAAAATTAAATTCCTCTAAACTTAAATCCAAAATCATTACCAAATTTTAATCTTTAATTAATTTAGGTTCACATGTGATGATCGTTCCAAACACTAAAAATAAACTACGCATGTAATTACGAATAGATATGAGGAAAAAATCCTTTGTAGGGCAAAACCTATATTTCTGCACTTTAAATAGTTTTAAAATAAAACTTAGTTATAAAACTCTCCAAAGAAAACTACTCAGATCTAGAGCAGTCCACAGGTGGCGTTCCACCCTTGATATCCACCGATCAACCTTTCTTCAACCTTATCTTCAGTGGTGACCCCACGGGTCACGGGGTCATCAGTAGAGATCTCTCTCTGCAAGTATAACTCAAGTATTGAGCTATTTAGGTTTTCCAAAGGAGTCACAAGTATATAAGGGAGATTATTTTATGAATCAAAAGGTCTTTTGACCTAAAAGGCGTGAGGACTTTTGCAATAAGTATGCAGTTTTGATTTATCAAAAGTCTCTAATAAAATATTTACGAAATAGGTATTTATAGGTCATAAAAAATTTCGAAGGGCAAAATTCATTCGAGCAAAAATAGAGAATGTTCGAACAAGATTGTCATTTCGTTAGAACGAAAATAGGGTTCATTCGAGCAAGGCTCCAATCTCGTTAGAACAAACTTCTAACGAGCTTTAAACGAATTCAAACAAAACACCCTCGTTGGATGTTCATTCGAAAAAAATTCAAATGAGCTTTCGAATGCAAATGCCATCTTATTGGAACGAGATATAAATTAAAATTAATTTTTAAACCCAGAAAAATTTGCCTCGATTTTTGTAAAAACAATTTCCCAAATATAAATGTAAATATATTTGAATTACTAAACGATTTATGCCTTCATAATGTAAAGATGACTTGAACTTTAAAGATTTTAGAGATTCGGTTCATCGTGTCGGTACGGCTCGGTTTGTAACGACATACGCCAAATGTGCCATAGTGAGAAACAAACAAATATTAACCTAAGATAAACTATTCTACCTTACACGAATAAGCTGAATTAACAAATAGAAATGGAAACATTAATACATATTTCTTATCATATCAAATAAACTAAAGAAAAACTAAAGAAGTTCACAAAATTGTGACAAAGAACTAAAAGAGCATAAATCGGTAATGAAATCAGTAATGAAATTTCATGTAATGAAATCATTAATGAAAAAGAATACTAATTGTTCATGTGGTATAAATTTGTTATGAAAAAATAAAAACTAAAAGGGGGTAAGAAGTATAAAGAATTACATGCGCCCCCTAGGTAATAATTTTATTACATGTAAACCCAAGTTAAAGGCAATAGTAGAAATCGGCCCTTAATGTACAAATATCCCATAAAATCAGTTCGAGTGAGAATCAAAGATAATCCCGTTATTCTAAGGATTTCATTTTACTTATATAAAGAGTAAGATGTCTCCCAAAAGGATAACAGTCGGTTGTTTTTTATTTTCTCCTTTTGCATAAATAGGTATCAATTTATCAAGAATCAGAGACAATTAGATTCAACTGAGTCTCAATCAAAAATTAAAATATTATCTACCAATATCATGTGTTTATCACCCAACAAAAACGTATCTATCAAGATAGTATACATCAAAATTATGGGTTTATGATTCTAAAACAATAGTATCAGTGCAGATACTCAATTCATATTTAAATTACTTGCATGATTACTAACCCAAATCCAACACTTTTGTGCCTTTAATCTCCCAACTATCTCAAATCCACTAAACTCTCAACCTCACTTCACACATCAAAATGAACCCCCTCTTTCAAACAACCCAAATTTGTAAAAACCCATAATATTACAAAACGTAAAAAATTTAAATCTTTTTCAAACTCTATCCTTAAACTGCTCCAACAACAAATAGCCACTTAAAAAAAATGTGATTTTTTAAAGTTAAATCCTCCAAATTCTTGCACTAAAAAATAAACAAATGTACATTTAGAATGAAACCACTAAAAGATTCCAAAATTCAACCCTATATAGCGCACGAGGGACTAAAACCTCTTAAACCCACTAAAGAAAACAACTACACAAAGTGAAAACAACATTTATTTCTATTTCTATTTCTTTTAATTAGTTGTATTGTTTCAAAAATACAACAATACAAACCATATATATACAAATCTTGAAATACCTATTGTATTGTTGCACAATGCAAAATTAGGTCCCTAGGCAAATTTAGAAATAAATTATTAAAAATTTTGTATCAATTTTTAATTTATTGTGTCTCTATTGAATAAATTATAAACATAACTTTACAGTAAATAAAACTAGAAGCCTATCAGAAAAATAAAGACGAAGTTACTGTCTAAGAGCATAAAGCATAGTTGTTAAAATAGTTAGAAACAAATCAACCTTATGTACATAAAATATGTGAGTCATGAAATTAAGGCAAAAGATATGCCAATAGAAGTATGTTTTAAAAAAAAAAATTAAAACTTTCAACGGTTTGGGAGAGTGAATGTCAATTTGGATGTCTATAAACTGAGAAAAAACTCAAAAATAAGAGTAAAATTTGTGCGACGAAAGTAATTATATAAAAAATCTTAGGAATTAGTATAGTATATGTTTGGTTCTTTCTAAAGGTTTGTGTGAAGTTGGATACAACCATATATATATATATATATATATATATATATATATATATCATCGGTGCCGGAAAGGAAATTGGAGGGTTATGAAGCCGTGAGAGAGAACAAATGTCAATGAGACATACCGTGATAGAGAAGGAAACCCAAACAAATCGTGATGCCAGAGAGTTGTGACGCCAGAGAAGAGGAAGTCGGATTTTGGGTGTAGTCGTCAGATATGTTAAAAAGGAGAAAGAAATAAGAGAAATGAGGGTTTGGGTTTGAACTGTTGGGACCTTTTTGTTTTGAGCCAATTTTCTTTAACTTAAAATGACATAGTTTCAATAAAAAAAAATTATATTTTTTCCAACGAATTATTTTTTTCCTCGCAATAGTTATTTTAGGAAACCAAAATGTAGAGGGAAAATTTCTGCCCTTATTTTTAGCAAGCATTCTAATCCTCTCTAAAAATAACTTTTTGCAATGAAATAATTCCTTACAAAATGCTTTTGATATCATCTTTCTTTTAAGGATGATTTTTTTCTTGCTAATACTTGTTGATACCAAATTTAGTCTGCTGACATGGACCACTCACTTACAGACACGTGTTTTGCCAACGTGGCAAATATATATACACTTCTATCGAACAACTCAAGATCACCGAGCAACTAAGAAGCCACGAGGAACTCAGGGGTCCCAAGCAGCTCAAGCGTGTCGAGCTACTTAGGCGGTCCGAGCAGCTTAAGCGTGTCGAGCTACTTAGGCGATTCAAGCAGCTCAAGCGGTCCGAGCTACTTAGGTGGTCCGAGCAACATTGCACTCTAATAAGGATAATCAAGGAGACGACTGCGCATTAAATGCTCATTTATTATCATACAGATGTACATGTCTGCTAGATAACAACGCATTGTCCTTTCATTTGTACAACCTCAAGGCTATAAATACATTGTAACCTCCTCATTGGAAGGGGACCGGAATTTCTTGAGCAAACCATTCCTTAAGAATTCCAAACAAACAATCAGCAATAACAAAGACTGTGGACGTAGGCCTTTCTTGCAAGGCCGAACCACTTTAAAAATCTATTGTCTATTATTTCTTCATTCTTTTTATCTGTGATTAAAATAATTAGGACAAATCTAATTTTTTACATCAACAGATTGGTGCCGTCTGTGGAAAACGACTGTAATTATCGTTTTTCACCAAAACAATTCATCACCGATGGCTGATCATCCTGAATCCAACAATCAAAATGATGGGATCCCTCCAAATCCTCCATCTACTCCCCCAAATGTTCAAGATCTGGCTGGTATAATGACTAATTTGGCCCAAGGGCAAATGGCCATGCAAGAAACCATGCGTTAGCTCATAAAAACCGTTCAGGGCGGAGTGTCAGCCTAGTCAGGGCAACGAAGCGTTCAGAGACATACTCGTTTACTCTCTTCGCGAACTAGGCGAACGATATTCCCAGAGGAATCTCAGTCCAGACGTACCGATTCATATCATACTTAAAGATCTAATGATCCTTCTTATCAACTTAGATGGACTTCCTCAATACGAGCTATAGACACTCAATAAAATATCACTCTATCTCCAGAAAGGACAAGTGATCTTGAAAGATTGAGTAGAGTCTCTCCTTTTGATCGTTTGGTTCATAGGAAGAATAGAAGTCCCCCTAGGATTATGTCGAGGAACTCTCAATGACCATCTGATTTAAAGGAAGGCTCTGCCCAATCACGACCAGCTGCTCGTCATGAAAGATCCCAAGAGGCAAATTCAACACGATTAGTTGCTCGAACCAGTAGAGTCGAGGAAGGAAATGATGCATGGAACAACTCAATTAAAAGGTTGGAGGATAGATTAGGGGAGATGGCTAAACTTAAAAATCCTCTACAAATGACTTTTGTCCGAGGAACACCATTCATAGAAGAGATTGTGGACTTTCCCACACCGTCAAAATTCAAAGCCCTGGTAGTAACACCAAAATACGATGGAAAAAATGATCCTGTTCTCCATATAGAACAATACCAGGCGGCTGCTGATATCTATGCTGTTCCAGACAAGATGCGATGCAGGGCATTTTCAGGAACCCTTATTTGATTTGCTCAGATGTGGTGCAATAACCTTCCTCGGGGGAAAATTATGACCTTCTTTCAGCTAGCAGAACTCTTTATTGGAAATTTTTATTTTGGAGCAAAGCCAGTCAAACGAGTAGCACACAAGTGTTAGACAAAAGGCAGGTGAGAGCACCAGGAATTATATTACTCGTTTCAATAATGAGAAGCTCAAGGTAATTGATTACGAGGAGAAGACAACAATTACTGCTCTGATGAGTGTACTATTGCCAGATAAATTTTACTATACTCTAGCCAAAGATCCGCCTAGAACCATGGCAGAACTAATGGCAAAGGCAACTAAGATTATGAACGCCGAGGAAGCTATGGCTGCAAAGAAGAATATGTACACCAAAGAGACCAAGGTTGAGGTTGATAAGGCTGAGAAGAAGGAGAAGAAGAACAATGGTGGTAACAGGCAGTTAAAAGCAACGCAAGCATTGGAACAGTTAAAGAAATTTAGAAATTATACTCCTTTGAAAGTAGATATAAACCACATTCTGGAAGAGATAAAGAACAATGAGGAGCTGAACAGGCCAGAAAAAATGAAGGTAGATCCGGACAAGAGGAATAAGTCCAAATATTGCGAGTTCCATAAAGGCCATGGTCACACGACCAAAAATTGCATAACTCTTCAGAATGAAATTGAGGCACTCATCAGACGAGGAAAGCTGGCCAAGTATGTTGATCGTCGAAATAATGGAAAGAACAACGACCGAGCAAGGAAGAGGTCTAGATTTCCTTGTCGAGCAAAAGAAGATAAGAAGAGAAGTTATGAAGAAGACCCGGATGATGACCAAGACGACCTCGATCTCCCCAAAAGAACGAAACAGCCAGAACGTGAGGTATTTTCTATCCATTTTGGATCATTTGAAAGTAATGTCATTACAGGTGGAGATGCAGGAGGCGAGTATAAGACTGCTGAGAAAAAAGCTTACCTCAATGAGGCTCAAGCTTTCTCGTACATTCAGCGAATAAATCTGACTGAAAATGATCGCCCAAGGAAGGTGAATAAGGATAAACTGGTCATTGGTTTCTCTAAGAACGACCTGGGAGGTGTACTATATCCTTATGATGACCCATTGGTGATCAAGATGAGAATAAAGGAAGTGGTGATTTCACGAGTACTGGTGGATAATGGTAGCTCGGCAGTTATCATGTTCTATCCATGCTTTGACAGTTTGAATTTGAAGTTATCCTAGTTGGAGCCATATCATAGACCCCTCCTTGGTTTTACTGGCGAAAAGGTTTTTCCACTTGGGACGATCAAGTTGGATATGATTATTGGTACATGGCCTGCTTGTCAAACAGAAAAAATACGCTTCTTCGTAATGGATAAAAATGTCCAATCAGCTTACAAAATCATCATGGGAAGGGTAGGACTAAAAAAGTTCGAAGCGGTACCATCTACAGTACATCAATGTTCAAAATTCCCAACTAATTTTGGAGTAGGAGTGGTGAAAGGCGACCAAAAAGTAGCTTGAGAATGCTACTATTCATCTGCCGAGCATGAAGAATACAGAAAAAAGACTACTACCTACCAAATAAAAGATGTGGAGATTAAAATATTAGACCCTAGAGACGAGTCCCAACTCGTGAAAGGGCATGTCATAGAGGCTACTGAGAATGTCATTCTGGATGATGAGAATCCAGAACGAACAACTCAAATTGGTGCATCCTTGGATGAATCAATAAAATAAGAATTGATAGCATTCCTAAGGCGAAGAAAGCAGACTTTTGCGTGGAGTCATGAAGACATGCCAGGTATAGATCCGAATTTCTTGTGTTATGAGCTCAATGTGATCAAGGAAATCAAGCCAGTAAAGCAACGAAGAAGAGTGTTCAGTACTGAGAAAAATCAAGCTATACAGGAGGAAGTAGAAAAGCTACAAAAGCCCCTTTTATTGAGGATGTTAAATATCCTGACTGGCTAACAAATGTGGTGATGGTAAAGAAGAAAAATAACAAGTGGAGGATGTGTGTAGACTTCACTGACCTTAACATGTCATGCCCAAAGGATCATTTTTCTTTGCCTCGAATTGATCAACTCGTGGATGCTACCTCGGGGAACGAATTATTAAGTTTCATGGATGCTTATATAGGTTACAACCAGATCAAAATGAAGCCCAAGGATAAGAAGAATACCTTTTTTATTACCCCAAGGGGAACTTATTGTTATAATGTTATGACTTCTGGACTTAAAAATGCAGGTGCTACCTATCAACGGCTGATGAACAAGGTTTTTGCAGAGAAAATCAGTCATAACATGGAGGTTTATGTTGACGACATGCTGACGAAGAGCAAGAAAGCTGCTGATCATCTAGTTGTCTTAGGTTAGACCTTTGATCAACTAGAGAAACATCAAATGAAGTTGAATCCCACCAAATGAATATTTGGAGTACGAGAAGGCATGTTTCTCGGATATATTGTTAACCAACGAGGAATTAAGGCAAATCCTGAAAAGATCAAGGCTCTATTGGAGCTGCGATCTCCAACAACGATGAAGGAAGTACAAAGCCTCACAGGGCGAGTTACAGCACTCAACAGGTTTGTGTCACGAGTAACTGATAGATGCCTACCTTTCTTTAAAACACTCCGAAAGACTTTTGAGTGGAATGATGAATGCGAGAAGGCCTTTTAAAAATTGAAGAAATACCTGGGAGCACCTCCATTATTATCCAGACCAGTGATGGGAGAAAGATTATACTTGTATCTGGCAGTTTCGGAAAACGCAGTGAGCTCGGCGTTATTAAGAGTGGAAGATGGAGTACAAAAGCCTATCTATTACACTAGCAAGGCCTTCCAAGGAGTAGAGATCAGATATCCAAGGATGGAAAAGTTAGCACTGGCGTTGATCGAAGCAAGTAGAAGGATGAGGCTATACTTCCAAGCTCATACTATAGTTGTGTATACAGACATGCCGTTAAGGCAAGCTCTGCACAAACCAGAGAAATCAGGAAGATTGATGTATTGGGCTGTAGAATTGGGTGAATACGATATAATTTATGAGCCTAGGTCGTCACTCAAAGGATAAGCAGTGACAAATTTCATCGCAGAGTTCACCTATCCATACATCTTCGAAGAGCAGAAGTTGAATACCGACCAGCCTGTGGATGTTAAAGGATCATCAAATTTTAAAACTGATCAACTTAATTCAGTAGACGAGCAAGAGAGTATGATCAACGAGCAACGAGTAGCGTTGGAGGAGGATAAAGAAAAGCATCAAATATTCCACCGAGGAACTCTATCTGACCAAGAATTTGACAATGAGATACCTGTGTGGAATTTATATGTAGATGGATCTTCTTGCACTACAGGCAGGGAGAAGGGATTGGTTTAAATAGCCCAGATGAGATCGATATGGAGTATGCTCTACGCTTTCAATTTAAAGCTTCTAATAATGAAGCTGAATATAAAACTATAATTGTAGGTCTCAGTTTGGTAAAAACCACGAAGGCAGAGCAGGTCATTATATTCAGTGACTCCCAATTGATTGTAAATCAAATGTTGGGAGTGTATGCAGCAAAAGGAGAATTAATGATCCAATATCATTCGAAAGCAATGGAGATTGTATCGAGCTTTAATGCAGTACAGTTAATTAGAATACCAAGAATGGAGAATGCAAGAGCAGATGCCTTAGCTCGGTTATCCTCAGCCACACGCACCGAGCTACGAAGAACGATCCCCATAGAAATCCTAGCTGATCGGAGCATAAACGAGTATCTAATGATGAATTTTATTACCCTCGATTTAGGACCATCTTGGATGGATCCCATCAGGGCCTACATTGAAGAAGGGTCTCTGCCAACTGATAAACTCGTAGCCAAGAAATTGAAGTTTAAAGCTGCTCGTTACATATTGACCAATGGAATTTTATATAGACGAGGAATTATAGTAAGGTTACAAAGATGTGTCCACCCCTCCGAGGTGAAAATTTTGATCGAAGAAATCCATGAAGTGTCTTGTGGAGCCCATGTGGCAGGTCAGACGCTTTTACGAAGAATAACAACACAGGGGTATTATTGTCCGACGATGAGAGTTGATTGTACATCTTACGCAAAGAAGTGTGATAAATGTCAACGCTTCTCTTCTGTCCAAAGAACTCCCCAAGAACTATTAACACCCATCACGTCCCCTTGGCCATTTGCTATGTGGGGAATAGACTTGGTCGGGCCACTTCAAACGACCCGAGGAAAATTTAAATACCTCGTAGTCGTTGTGGATTATTTTACTAAATTGGTAGAAGCTGAGCCTCTTATTGATATGACGTATGACAAGGTGTATCAATTTATTTGGAAGAATATCATTTGTAGATATGGTCTTCCCCATGCATTCATTATAAACCATGGAACTCAGTTTGACAAAGAGGAGTTTGCTTCATATTGTCATCAGTCAAACATATTGAAGACCCACTCTATACCAGGCCATCCCCAGAGCAATAGACAAACTGAGGTGACAAACTGGATGATGCAAAGGAAAATTGGATTAACGAGCTACCATCTGTGATGTGGGCTTATCGTACTACACCGCGAGCAGCAATAGGAGAATCTCCATACATGCTGGCATTTGGAAGTGAAGCTGTTATACCTACCGAGTTGGGCCTACCCACACACAGGGTGCTGAATTTCAATTCTCCTATTAGTGACTTGATGAGGCGATTAGATCTAGATATGCTCGAAGAAGTTAGAGAAGAAGTAGCAATCAGGAATGCTTTATACCAACAACAAACAGCTCTGTTTTACAACAAGAGGGTAAAAAAGTGTGATTTAAAGGAGGGAGACTATGTGTTGAAAAAAGTAATTCAAAAGCATAACAAACTGGAAGCTAACTGGCATGAACCCTACAGAGTAACAAAAGTTGTTTGACCAGGGACATACAAGATTGAAACCTTAGAGGGAGAAGAATTTAAGAATGCATGGAATGCAGAGCATCTAAAGTATTATCAGTAGTTGGGATCCCTATGTAAATGAGTTTTCTTCAGTATGAATAAAGTGTTGAATGTTTTACCCAGTTCTCTCTTTTTGTTGAAATTTTTCGGCAGTATTAGTGCTACACACTATGCATAATCTCTTCCAACTCCGGTTGGTTGGCAAATAAATCTCTTCCAACTCCGGTTGGTCGGGAACAAATCTCTTCCAACTCCGGTTGGTCGGCAAATAAATCTCTTCCAACTCCGGTTGGTCGGGAATCAATTACCTCCAACTCCGGTTGGTCGAGAAATAAATCTCTTCCAACTCCGATTGGTCGGGAACAAATCTCTTCTAACTCCAGTTGGTCAGGAATCAATTGCCTCCAACTCCGGTTGGTCGACAAATAAATCTCTCCCAACTCCGATTGGTCGGGAACAAATCTCTTCTAACTCCGGTTGGTCGGGAATTAATTACCTCCAACTCCGGTTGGTCGGTAAATAAATCTCTTCCAACTCCGATTGGTCGGGAATCAATTACCTCCAACTCCGGTTGGTCGGCAAATAAATCTCTTTCCAACTTCGGTTGGTCGAAAACAAATCTCTTCCAACTCCGGTTGGTCGGCAAATAAATCTCTTCCAACTCCGATTAGTCGGGAACAAATCTCTTCCAACTCCGGTTGGTTGGGAATCAATTACCTCCAACTCCGGTTGGTCGACAAATAAATCTCTTCCAACTCCGGTTGGTCGGGAACAAATCTCTTCCAACTCCGATTGGTCGGGAATCAATTACCTCCAACTCCAGTTGGTCGGAAAATAAATCTCTTCCAACTCCGGTTAGTCGGGAATTAATTACCTCCAACTCCGGTTAGTTGGTAAATAAATAATCTCTTCCAACTTCGGTTGGTCGGGAATCAGTTACCTCCAACTCCGGTTGGTCGTCAAAATAAATCTCTTCCAACCCCGGTTGGTCGGGAATCAATTACCTCCAACTCCGGTTGGTCAGCAAATAAATCTCTTCCAACTCCGGTTGGTCGGGAAAAAATCCCTTCCAACTCCGGTTGGTCGAGAATCAATTACCTCCAACTCCGGTTGGTTGGTAAATCATATACAATCAACTCCGGTTGGTTAAACTAAGCAGGATCATGGGATGTAAGTTATTTCACTGCTTAGGATCAAAGAGTGATAAGTCATTATAATAAAAATAAAATAAAACAGAATGGACATATCACAATGTGCATATATTCACAAACAAAGACATTATGTAAAATATTAGAAGAAAATAAAATAGCGAAATACTAAAACTTTTCATTCAAATCGAGAAGGATTACATATGTTGTGGAAAGTACAAGTCATTACATAAAAATCCTATTCTATTGGTTTTTTCCCTTCTGCCTTTGATACAGGGTCTACCCCAGCTGGAGGATCATCAAGACTGTAAGGGAAATTTATGAAGTTCAGATCTTGCAACATTCTGACGTTCATTATAGATGCACGATCAAGCAGGTGTTCTGGGCGAGATATTTTAAAATCTGAATGAAGACTATAATCATCAAGATACTTAGAGATCAGAACACGAGGAATGGCTCGGGCTGGAATCCAACTAAGGTCAAACTTGAAAGGAGGCACGGGTAAATCAAGAACTCCAGGATTATAGTAATCCCATAGGAAATGACCTCTCTCCAATTTTAAAACACAGAGAGCATTCAACTAGCCCTGTTTATACCCTTCGTTGTTCGATTATTCTAAACGAGCATCAAGATGATAAAGTGCTTCATTATAACCAACCATCCAAAACTCTTTAGGCTGTTTATGGAATTGGTAAGTTAACCCCTCCAGCTGCTCGTCAAGGTTCCTCACCAGAAGTTCTTTATTTTCCAAAGCAAAACTCTGGGTAGAAAGTTGCTCGCCGAGGTTCAGAATCTTCTTAGACATCTCCGCCAGAGCTTGATTCTTTGCCATCAATTGAACTGCCTGATTTTCCAAAGCTTCTTGAGTTCTTGCATCTTCAATAGAAATTCGACCAGCTCTTGCTCGTCCCCTAGAAGAAGATCTTGCTCATCCACGAGTAGAAGTGGAAGGTCCAATTCTTTTTAAATTTTCCAACTCATCTCTTAAGTTGGCATTTTTGACCTCCAAGAAAGAGAAACCTTGATCGTTAATCAGAACCAAGGCTCCCGAGGAAGATGCAACAGATTTTAGTTGTTTGTTCTCTTCTTGTAAGGCAATGTTTTCCTGTTCTAGAAATTTGGCGATATGCCTATGCTCCTCGACTTCAAGCTTCAGAACACTTTCTCTTTTCTCATAAAAAGATATAAATTTATCATACCCTCTATCAGCACTCAGTTGTTGATATTTCTTCTCGTACCCCTAGTGCCAAAGTGTGGAGGACTCTTTGTACTGCTACTGGAGTTCCTCGATAGTTCTTTAGAGGTCCTCAATCATCTCGTAGTAAGCCACATCATTGGCTACTGCATGATCGAGCAAACATTTCAGATACTGGTAAGCTTCAACTGCTTATTCAGAAGCATCTGAACCCAGGATATCAATGATTTGAGCATCATTCAGATTTGCACGACCAGCCTTGAAATATTCATTGCATTTTTTCATCAGTTCGATGTCATGAGCTGATAAGAGCTCCATCCTAGCCATAAACTAGTAAAGATAAGAAATAGAAAGAATCAATAATAATGTAGACAGAGCAAATAGAAGAAAAAGTCAAGACAAATAACCAAAAGTTTGAATTTTCATTTCATCATAAAGGAAAATACAAAAGTCGAGGTTACATTCAATAAAATGACAAAATAAACATCCAAACTACTCTACACCTTCTCTTTATTTCCTATAACTTCCTCAGGAGGTTTTGAGGAAGAGACTGGTTGCTCGGTGGACGAGAGTAGCTGCTCGGCAGGAGTAATGGTTGGTTGGGGTTGCTTGGAGCACGATTGAACAGTTGGAACAGAAAGGGCCTGATCCCAAATTATCATGGAAGATTATTCTGAGGCAGCTTCGTCCTTTTCTTTTTCTCCAAGAGAGGGAGGAGGGCCATGAGTGTGTCGCTGGAATAGTTCAAAATTCTCAGCGACTTTTATCTCCTGCAGAGCTGCAACCCATTCATCCCTGAAATATTTAAGTCTGGCAAACTCCATTTGAGAGGACATAGCAGCCAGGCCTTTATTCCAGCCTTTGTCCCAACCAGCGCTGAAGGACTTCTTAACAATATTTCTTCTTTTTGCCTTCTCCGAGGAAGTACTCTCAATAAGAAGTTCCTCGGCATCCTTCAATTTCCCTTCCACCTCCTATTTCTGGCGATCAACATCATGAAGTCTACAGACTTCCTCTTCAGCAGTTTTGAGCTTACTCTCAAGCTCTTCAGCATTCTTGAGCTTCTCCTCAAGCTCTTTATTGTTCTTCTCAAACTCTTTCAATTTCTTCTCCAATTCCTTGGAGGCTTCCACAGCTCGATCTCTCTCTTGTTTAATGGACTTAACCTGCTTCTCCCAAGCAACCTTATTCTCCTCATACTTCTGATGAGAGTCTTTCAAAGACTGGGTTAATCCAGTAAAAGCATTTTCCACTCCATCCGAGGAACTGGATGCCCTGATGGCTTCATCCCTTTTTACAACGATATTTAAACACGTTACCAGCTGAGAAAAGAATTAACTCTAAGTCAATGTATGAACATAGCCTTAAAAAAATTAATGGCTCAGATCAATAATACTTACTGAGGCAATGTGTTGAGCAGCTAGAGCAGTAACTCTCTCACGAGTGAGAGAAGTTTCAATGTCAGGGACCTATGGATAGTCCAAGATTTTACTAAGCCCACAGCGGAGCTCGGGGGAATAAAAGTTGAAACACCACCTTCAACAGTTGATGATTGAGAGACTGGTTCAGCAAGTCTCTCAGAAGAATTTTTCTTTAACCTCCTTGGAGGAATAGGAACATTCTCAACTAAGGACGTTGTCTTAGTTGGTGATATGACAATAACCTCACTAGGAGGAGTGATAGCAACAATCTTGTTTGGGACAACAGGGGGCTTTTCAACGATCTTGCTCAGAGCCACTGGGGGCTTCTCACTAAGTTTCTTGGTAGCATCAGAAGGGGGTACCTCTACAGTCTTTATCCCATCTTCTGGGACATCTTTTTTACTTTTCTTTGCCTCCACAGCAGGAGAATCAGACTTGTCAAAAAAGGAAGTAGCCTTTCTTCTTGTCATTATGTCACCAATAGGAATATTTAACTCTGAAGAAGAACCTTCCACACTAGTATCAGCAGCTGGTACTTGGCCAATGTCAACCACCACTTGACGATCAATAAAGGATGAAGTATAGCTCTTGTATTGCAACAAATAAGAAGAAGATCTAATGTGTTCCTCGGCCACAGACTGGTGCAAACTCCAGATAAGTTTCAAATGCTTTAAATTAACCTTTGTCTCCTTTGGTGATTTTCTTTTGCTGTCAACTGCAAATAATAAAAATTAAATGTCAGTGATACATTTTATCAAACATCAAGAAAACGAGATTTCAAAAAATAAAAAACAACCTATTCCATTGCCATAAGGGGGACACCTGGGACCCTAATATACATCATCTCCATTTAATGGAGCATGTTTCCAATTTTTCATAACAACCCCATGTTCAAAGTAATCCATATTGGCATCTGAAAGATTGACAACTAAAGCTCTATTCAAAAAACTAGTTTTTAAATAAAAAGTACTATCGCTGACATAATTTCTGGAATTCCTAAACAAGTTCCATGAAGATGGTTTAACCTATGGACTCCATTAACTATTCTCCAGGTATTCGATGCTATTTTTGCAGGAACAACGTCAAAATATTGACAGAACTCCAAACATAAAGGATTTGGAGGAAAAGAAAAGCCACATTCGGTCACAAAGAGGCTTGGGAACCAATGTCCCTCAGCCAAAGAAAAATAGTCAGAAGGTTCAGGAGGTTCTTCCAATACGACCCATGAAGGAATTGAAAATTCAGAACGAAATTTGTCAAGAGATTCAACAAGTTAAACCATGACGAACAAAATAATTAAAATAAAAGGAAGAAAATCTTACAGGAGAAGAGTGAACCAGTTGACAGCGAACAATGGAAGAAACAAATGCACAAGATAGAGAAGAAATGAAAAGTTCGAAGACACAGGTTTGAAAAGTGAAAGACGAAAGGATTTCTACAGCGTTTAAATACTTTACCTCGGGAATAGAGAAAAGCAATGATTACTAATGCAGACGTTTGCGTATCCGGCGGCTAAAAAGAAGAAAAAGGGCACAAAAATCGAAGCGGTTATGGAAATTCAAAATACTTTAAAAGCCTGATACTATGTACTCAAAAAAGGGAGCTATATACAACGAAAGTTTGCCTAAAATCCATACAAACCAAAAATCTAAGCAGCAGAATGTTCCTTACTTTTCTTCATCATCAAACTACGAAACATTGGGGGCTTCTGTTGATACCAAATTTAGTCTGCTGACATGGACCACTCACTTACAGACACGTGTCTGCTAACGTGGCAAATATATATACACTTCTATCGAACAACTCCAGATCACCGAGCAACTAAGAAGCCACGAGGAACTCAGGGGCCCCGAGCAGCTCAAGCGTGTCAAGCTACTTAGGTGGTCCGAGAAGCTTAAGCATGTCAAGCTGCTTAGGCGATTCGAGCAGCTCAAGCGGTCCGAGCTACTTAGGCGGTCCGAGCAATATAACAATCTAATCAGGATAATCAAGGAGACGACTGCACATTAAATGCTCATTTATTATCATACAGATGTACATGTCTACTAGATAACAGCAGATTGTCCTTTCATTTGTACAGCCTCAAGGCTATAAATACATTGTAACCTCCACATTGGAAGGGGACCGGAATTTCTTAAGCAAACCATTCCTCGAGAATTCCAAACAAACAATCAGCAATAACAAAGACAGTGGACGTAGGCCATTCTTGCAAGGTCGAACCACTTTAAAAATCTATTGTCTATTATTTCTTTATTCTTTTTATTTGTGATTAAAATAATTAGGACAAATAGAGTTTTTTACATCAACAATACTATACTTTTAGCAATAAAAATTTATTTCATTACTAAAAAATTCCTTGAAATAGTCGATTTTTCTTGAGTGGTCGTTGTTCTACTTATCTAGGTATCTAAGATTTATAAATGTGATTCTCTGTTTATGTATTTAATCATTGTAGTGGATGAATATGAGAATAAATTAGGTTTTTTATTAAAAATTGTGGTTGGTTTGAATCTAACAATTTGGACAAAGGATGCTTTCATTTCAAGATCTAATTAAGTATATTTAGTTTTGATTTGTTTTGTGTCTTAATGTTTAGATTTGGTTTATTGATTTCTTTTTTAAGGTATTAGGTGAAGTGTTTGTTTTGAATCATACTATATTGTATATATTTTTCTACAAATAGTCACATTACGTTTTACGACAGTTGTAAATTATTTGTTTTCTTTTATAGGTTGATTTTACATAGTTAAGCACGTATTGTCGATGATAATGGGTTGTTTATATTTTATTTTTGATTCCACATCTCTAGATGCTACTGATTGTATTTGTATTTTGTAATTGAAAAAGATAAAAACAATTAAATCACTGTAGTATTAGTGAATTATTTTTTATACAACGATTACTAAGAAAATATTATATAAAAGAAGGATAATACACAAATTTGTATTAAAAAAATTCAAATTGACCAATATATTTAACTTTATTCCTTGAGTTATAGTTCGAGCATGTAGATTATGGTAATTTGTACAAAAATCCATTTGTTTTTCATATTTAGCTCCATCCCTGACACACATGTTTTTAATTTAAGGTTATCTAACAGGGACATACTGCTTGCATGACCGTTTTCATTCATTTTGAAACATTTTATCTAAATCCATACATTCAAATTACAACATTGAATTGATACGGATACGCGGTAATTTTAATTCTTAATTATTGATCACTATCATTAGTTTTTGTGCATAAGATTTGTAGTGGTGATACGAAGTTAAAAGTGAGCTAATTGAAAACCTGAATTAATTTGTAATGGTAATAAGAGATTGAGGGTGAGCCAATGGAATTGCCAATTAATTATTATAGTATATTTTTATATTAACATATGATAATATTCGTTTGCTAGTTTGTGTGAATTTTAGTTAGATTATGATATGCTTATTTATAATTATTCGTCTGATTCAACAAGGAGAGTTTTGGTTGGAACCCACCTCGTACCCCCCCCCTCCCCTAATGGGGTGAATTTGGTGTAAATAAACGGGTTGAGTCTGATTTAAAATAAAGAAATGTCGGATTCGGGGCATGACGATTTTTGTATATAAAACCTCCAAACCGGCCCCATTTAAGGGTATTATTATAAATATTCTAGTTAAATCTATGCACCTTAGTTAGTTTGGCATAATAATAAATCAATGCATACTTTTAGTTAAGGAACTTCAATTTTTTATTAGTTTAACATTAAAAAAGACTTGAAATTCATTAATATACTTGAATAAAATAAGTTAGAAAATATCATAAAAATGTTTTGGGGAAGGTTCGAGGCCCTCATGTGGTTTTAAAATGGGTTTGGGGAGGGGTCGGGGTAAGCGGGGTCGGGGCGGTGTAACGGGTTTGCTTTTCCCCAAACTCCGTTGTCATCCTAAGTGTTAACACTTGCTAATCAGTTAAGGGGAACCACTCCCAATGCTGGACTTTATACACCCTTTCTAGTCCACGACCGACAGGATGATTTGATTATGAAGTGCGAAAGGACATATTTATATCTTTGTGATAGTCGATCATTTATATAATGTGGCATGTTGTATTCTATGTAGAATGACATCGAACGCTTCCCATGTCTCAATATAGTACTTTCAACAGATTGTTTAGTCTTCATGGTGTGCCCATGAGTTTTACCTTTAATCGGGGTCATTATTTATTTTTAAGCCCATTATGATGCCTATTCCGTTACTTCTAGTCCACGCCCAATAGGATGTTTTGATCGTAAACTACAAAAGGAAATATCTATATATTTGCAATAGTTAGTCATCTCTCTAATGTAGCATGCTTTATTACGTGACACGAGACGTGTCCCATGTTTATATATGGTACTTTCAAGAAATTGTTTGCTCTTCACAATGTGTATATGAATATTAACTATGACCAGGTCATTGGGATGTTAAGTTCCACTAACCAATTTTGACGCTCACTGTGGCGCCTATTCTATCACACTCTACATGTAGACTGTGGTTATTAATTGAGGACTGGGGATCTTCTATAGTGTTTGGCCCTTGATAATCCTCAACAATTGACTTTATTATTACTCAGGGTGATTTTATATATAATAAAGTTGTTAACAGGTACACGAGTCTCCACCTATTTTAGATTGTGCTCAAATTAAAGTTCTTTAATCTATGTTCACTGATCTACTTTGTAATGGCTAAGTGTTAACACTTTTAGGTGTCTTACTAGATAACTCTTCTTTAAACGAAAGGTAGAGTTTCTTTTTGCGATAAAACTGACCTCGTTATACTTCTTTGAGCTATATGGGTCCTTTTCAAATATAAAGGTTCATCTTCACGAGGTTTGATTGCATTTGGATTTATTTTACCATTTTATAGAAAGGTTTGTGCACCTCTCCTTCTAAAACTTTACTCATTCTTGGATTATATGGCAAGTGTCAGTACGCGGCTCCTGTGTGAAGCTATAAAACACGTGCAATATTTGTTAGAGAGCGCGCTTGCGATCTTAATAGAATGATTTATAAAATTAAATATCCACCAAATAAAAAACCAAATTATTATCAAATATTAATCTGATTAATTTAGGTTTGCATACAATGATCATTCCAAACAAAAAAAATTAACTACGCATGCAAGAGCAAACAGATATGAGAAAAAATCTCTTAAAGGGTCAAAAACAAATTCAGCACTTTAGACAGTTCTACAAGACAACTTACTTACAAAACTTATCTAAAGAAAATTACTCAGCTCCATAGCAACCCACACGTGGCGATCCACCCTCAGTATTCACCGATCAACTTTCATCTTTCAGTCTTAAGTCGTGATCCTTTTGGAATCACAAGTCAACCGTAGAGATGATTTATCCACAATAAGAATATCTCTACAAGGTTCAAACGGGTTCGCAAAATATATTTAGGGATGTGTTTGTGAATAAAAAGTGTTTATAAACCAAAAAGGGTGAAAACCTTTGCAACATATATGCAGAAATTGATTTGGCAAAAAGCCCATGAAATTTTGAAACAAAACAGGTATTTATATCTCCTACACAAATTCAAGGTGACAGTTCATTCGAACGAAAATAAGGCTCGTTCGAATGAGAAAGGCAGTTTTTTAAATGAAACGAGAGCTCCTTTGAATGAAAAGGATATCTCATTTGAACCAACTTTAAACGACCGTCAAACGATACAAAGAAGTACACCCTCGTTATATGCACATTAGATGAAATGATCAAATGATTCTTCGAACGACTTTGACATCTCATTCGAATGAGATTGCCATCTCATTTGAGCAAGGTTAATGAACTTTGAATTTTTTTTAATAATAAATGCCTCGAATTGTAAACTTAAAAAAATCTTGTTTCAGTTTAAATAAAAATAAAACATCCCAAAATAAATTTCACGAATAAATTTAAACACAAGTTGATTTATACCTTTGTGGGATGTAAGAAAGTCTTCAATCTTGGAGTCGGTTTGTCATGACAGTTTGTATCGGGATATTCCAAACTATTCTAAGCGCAAATAAAATAAATATTCAGCCTAAGCTAAACTATTTGCCTTACAAATCTCCTCCTTTGGCTATTCCAGTACAAAACTATACAAACCTAACTGAAATCCAAATTACATAAGATATAACCATAAATAACAAAATATCCTAATAAGATTCTTTGTCTTCATTCTCTTCTTGAGATTCACTTTGGATTCTTTGACTTCATTCGGGTGTCTTGATTTTTGCATAATGTACCTACACATATAAATCAAATGCATCGAGTTTGAAATAGAAAACAAAAACTCATAAAGCAATAAAGCAGTCTCCCTCATAAATCAAACTCATCATTAAATAAAAAAATCTCCCCCTTTTTACACGAAACAAATAAAGAAATAAACATAACCATGAAGTGCAAAGCATCACGTATAAAGAAGATATCATCACAAAGGATATAAATAATTAACATGTAATGATAATCTCAAAGGCTCACAATCATTAACTATTTTTGAAAACTTTTTAATTTTTTTTTAAAAAAAATTATAAATACAACACACCATTGTGAAACACAAAAGTACTCGAATCACGGCGCAAAATATAGGGATATGAACATTTTCATAGGTTAATCGATGTAGATGAACATAACACATGTGAAAGAAGAATTGAGACACCACTAACAAAAGATCTCAAAGTGTACCTTAGGAGAAAAAAAGGTGAACACATGTAAAATTGACTTAACCTAATCGACAAATCAAGATCATTAGTAATTATCACACAAATGGCTCCCAAAACTATGTAATAATTTTCCAAATTTTTTTATAGTATGTCCAAACCCATTGATCTTCGACTTAACTCCCTCAAAGTATCACATATAGCAATTATACTCTCAATTATTTTGAAGAAATTAATGCTCATTTGTAGCGAAGCAGTAATGTTCAAGAAAATGGCCTAGCACTTCTGATTTTATGTGTCTTTAATATTTTTAGTCTCTTTTCAAAGCAAATGGTGGATTTTACATAAAAAATGATCTTTTAATATAACAATTTTACATAAAAAAATGATTTTTTTTTAAATTTGGGAAATGGTTCTTACATTCACAACTTTTTATCATCTCGTTTTTCTTATTTTCTTCGTCTTTAAAGCAAAATTGAGATGAAAACGCTATGATCGACATGGTAGAGGTAATTGTAATACTCATATAATATCATTATCTTGTGCATTAAAGGAGACACGGAGTTGGACATGTACCAAGTTGTCATCAAATCACATCTTAATAACTCCACACATTATTAAGAACATATTTGAAATGATGTCAAGTCTCAAAACACTACAAAATAGTCACATGAATATGCAATGAATGGGTGACTTGGACATCTTTAATATTCATCCACATAAGGTGTAAAAAATACAAAACTCTTTTTTGGATTTTTTCAAAAATTTTATCAAAATGAAATCTTTTTTCCTTTTTCATTTTTTCTTAAAAAAATAAAAATCATTTTGTATTTTTCAAAAAATTAAAAAAAAACAAAACTCTTTTTCTAATTTTTTTAAAAATATATCAAAATGAAAAATATAAGTACAATGATAGTACATACTAGCAATAGGTATATAATATATGAGACATAATAACACCCTATTCTAGTAACAAGTTGCAACCTCAATCATTAGGACCGGAGGAGTTCTCCAAAGGAGATAACATCCTATGAAAAACCTCCATCAAATTTTGTGAACTCTTGACTAAATACTCTTCTTTCTCTAAAAAAATCTCAAAATCTCTCAAGTGATGTGCGGGTGCATGCGGAGTAACATGTATGGGAGTGCGTGTGAGAACTCATGTGGGAATACGTGTGCGAGCAAACCATGGAACATACCTATAAGACACTCTCCTTACCTTAAATAAATACTCTCTAAGGTAACCTCTTTGTTTGCAATGGGAATAAATATATACGATCTTGGGTCCACCTTCCTTAAAACTTCTAGGACGAGCTCTCCTAGGTATATCCAGTCTAGGGCCATAAAGATTTAACACAAACTCGAGAATTGGCTCGGATTCACCATGGGAAGTGAATGCACCACCATAACCTATTTCTTGCCTCTTGATGTTACCTAAAGCGTGACTGAGGAGAAACTTCTTAACCTTCTTAGATGTGTCCTCTAAAGTGACCTTAACCTCCCGAACACTTTTGAGATCTCTCTCGAGTTAGGATACATGGGCTTCAAGTTTCTCATAAGTATCCAATAAATATTGAAGATCTCCTGTAAGACTAACCATGGTGTTGGTCAAATCAGTCTTTTTCGATATAAAATGATCAACTGCTCACATAAACAAACCTTCACCTTCTCTAGTTGACCCATCGATGCCTCACACTCTCTAAAAACATTCATCTCTTTCTCCAAATTTAACACCCTAATAGATAAATTCTTATTTAGCTTTTTAGTTTTCAAAGTCTCAGTGTAAAGACCATTAAAACTCTTTTGGAGACCACCTTCCCCCTCACTCAAATTCTCATCATCAACCTCACTATATACCGAATGAATCCAAACATTATCGAGGGTCTTACGTTTAGATATTTCCTCATCGGCATGGGACAAACAAGTAGTGATAACGTAAATAGTTATGAATGCAACGCATAGTTCATGTGGTAATTCACCCCCTGAATCCACTGACTCGATATCAATATCGCTGAGAGTGAATTTATTTGCAACTTTCGAGCCCTTTCTCTTTGGTCTAGTGGGACATTCATATACCTTATGCCCTTTTCCCTCACATTCATAACATCTAATCTCTTCCTATTTCTCCCCCGCTCGTGCCCTCATTTTTATATTTATTTTTCTCAAAAATCTTTTCTTTGGAAGAATTATATTTGGAAAATTTGAGAAACTTTTTGATTTTTTTTGCAAAAAGGTTCAAGTCATCAAAATCAACATCAACCTCAAATTCGGACTCACAAACTGTCTTTCTTCTTTTTCTTAGTTTGAGTCTTTAAAGAAATCCTTACTTCCTTAGGTTCAATGGTTTTAAGGAACATATTTATCTCATATGTTTAAAGATCTCCTATAAGTTCTTCTAACCTAAGAGTGTCTAAAATCCCTAACGAATAAGTATAGTAACCTTGGGAATAAAGACGGCAGGAAGCGACCTCAAAATTTTCTGAATTACTCTCCTCTCAAGATTATTCTCAAACAAATTAAAACTAGAATTAACTATATCTGACAAATGTACATAAAGCTCATCAAGAGACTCGAACTATATCATAGTAATGGTCTAAAATTTAGTGGTCAAATTTTGTAGTTTTGAGGACTTTATAGCGTCAGTATCCTCGTGTGTGAGCTGAAGAGTATCTCAAGCTTCCTTAGACGTGGTGCACGTCATAATGAGATGGAACTCGTCAGGGGTGACATCTACGGAAATAGCACTAAGGCCACGAGAGTTAGAATTAATCCACTTAAAATCATCATCATTCCACGAAGAAACAGGTTTAGGGCCAACAACATTATCAACAGTGACAGTGGAAGGTGATATGCCCTAAATGTACCCCCTTGTCTCAGAGCCCCCCACGGCTCAGGGGCATCAACCTCGGCCATGGAATTGATATGCCTCAAGTGTGACCTCGGCTCGGAGACACCAACCTCGGCCGAGATCGTGGCCGACATTGGACAAGCATTGGGCATGCGCACTCGACCATAGCAAGGTCGGCGCAGGACGACACTACCACCAGCCTCTCGAAGGGACATCGCATGAATCAAAAGGATCATCAGCATTCTCGTATACCTTGGAATGGCAACCTCGGCCAGATATAGGCCGATCTAGTAAGAACCCTTACCACCAACCTCATCAAGACATTAGTCGATGCTCCAAACACACCAGCTCAACCTCGGCTCAGGCCGACCTTGTCCATTGTCTCGGCTAGGATTAAACCGAGACCTCCATGGTCACCTCGGACTGAACGAGCATCTAGACTTACCAACCTCGGCCTCTCCCAGGCTGAGGTCATACACCAAGCACGATAGCCGAGCATCTGTTGACATTTGGCTAAGGGCACGTGGACACATATCAGTTATAACAAGATTATTCCTCACACGCGGGGAGAATATTTCATCATCATTCTCTACTTGTGACAGTGACAGATGCCTTTCCCATATTGATGAGGAAAACACACACATGCACATTACATGCATGGGGGGTACATTACACCCCCTAGGTACTATATATAGAGGTCATCCTCTACCTTGCAAAGGATCCGAAATTGGTAACCCAAGCTGAAACTCTGTCTTACACACACAGTAGAGAGAGAAAGTGAGCTTATGTGTATTGTATCCATGGCCATCAGTGCCTTATTACAGTGAGGTTATTCACACACAGTGGACGTAGGCCAATTTAGGCTGAACCACTTATATTCTGGTGCTCTCTCATCTTCTCCTCATCTCATTCTCCTACCTTTTACGTAACTATGCTGCCATTGTTGTTCTTAGATTGATCTTGAAAACACCTTACCTGGTGGTGCTAATTCTAGCATCATTATTTTGGCACCGTTTGTGGGAAGAGAGAGAAGCTATCTCTTCCTCTTCTTCAGCTTAACCTCATCGGAGACTCTGGTGGTGAACTAGGCACCACCGATTGCGTGGAGCTGCTTCACCATTGAAAGTGGTCCTTTCAGGTACTAAGCTCATCTGCTACTCAAGCTCTATAATATTAACATATGGCACCAGAATTATCACCGCCTCTTTCGCCACCTGGAGGTAGAGGGCCTAGTTCCAGTCAAGCGTCGCCCCAGTCCGAAACGGCGGAGGTAGCTGCAGCCTTTAGGTCTTTAGATGCAACACAACAAGCTATGAAAGAACAATTTGTACAGCTCAACCATACTATGATGAGGCCAACTGGAGTCTCACCGGATATGATCACTCCGGCGGCTGTTCAGCCTCATCCTAACGCCAGGGGACCACCCCAGGCACCAATGAAGGACCAGCCTGCACCCCAGCGGAGAAGGGACATTGCTGACCTTAGGCGCTTACGCCTGGGGAGGCAAGGAAACCCTTTCCCAGAGGACAGGTATGATGATCTAGAGGCGGAAGAAGCCCCGGAAGACTGCTGGGAGCCGTATGAGGTGTCAAATAGTGCTGTATGACCTCTTCAGCAAAGTCCAGGTTGTGTCGAACGAAGAGGTGAAGAGGCTCAATAAAGAGGGTCAGCCTTTGATAGGTTGATCAGAGGGTCAACCTTTCAGAGATTGGGCCCAGTGAATGACCTAAGACAGAGATTGTCGAGATCAAGGAGTGCAGCAGGCTCTCAGAGAGGGAACAGGCAGGGTCGACCAGACCAAGGCCGACACTGTGAAAGAAGAGGCAGGGAACAGGAAGAGGTCAACAGCCAACGTGCCGCGGCAGGGGAACCCTCGGTCCATCCCATGGGGGTGGCTGGGGATAACCTCGGCCAGGTCGATGGCAGAAGACCGTGGAATGGCTCTATCCAGCGCCTTGAGGAGAATATAGGAGACCTCATTAAAAGCAGGGACCCATTACAAAGGGGTTACTCAGAGGGCTCTCCATTTGTGGCTACGATAGTGGGCTTCCAACCCCAGCTAAGTTCAAGCCTCCTACAGTGTCTCCCAAGTATGATGGCAGCACTAACCCTGTACATCACATCGAGATATACCAGTCGGCAGCAGACATCTACTCGATACCCAATGAGATGAAGTGTGGGGCCTTCTCTGGGACCTTAACAGGGGAAGCGTACAGTTGGTTCACCTCCCTTCCGAAGAACTCAATTGGGAACTTCAAAGGCTTGGCTGAACGATTCATCCACAACTTCTGCTTTAGGGTGAGACCTCAAAAGAAGACTACTCACCTGCTGTATGTCAAGCAGGGCAAGGATGAGAGCCTAAGAGACTACATAGTGAGATTCAACAAAGAGAAGTTAGAGGTTGAAGATTATAAAGAGAACATAGCCATGACCGCCCTCATAGGGGGTCTACAGAAAGGGAAGCTGTTGTGGAAACTTGCGAAAGACCCCCTAGGTCTATGGCGGATCTCCTGGCAATCGCAGGGAAAGTAATGAATGCGAAAGAGGTAATGGCCGCCAAGTATGAGGATGAGAACCGCGGTGGCAGTGGAAAGTCCCAAAACAAGAAAGATGGGAAGAAGAGGTCGGGTGATGACAAGTTCGCTCACTATACTCCTCTGACTGTAAGCTGCGAGAACATCCTCAATGAGATTAAGAATGACAGGACTCTGAGATGGCCAGAGAAACTGAAAGCCCCACCACATAAGAGGAACAAAAACCTATGGTGCGAGTTCCACCAGGATCATGGCCATGTCACGAATAGATGCTTCGCCTTGAAGGATGAGATTGAAAAGATGCTAAAATTTGGAAATTTGAGGAAGTATGTGGATGACAAGGCTCCTAAGGGTGGAAGAGATGACCCTAAAAAAAGGAGACATGACAGATGCCGTGACAATGTCCCGACCAGAAGAGACGATGATTCAGAAGGTGATAATGAAGACAATCCGAATCTTCCGCCAAAAGATGACAACACCCCGGTGAAGAGGGTTGGTATGATCTCGTTTAGTGTTGGCACCATATGCGGAGGATTTGCAGGAGGTGGCTCTGAAGTAGCTGATAGGAAGGCTCACGTAGCAGAGGCCAGGTCAGTGGCCAAGCTTGAAGTTGTGAATCTAACGTCTTTCAATACAGTGCAGAAGAGGAAGAAAATATACATGGACACCCTCGTAGTTGGGTTCTCCAGACTTGACTTCAAGGGTATCTTAGACCCCCATGATGACCCTCTGGTCATAACAAGAGGGGTGCATGGGTGCGAGGTGCAGAGGATCCTCGTAGACGGGGGGGAGCTCAGCGGACGTGATGTTTTGGCCTTGCTTCAAGAGCCTAGGTCTTAGCAGAGCAAGGCTGGTACCCTATCATCACCCATTGATAGGCTTCAGTGGCGAAAAGGTCCACCCCTTAGGCATGTATATGATGGACGTACGGATGGGTGATGAGTGGCCTAAGCATCTGATGGACGTACGGATCGGTGTTTTCGGCTTATAACCTCATCATAGGAAGGGTGGCCCTTAAAGAGTTTGAAGCTGTGCCGTCGACGGTCCATCAGATGCTAAAATTCCCGACTCCTTATGGGGTAGGGGAAGTGCAAGGTGACCAGACCACAACGCGAGAATGTTACATCAACTCGGCCGAAGAGAGAAAACCCCATAAGAGGGCAACCACCACTTATAGCATTGATACGCTTGACCCAAGAGATGAGACAAATTTGAAGAAGGGAGAGACCGCGGAAGAGGTAGAATCCATCGTCCTCAATAAGGACGAGCTGGAAAAAACCATCCAAGTCGGTAAATCCCTTAAGGCAGAAATCAAGGAAGAGTTAATAAACTTCCTCAGGAGGAGACAGAGTGTCTTCGCATGGAGTCACGCAGACATGCCCGGCATCGACCCTGAAGTTATGAGTCACAGGCCCAACGTGACCAAAGATGTCAGGCCAATCAAACAGAGACGAAGAGTCTATTCCAGGGAGAAGTACGACGTCATCCGAGAAGAGGTTAAAAAATTTGAAGAGGCTGAGTTTATAAGAGAAGTCACATATACGGAATGGTTATCAAATGCAGTCATCGTGCCCAAGGCCAATGGGAAGTGGAGAATGTGTGTTGATTTCACTGACCTGAACAGATCTTGTCCAAAAGATAGCTATCCCTTACCTCGGATAGATCAGATGGTGGATGATACGGTGGGACATGAGCTCATGAGCTTCATGGACGCGTATTCAGGCTACAACCAGATCTTCATGGATGCAAAAGACTCGGAGAAGACGGCCTTCATTATCGACAAAGGGACGTACTGCTACAAAGTGATGCCCTTCGGCCTGAAAAATGCAGGGGCAACATACCAACGTCTTGTTAATAAGATGTTCGAAGAGCAAATAGGTAAGACTATGGAGGTGTATGTAGATGATATGCTAACAAAGAGCTTGAAGGCTTGCACTCATGTAACAGATCTCGAGAAGACCTTCGATATTATGGACTCATACAGAATGAAACTCAACCCCGCGAAGTGTGTCTTCGGAGTAGGAGCTGGGAATTTCCTAGGATTTATCGTCAACCAGAGAGGGATTGAAGCGAACCCTGAAAAAATCAAGGCTTTACTTGACATGAAGACACCGAGGAGTATTAAAGATGTTCAAAGACTTACGGGGAGAGTGGCTGCCCTTAACAGGTTTGTTTCTAGGGCAACAGACAAGTGCCTTCCATTCTTTAAGGTGCTGAGAAAGGCCTTCCAATGGGACGAAGAGTGCAAAAAAGCCTTCAACCAGCTTAAGTCTTATTTAGGGTCTCCCTTATTGCTGTCTCGGCCTGTAGCAGAGGAGAAACTGTACGTGTATTTGGCAGTCTCCGAATCAGCCATCAGCGCAGCCATAATACGGGAAGACGCTGGAATCCAAAGGCATGTATATTTCAATAGTAAATCCCTTCAAGGGGACGAACAAAATTACCCTCGCATGGAAAATATAGCTTACGCCTTGATACATGCCTCGAGAAAGATGAAGCCTTACTTCCAGGCCCACTCCATGGTTGTCCTCACTGACTCCCCACTAAGACAGGTCCTACATAAACCTGAGAAGTCCGGGCGATTGATGACATGGGCCATTGAGTTGGGGGAGTACGATCTTACCTACCAACATAGGACGACCATCAAGGGGCAAGCCCTCGCAGACTTTGTCGCTAAGTTTACATGGGAAGAGGCCGAGGCAGAGAATGGCCTAGAGGGTGTTAAAAACCGTGGTGTCTTCCGAAATTCATAAGAGACAACACCAAACATCTTCTAAGATCAGGAAGAGATCGCATCCAATGGGGATAGGAATCGAGTTGCGGAGAATGAGGAAGATCGGTACCTCTTCAAAAAAGGAGTAATGACAGAAGGGATCTTCTCATCATGTATAGATATTTTGAGCCTCTTCGTTGATGGCTCTTCCTGCGACAATGGAAGCGGTGCGGGGTTGATACTCTCAGCTCCAGATGGTGCTAACATTGAATACACTTTGAGATTCAACTTCTGAGCTTCTAACAATGAGTCCGAGTATGAGGCCATGATAACAGGTCTCTCATTGGCAAAGACTCTTCGCGTAAAGCGACTCCTACTCCACAGCGACTTAAGGTTAGTTGTCAATCAAGTATTGGGAATCTATGAGGCCAGAGATGAAAGGATGGCCAAATATCTGAAAAGGGTGAGAACAATGTTAGAACATTTTGAAGAGGCAAGACTGAAGAGAGTGCCTCGACAAAGTAACAGCCATGCAGATGCATTGGCGAGGTTGGCCTCGACAACGAAGACAGATGTTAGAAGGACCATTCCGATCGAGGTCTTGGGGAAGGCAACCATGGAGCAAGAAGAGGTATATAACCTTTGTCGCAATTTGAACTTAGGAAACTCATGGATGGACCCCCTCTTCAGATATATCAGAGAGGGAGAGCTACCTGAATCAAAGCTAGAAAGGCAGAAATTGAGATATAAGGCTGCCAAGTTCTCGGTAGTAGGAGACGTCCTGTACAAGAAAGGATTCCTGCTACCTCTCCTCAGATGTGTGCACCCCACAGAAGTTCCCCGGGTCTTACAGGAGGTCCATGAGGGTTTTTGTTCTAGTCACATAGGGGGAAGACCCTTGGCCAAAAGAATCATCACCCAGGGGTACTGGTGGCCAACCCTGTCCAAGGACGCTGCAGCCTACGTGAGGAAATGTGATAAATGCCAGAGGTTCGCCGCCATCCCTCATCAACCTCATCAGCCCATGACGTTAATCACTTCTCCATGGCCATTTATAGTATGGGGAATTGACTTAGTAGGGCCCCTGCCAAGAGCTGCCAATAATTATAGATTCTTAATAGTTGCCATCGACTATTTTTCAAAGTGGGTGGAGGCAGAGCCGATGATAACGATCACAGAGCGGAAGACCTTCCAATTTATTTGGAGGAATATCATATGCAGATATGGCCTCCCAAACACTCTCATCTCGGACAATGGGACCCAGTTCAAGAACTCCTCTTTAGAAAAGTATTGCCTAAGAGTAGGAATAAAGCAATTCTTCTCATCTTCTGGTCGACCCCAGGCAATGGTCAGACCGAGGTCACAAACAGAAAAATTCTCGATAGAATCAAGAAGAGGTTAGAAGATGTGAAGGGAAGATGGACTGAAGAGGTCTACGCTTTGTTATGGGCCAACAGAACCACGACAAGGACACCGACAGGAGAAACCCCGTTCATGTTGGCACATGGCTCAGAGGCCGTCATACCAACGGAAGTAGGGCTCCCAACTCATAGGATTCAGACCTATGACCCTGATAATAATGGGGAAGAGAGGAGGCTAGACCTAGATCTTATCAAAGAAAGAAGAGAGGATGCAGAGGTCAGACAAGCTGCCTACCAACAGAGGGCAGCGAAATTCTACAACCAGAGAGTGAAGTCAAGACCCATTGCAGTGGGAGACCTAGTGCTAAAGAAGACCTTACAGAAAGCAAACAATCTCCACCCAAACTGGAACGATCCCTACAAAGTGACAGAAGAGGTTGTGCCTGGCACTTACAGGCTAGAAAATCTAGAAGGAGAACCTTTCGCTAATCCATGAAATGCTGATCACCTAAAGAAGTATTACATATGATGTTGCATGAAGTTGTGTAAATGTACCATCTTGTCATGAAGAGGTTATTAATAAAAGATCAGTTCCAATGGTGGTCCTTGCTTCATTTTGCACTTATGTCAGAAATTAATGGGGATAACATCTTAGGTGATGACCTCAAACCTTCATAACACCATTCAGTGGTGACGAGGTTTGAGCTCAGACACCATAATGGGATGACCTCATACCCTTAACATCATTAATTTGGTGAGACTCATTAATGTGGCTAACATCTTAGGTGATGACCTCAAACCTTCATAACACCATTTAGTGGTGACGAGGTCTGAGCTCAGACACCATAATGGGATGACCTCAGACCCTTAACATCATTAATTTGGTGAGACTCATTAATGGGGCTAACATCTTAGGTGATGACCTCAGACCTTCATAACACCATTCAGTGGTGACGAGGTCTGAGTTCAGACACCATAATGAGATGACCTCAGACCCTTAACATCATTAATTTGGTGAGATTATGGGGATAACACCGTAGATGGTGACCTCAGACCTTCATAACACCATTCAATGGTGACGAGGTCTGAGCTCAGACTACTAATTTGGTTTAAGCAAACACCATTGCATAAGCTTTAGAGAAAAAACATCATGACATACATACAACAAAATAAGATGGTCCTCTTCAGAGAATAACACATTCATAGATTATAAATATTCAGAGGTTACAAAGAATGGAAAAGTAAGAGCCATTCTCATTCAGAAATTATAAATGTGCAGGGATTACAATTTTAGGGGCTATAAAAATATTCAGAGATTCTCTTTAAGGGTTTGAGGGAGGAATGCTGGTGCCTTCGATTTGGTTAAGCTGGATGACGTTGGTCACCTCGACAATGTCATCATGGTGGTCTGCCCCTCCAACCTCTGTGCCGTCCAACGTGGCAGTCTCGGCAGGCGCGGAAGCCTCCTCCTCAACCTCCTGAAGGGCCTGGGCAAGCTGAGGATTAGCAAAGCCAAGGCCTATAAAGTTAGAGGCTTTCAAAGTGCCAGCCTCCTTCTCCTTGACAGCCGCCCACTTGGTAGTAGCCTTGATACCTCTCTCGAGGTATTCAAATCCAAAGCCCATAAACTCATCAAAACTTTTGTACTCAGCTATTATCCCCTCTGAGGCATCATCAAGGGCTGCCTTCACGGCCGAGCTGACCTTCTGCTGCAGAACATCGTCCTTGGCCTTCAGAGCCGCAGCATGGTCCTTGTTAAGCCGAGAGACCTCCTTCTACAGCCCCTTCACCTTATTGTCAGACTCATCCAACTCAGACTTCAGCTGGTCAATTTCTGCGTTCAAAGAACTTTGGACCTTCTTGGACTCTTGACCCTTCTGGATGAGGGGCAACTTCCTCAGAGTCCAATTGGAGAGGTGGTGCATCGCTGCCAGTCCCTGCAGATTTTGTGATCAGGAATGAGTCAAAGACAAATCAGAGGTTACACTTATAAATTACAAAGAAATATGATGTCATACCTGAATGGATATGTGGATGCTAAACTCAACCAGCAAGGGAGTATCAAGTGACCGAAAGAAGCGCTTGTCGGCCTCGATCATTGTAGAGATGAAGGCATCTAGGGCCTGCAGACTATGGCCGACTATGCTATCAGTAATCTTTAACTGCTCTAGACGAGCCGACAAGGCGTCTGCTGAAGAGATGGGGATGGCATTATCAACACTCTTTTTATTCTGCCTCTGATCCTCAGGGGCATGTTCAGTTGAAGCCCTCTTCTTTGTGGCTTGGGGCTTTGAGGCAGAGGGAGCTGGGGGAGGAGCATTAAGGGATTTTTCTTTGCAAGTCTCGTCAAGCTAGGAGCAGCCATTTCCCAGAGTTCGTCTGAGATATCCTTTGGACGCTCTGCAAAATTAATAGATCTAAGTTAGAAGATCAGACATAAATAAACTCAGAGGTTCAACTTCAAATAGAAAGCGCTTACCAAGCTCGGAAAGAGGACTTCCACTCAGACCTGTCTCAGAGAGGTAGTGGGTGGTCATCAAGTGTTCGAACCTAACGAACAGACTATGTACCCCCTGATCTTGAAGGGCTTTCACCTTCTGAAGATTTTGTGGGCTCAGGCCAGGGTTAGCCCTTGCAGACATTGTGACCTTACCCCACCTCAGGGGTATCCTCGGCTCTAGAATGGACGAGGGAGCACATGGGCCAAATTCCCGTGGTCCAGATGCAAAAAAGTATCGTGGCTTCCAGTTGTGGTTAGAAGTCTGAGTTATTTGAAGCATATTTTTTTTAGGCTTCCGAGCTACAAAATGATAGTAGCTCGGATGATTTTTGGCTGAGGAAGGGACATAGCAACCTACAAAGACCTAAACTGGGAGGTCTGAGTGGTGGACATCCTTTCATAAGACTATGGCCCCTATTATGACCCTCTAGGCATTAGGGGATAGTTGAGAGGGGGCCAAATTGATATAGGAAAGGATAGATTTGATAATGGGATGGATGGGCAGATGAAACCCCAACTTGAACATCTGCTCGTACAAGCAGATTTTGCCGTCTCGACCATGAAAATCCCTCTCTTCCCTCAGAGGTCTTCTTAGCTTTATGGAGGGACTAATGGAATACAGGTATCTAAAGCAAAGAAGGTCTACCTCAGTTACAGTACTCTCGATCTCGGTTGCCTCAGAGACATCGACATCACTTTCAACGTCATCATCATCTGTCTCAACGTCGGCTGGAGCAGATGTTGATGGGTTACCCGGGAACCTCTGAGCGAACTCGGCACCGGTGAAGGCCGACAGAGGAATGGCATCAAGTGATGGTGGAATGGCCACAATGGGCTCGATGATATCAACCTCTGAGGAAGATGCTGAGGTGCTTGAGTTATTATGAGATGAGTCCCGGCTGGAGACCTCGGCCTGATCAGGGGACTGATCTTCTCGAATTGAGAAGTCCATGGCCTCCTGGAAAGAATCCACGTACATGGGGTCTGAGGTGGAAGACTCAGACTCAGACATTGGTATATGATCGACAGGAACCTCTGCCTGATTGAAAGACTCCAAGGGATCAGGATATATCACCGTCAGGGGTGGTGTAAAGATGGGTCTAATAGGGAATTCTTGTGACCTACGAGCCTCCTCCTGGGCTCTTTCTATTTGTCTGATTTTTTCTAAAGTCTTCTCCCAAAGGGAGGGGAACTCCTCAAGAAGTTGGTAAAGGGGTCTGAGCATACGAGGCAGACTATACACTTGCCTAACTCTCCTAAGTAACAAACAACGCTGGTGATTTGGATAAGGACCAAAGCTAGTTTTTGAGCAAGAACAGTGTATGAACAATCAACCGGAAAACTCATAAGCTAACCAAAAAATGCATGAGATCACCGGAAAATGCATGAACCAGCCGAAAAATGCAAAGAGCAAGACAGACAGAAAAATGGAGAGGAAGAGATAACGAGGGGTACCTGAAGAAAGGTGAGGAAAAGCGAGGAAGGAATCCCAGTAAATAAGCCCCCAAATGTACTTCCAATCACGAGTTCTTCTAGAGAGAGAGAGACTTGCAGAAATGGCTAAGTTCAGAGAAGGAGAGAAATGAAGAAGAAAGAAGAGAAGATGGGACTTTTACCCTTAAATATGAATGCACACTCCCCAAGGCCCATAATTGCCTTGGGAGACCAACAGACAACCAGCATAATTACCCTTGTCAGACACGCGAGCCACTTCAGTAATTGACAAGTGTCAAAAAAGAATATTGGTACAGAGCAATAGGACCTCGGAGTTGTAGATCCCATAGTCACCTGCCCCCACATGTAACTAAGGGCTGGGGGGTGACTGATATGCCCTAAATGTACACCCCTCGTCTCAGAGCCCCCCACGGCTCAGGGGCATCAACCTCGGTCGTGGATATTGATATGCCCCAAGTGTGACCTCGGCTTGGAGACACCAACCTCGGCCGAGATCGTGGCCGACATTGGACAAGCATTGGGCATGCGGCATCAGCACTCGGCCATAGCAAGGTCGGCCCATGCCGACACTACCACCAGCCTCTCGAAGGGACATCGCATGCATCAAAAGGATCAGCAGCATTCTCGTATACCTTGGAATGGAAACCTCGGCCAGATATAGGCCGATCTTACAAGAAGCCTTACCACCAACCTCATCAAGACATTAGTCGATGCTCCAAACACACCAACTCAACCTCGACTCAGGCCGACCTTGTCCATTGTCTCGGCTAGGATTAAGCCGAGACCTCCATGGTCACCTCGGACTGAACGAGCATCTAGACTTACCAACCTCGGCCTCTCCCAGACTGAGGTCATACACCAAGCATGATAGGCAAGCATCTGCTGACATTTGGATAAGGGCACGTGGACACATATCAGTTATAACAAGATTACTCCCCACACGCGGGGAGAATATTTCATCATCATTCTCTACTTGTGATAGTGACAGATGGATTTCCCATATTGGTGAGGCAAACACACACATGCACATTAAATGCATGGGGGGTACATTACACCCCCTATGTACTATATATAGAGGTCATCCTCTACCTTTCAAAGGATCCGAAATTGGTAACCCTAGCTGAAACTCTGTCTTACACACACAGTAGAGAGAGAAAGTGAGCTTATGTGTATTGTATCCATGGTCATCAGTGCCTTATTACAGTGAGGTTATTCACATACAGTGGATGTAGGCCAATTTAGGCTGAACCACTTATATTCTGGTGCTCTCTCCTCTTCTGCTCATCTCATTCTCCTACCTTTTACTAACTATGTTGCCATTGTTGTTCTTAGATTGAGCTTGAAACACCTTACCTGGTGGTGCTAATTCTAGCATCATCAGAAGGAATCCACCCTCTTTCACAAACTAACTAGACTCGTTCATCTTCGCTTTTAAAATTGACCACATCCTAGCTTTGCAATATGCATAGTTGGTACCATCAAATATGGGCACACAATTATACAAATTCTCTATTAAAATTTGTCTTTTCAAAGATCAACAATTTTTCAAAAAAAATTGGTATCAAATAAAAATATTTTTTTTGTGAAAAATGATCACACAATATTTTGTGTAACCGACTCTAATACCAATTTAAGAGTGCGCTTGCGATCTTAATGGAATGATTTAACGAATCCAAATTATTATTAAATTTTAATCTGATTAATTTAGGTTTGTATGTGATGATCATTCCAAACATATAAAATTAACTATGCATGCAAGAGCAAACAAATATGAGAAAAAATACCTAAAAATGGCTTTTTCAGCACTTTACAAGATAACTTATTTACAAAACTTATTTAATGAAAACTACTCAGCTCCAGAGCAATCCACAGGTGGCGGTCCACGCTTGGTATCCACCGATCAACTTTCAAACTTCAGTCTTCAGCCGGCTATTCATGTCTTCCCTTTTAAGTTAATTTTTATGTTTAAACAAGTTGGTTTGCATGAATAAACAAACGAGAAACTGTCGAATTTTTAAAAAATGTTAAATCTTTTTAAAAGTAATTAATATGAAGATATAAAAATTTGATAATATTTTTAAAGATTTTTATTTATACGAACTATTAAAAAAAGATTACTTATTTATTTAAGGTAACAGAGATTAAATAAATTTATTGCAGGTGGAAACCTTTTGTAGACAAGACAAGTCATTGAAGTCGTTTTGTTGGAGGTCATATGCTTAAATATTATGGGTTTACTTTGCTTACATTATTTTATACTATGAGTAGATGGGTTTTATGTATTTTTTTCTAATGAGATGAGTGAAATTGTATAGAGAGATTTAGTTTGGTAGACACGATGTTGAAATTATTAATTGCATATAGAGATTTTACTTGTATGAACTCTAATTATAGCTGAAATGGGATGCCAAATATGTCATGTATTATTTTTAAGAGGTTTTGTTTCTAATTATATAGAATATAATATGGAATAGATGAAATTCTAATTTTAGTGCCAAAATTATTAAAGAGTGCTTATTTGCCATATCAAATGGGTTTCACAAAGAAGGACCTTTTAAGACGGCTAAATTACCGTCTCAAAAAACCCTTTGGGGATTGTAGTTTCCATCTCAAAAAATAGCTTTTAAAGAAAAAAAATTACCGTCTCAAAAGGGTCCTATAAATAATGACCTTTTGAGATGACTTTTTTTTCATTTCAAGAAAACCTTTTGAGATGGCTATTGCCATTTCAAAAAGCTTTTAAAATGGGGGTCTAATATGACCCCCTTTTGCCGTCCTAAATTGTAATACCTCTCGATTTTCAGGACTGATAATTTAATTAATTAGGGAGAATTAATATTTATTTAAATTGGAGAATTTTAAATTTGGCAGTTGAGGTCAAAATTTGAGGATGTTAGAAAGTATTTCAAATGACGATTCTGAGTGTTCGGTTGATTTCGGAAGGGTTGAGATATTCGAAATGACTGTACTTGGGCCTTATTTGGGTTCCGGAATATTTTTAAGTTCGTTAGACTCGAATTGGAGTAACCGAGTCATTTAAAGTGTTTATTATCATTCAAAGTTGGGTATCTTAGATTTAAGGCTTAAAAAGCCTACAGGAGATAATAATTGATATACCCATATATACCCTCGGCCAGGCTGAGGGCGCCCTCCACCAAGGTGTGCCCAAGATGGTCTCGTGACCCTCCGAGGGGCCAACCCCTCATCATGGTCCGAACGACCCATCAAGGGGCCGACCCCTCATCATGGTCTAGATGACCCTTCAAGGGGCCGACCCTTCATCAGGTCCAGACGAACCTTCAAGGGGCCGACTCCTCATCATGGTCCAGACGACCCTTCAAGGGGCTGACCCCTCATCATGGTCCAGACGACCCTTCAAGGGGCCGACCCTTCATCAGGCCCAGATGACCCTCCGAGGGGCCGACCCCTCATCATGGTCCGGTCGACCCTTTATCAGGCTCAGACGACCCTCCGAGGGTACGACAGTACGAGGCCTAAATTAGGCCAGACTCACTACCATAAGGAACTTTTCTCTTAGCCTCATATCATAGGCCGAGGGTGACATCATCACAGCGCGTGGTTTGGGAGACGTGTGGAACAGTGCGCGTGAGGCTCACATGGCACGTGGAAGACCGTTATAACAATATCACCCCCTCACGTGAGGGAATATTATGTCATCATTTGTCATCTACAGGTGTCAACAGGAGATTGGCTAGATCATCATTGACATGCACCATGCTTACTTGGGGGGTACACTAAACCCCCCAAGACCTATATATACTTATCACCTACAACCCTAGAAAGGATGGATCGTTAATTGTAACCCTAGAAAAAACTCTACTTGTGCACACAGTAGAGAGAGAAAGTGAGCTTATGTGCATTGTATCCAAGGCCATTAGTGCCCATACCCAGTGGATCACACACTCACAGTGGATGTAGGCCTAATTGGCTGAACCACTATACATCATTGTCTTATTCCACTTATACTCATCTCCTTCTACACACTTACACACATACATATCTCCATGACTGCCATGGTTACTACTGTTTGGGCTCATCATCACTTACCTGGTGGTGCTAAATTTCAGCATCATCAGTTTGACGCCGTCTGTGGGAACGAGAAGACATCTCTTCCTTTGTACATCTTGACCTCACTTGGCACTCTGGTGGTGGACTATCTCTCCCCCTGAGAGGGGATGCTTCACCATTAAAAGAGACCCATTAAGGTTATTAAGGTCACCAGTCTTTTCTTCATTTCAGCTTTTCATAGCTCAAATACATGACACAGGTGATGCCACCACCACAACTTCCTCCACCGAATAGTGGAGTATGACCCAGTTCCAGTCAGCCACCACCTCAGTCTGAGATGGCTGATGTGGTGGCAGCCTTGAAGTCTGTGGCAGCAAGCTAGCGGATCATGGAGGAGCAGTTCATAGCTTTAAGCCAGAACATACTAAGACCACCAGGGGTCTCACCTGATATGATTACTCTGGAAGCGGCTCCAGGGCAGCATGAGTCCAGGGGACCACCCCAGGCACCACACAAAGACTTACCGCCCCCTCAACGGCGGAGGGGTGTTGCTGACCCCCGGCGTCTATGCCTGGGGAGGCAAGGAAACCCTTGCCCTGAGGACACGTATGACGATCTTGAGGGAGTGGAGGACCCCATAGAGTGCTAGGAGCCGTATGAGGTCTCCAATAATACTGTACGACCTCTCCAAGAGAGCAGAGGTAAGTGTGGAAGGCAAAATCTAGACGATCGCTTGAGAGGCTCTGCTTTCGATCGCCTGAGCAGGGGGTCGGCCTTTGAGAGGCTGGGCCCAGTAAATGACCTGCGGGAAAAATTGTCCAGATCAAGGAGTGCTGCGAGGTCCAGAAGGGAGGTAGCAGATGGCCGACCCCATGGGGGCCGACCCTAAGAACGGGAAGACGTCCAGGGGGAAGTAAATAGCCGACACAGGCTTACACAACAGAACACTCCGTCCACCTCAAAGAGGCGGCAGGGGATAACATCGGCCAAGCCAACCCTACGAGGCCATGGAATGACTCAATCCAGCGACTGGAGGATAAGATCAGTGATATTCTGAAGAGCCGGGACCCTCTTCAGAGAGGATACTCCATAGGCTCTCCCTTTGTGGAGAAGATAGTCAACTTTCCTACACCATCAAAGTTTAAGCCACCTCTGGTCACCCCAAGGTATGACGGGAGTACCAACCATATCCACCATATTGAGATGTATCAATCAGCGGCAGACATATACTCTATCTCAGATGAGATGAGGTGTCGTGCCTTCTCTGGTACTCTAACTGGGACTGCACATGTCTGGTATATGTCTCTTCCAAAAAACTCCATTGAAAACTTTAAGCAGCTGGCAGACCGGTTCATCCACAACTTTTTCTTTGGGGTGAGGCCACAGAAGAAGACCACACACCTGCACTATGTTAAGCAGGGGAAGAACGAGAGTCTAAGAGACTACATAGCCAGATTCAACAAAGAAAAGTTAGAGGTGGAAGACTATGAGGAGAGCATAGCTATGACGACCCTGATTGGAGGACTCCAAAAGGGAAAGCTGTTATGGAAGCTTGCAGAAGACCCTCCGAGGACGATGGCTGAATTGCTGTCGACAGCAGGAAAGGTGATGAATGTCGAAGAGGCGATGACCGCAAAATACGAAGATGAAAAAGGAGGCACTAGTGGGGGTAAGTACCCTAAGAAGAATAAAAAGGTGAAGAAGAGATCTACTGACGACAAGTTCGCTAGTTACAACCCTCTAATGGTCAGTTGTGAACATATTTTCAATGAGACTGAGAAGTTGAGGGCAGCCCCCAACAAGAGGAACAAAAATATGTGGTGTGAATTTCACCAAGACCATGGCCACGTGACAGACAAATGATTTTCTCTGAAAGATGAGATTGAGAAGATGCTGAAAGAAGGGAAGCTCGGGAAGTATGTTGACAATGGTGCCTTCAAGAGGGTCCGAGGGGACGACCCTAGAAAGAAGCGAGGCGATGCATGTAGAGAAGGTCCTCAAAAAAGAGGGGACAACCCTTCTGGCGATGAGGACAACCCTGACCTCCCGTCGAGAGACGACCACGACCCTGTCAAGAGACTGAATATGATCTCACTCAGTGTGGGAATGATCTCCGAGGGTCTAGCAAGAGGAGGGTCAGAGGTCGCCGACAGGAAGGCCCATGTAGCTGAAGCCAAGGCAGTGACGAAAGCTGTACACTCAACCTCCCTGGAAGCAAAGTCAGAAAAGAGGAAGAAGGTCGATATGGATACTCTGATAGTGGGATTCTCAAGAATGGACTTCAAAGGCCTCTTAGCCCCACATGATGACCCTCTCATCATCACTACTAGGGTACATGGATGTGAGGTGCCTAGGATCTTGGTAGATGGGGGTAGATCTGCAGACGTGATGTTTTGCCCATGCTTCAAAGCCTTAAGTCTCAGCCATGCTAGACTCGTCCCGTACCATCACCCATTAATTGGGTTCAGTGCGGAAAAGGTTCATCCCCTCAGAGTGTATGAGACCGATGTCAGGATGGGGGACGAGTGGCCGAGATGTCTTACCAAGAAGGTCAACTTCTTTGTGATGGATGAACATGCCTTTTTGGCCTACAATATTATACTAGGGCGGGTAGCCCTCAAGGGGTTTGAAGCTGTGCCATCTACGGCCCATCAGATGATTATATTTCCAACCCCTTACGGGGTGGGGGAAGTTCAGGGAGACCAGACGACAGCACGGGAATGTTATTACAACTCCACTGAATAAAGAGAGGCACACAAGAAGGCTACAACCACTTACAATATTGATATCCTAGACCCCAGAGACGAGACGAAGCTGAAGAAAGGAGAGGCCGCGGAAGAGGTAGAATCCATCATCCTTAATGAGGATGACCCAAAAAAAAACCGTCCAAGTCGGCAAGTCTCTGAAGATAAATATCAAGGAAGACCTTATTAAACTGTTGAGGAGAAGACGGAGCGTCTTTGCATGGAGTCATGCAGATATGTCGGGGATCGACCCTAAAATCATGTGCCACAAGCTTAACGTGGTAGAGGGTGCAAAGCCGGTAAATTAAAAGAAGAGACTTTACTCTGGAGAAAAGTATAAGGCCATAAGCGATGAGGTCAAAAAATTAGAAGATGCCGAGTTTATCAGAGAGGTCGTCTACCCTGAATGGTTGTCCAATACAGTCATTGTCCCAAAAGCCAACGAGAAGTGGAGGATGTGTGTAGACTTCACAGACCTCAACAAGCATTGTCCTAAAGACAGCTTCCATCTCCCTCGCATTGATCAGATGGTAGATGCTACTGTAGGCCATGAGCTCATGAGCTTCATGGATGCCTATTCAGGGTACAATAAGATCTTTATGAACCCTGAAGACTCAAAGAAGACAGCTTTCATTACCGACAAGGGGACATACTGTTATAGGGTCATGCCCTTTGGCCTAAATAATGCGGGGGTAACGTATCAGCGCCTTGTAAATAAAATGTTTGAAGAACAAATTGGGAAATCTATGGAGGTCTATATAGATGACATGCTGACCAAGAGCTTGAAGGCAGAGGATCATGTGTCTGACCTGGAGAGGACCTTTAATATGATGGACAAGTACCAGATGAAACTCAACCCGACCAAGTGTGTCTTCAGGGTTGGAGTAGGGAAGTTCTTGGGGTTCATTGTCAACCAAAGAGGCATCGAGGCCAACCCTAAAAAGATAAAGGCCCTTATAGAAATGAAGACCCCCAAGACCATTAAAGACGTTTAGAGGCTCACAGGACGAGTTGCTGCTTTGAATAGGTTAGTCTCCAGAGCCACTGACAAGTTCTTACCATTCTTCAAAATTCTTAGAAAGGCTTTTGAATGGAGCGAAGAATGTGATGAGGCTTTCAGGGAGCTAAAGTCATACCTAGAATCTCCCTTACTGTTTTCACGACCAGTGTAGGGTGAACAACTCTATGTGTATCTAACTGTCTCAGAGTCATCCATTAGTGCAGAAATCGTAAAAAACGAAGACGGGGTACAGAGGCCAGTGTATTTCAATAGTAAGGCACTTCAGGGGGCAGAGAAAAGATACCCGAGGATGGAAAAGTTAGCCTATGCCTTGATTCATGCCTCAAGGAAGATGAAGCCATACTTCCAGTCCTATACAATGGTCATCCTCACTGACTCTCCTCTTAGGCAGGTCCTACACAAGCCAGAAAAATTAGGTAGGTTAATGTCCTGGGCTATAGAGCTGGGGAAATTTGACATTGTGTATCAACCTAGGACGACCATTAAGGGGCAAGAATTGGCAGATTTTGTAGCCGAGTTTACTTGAGAAGATGATGAAGCCGAGGATGATAGCCTCAGGAAGACAGATACACAACAAAACAGGCTCACTGACACACCTGCAGATAAGGCTGAGACAAGCACCGCTAGAAGGAAAGTGGCAAAAAACGAAGAGGGAAGATACCTCTTTAGACAGGGATCCCTCACCAAGGGAAATTTCCCAGAAGAAAAGACTGTGTGGAGCCTCTTCGTTGACGGGTCCTCCTGCGACAGTGGAAGTGGAGCTGGACTGATAGTATCAGCACCCGATGGCACAAACATTGAGTACGCCATGAGGTTTAACTTCAAAGCCTCCAACAATGAGTCCGAATATGAGGCCTTGATAATAGGCCTCTCCTTGGCCAAGTCTCTTAGTGTCGGCCAAATTCTGGTGCCTAGTAATGAATTAGATACTAGGAGCCTACAAGGCCAAGGATGAGAGGATGGCCAAGTACCTTGAGAAAGTAAGGTCATTACTGAAGAGCTTCAGAGAAGTGAAATTGAAGAGGATACCTAGGCATGACAATGGCCGAGCCGATGCACTTGCCAGGCTGACCTCAACAACTACGACAGATATCAGGAGGACAGTACTAGTGGAAATTTTGCTTCAACCAACTATTGAAGATGATGAGGGAACACTTGGCACTTGATTAAATGTTTCTAAGGAAGCTTCATGGATGGACCCCCTGATCAGATACATTAAAGAGGGGGAGATGCCAGAAGCAAGGAAAGAAAGGAAGAAGTTAAGATACAGAGCTGAAAAATTCACCATCATCGGAGACAACTTGTACAAAAAGGGGTTCTTGCTCCCATTACTTACGTGTGTGCACCCCTCTTAAGTCCCACGCATTTAGCAAGACGTGCATGAGGGGTCATGTTCAATCCACATTAGGGGCAGGTCTCTGGCGAAGAGTGTGGTCACCCAGGGGTACTGGTGGCTGACCTTGGGGAAAGATGCCATGACATATGTAAAAAAGTGTGATAAATGTCAAAGATTTTCCACCAGCCCCATCAGCCTCTTACCTCCATTACATCCACATGGCCATTTGCAGTGTGGGGGATCGACCTAGTAGGCCCCTTGCATAGGGCCATCAATAACTATCGGTTCCTCATCGTGACAATTGACTATTTTTCAAAATTGGTGGAGGCAGAGCCGATGGTCACGATTACCGAACAAAAGACCTTCCAGTTCATCTGGAAAAATATTATATGCAGATATGGTCTCTCCAACACCCTCATCTCGGATAACAGGACTCAATTCAAGAATACATCTCTAGAGAAGTACTGTGAAAGGGTGAGTATCAAATAATTCTTCTGTACCACAGGTCGACCTCAGGCTAATGGGAAAACGGAAGTTACAAATAGAACAATCCTAGATGGGATCAAGAAGAGACTTGAGGAGGCAAAAGGAAGATGGGTTGAGGAGTTATATGCTGTACTGTGGGCCTACAGGACAACGACAAAGACCTCTACTAGGGAAACCCCGTTCATGCTAACTTATGGCTCAGAAGCCGTCATCCCCACCGATATTGGGTTTCCTACCCACAGGGTCCGAATGTATGACCCCCAGAGAAATATGGAAGAGAGGAGACTTGACTTGGACCTGATTAAGGAAATGAGGGAAGACGCCGAGATAAGATAAGCTGCCTACCAGAAAAGGACTGCAAGGTTTTACAACCAGAGGGTGAAGCAGAGGCCAATTGTAATGGGGGACTTAGTCCTCAAAAAGACTTGGCAGAAGCCCAACAAGCTCCATCCAAATTGGCATGGCCCATATAGGGTCATCGATGAAGTTTTCCCTAGAACCTATAGACTAGAAAACCTAGAAGGGGAACCCTTTTCCAACCCCTGGAATGCAGATCATTTGAAGAAATACTATCAGTAGTGTTGTAATGTCCCACCGGACCACAATTGTAATGGGTGTTGCTCCAACAGAACACTTGGAATGATAATGAGAAATATCAGTGTTTTCCTTCATCTTGCGGTTGTCAGTTCTAGTAAGGCTGGGATCACCTTTGGATAGCCACCCTCGTCTATAATGAGGGTCAATGGTGGGGACAACCCCACCTTTGCCCTCAAGAAACATGAGGGAGGACACTTAAAAACCATTAAATTGGTAAAAAACAACCCTTGGCTATAATGAGGGTCAATGGTGGGGACGAACCCACCTTTGCCCTCAAGAAAAACGAGGGAAGACTTATAAACCATTAATTTGGTAAAAACAACCCTCGGCTATAATGAGGGTCAATGGTGGGGACGACCCCTCCTTTGCCCTCAAAAAAGACGAGGGAGGACTTGAAAACCATTAATTTGGTAAAAACAACCCTCGGCTATAATGAGGGTCAATGGTGGGGACGACCCCACCTTTGCCCACAAGAAAGACGAGGGAGCACTTGAAAACCATTAATTTGGTAAAAAAACAACCCTCGGCTATAATGAGGGTCAATGGTGGGGACGACCCCACCTTTGCCCTCAAGAAAGACGAGGGAGGAGTTACAAAACATTAATTTGGTAAAAATGACCCTCGGCTATAATGAGGGTCAATGGTGGGGACGACCCCACCTTTGCCCTCAAAAAAGATGAGGGAGGACTTAAAAACCATTAATTTGGTAAAAACAACCCTCGGCTATAATGAGGGTCAATGGTGGGGACAACTCCACCTTTGCCCTCAAGAAAGACGAGGGAGCACTTGAAAACCATTAATTTGGTAAAAAACAACCCTCGGCTATAATGAGGGTCAATGGTGGGGACGATCCCACCTTTTCCCTCAAGAAAGACGAGAGAGGACTTACAAACCATTGATTTGGTAAAAACAACCCTCGGCTATAATGAGGGTCAATGGTGGGGACGACCCCCCCTTTGCCCTAAAAAAAGACGAGGGAGAACTTGAAAACCATTAAATTGGTAAAAACAACCCTCGGCTATAATGAGGGCCAATGGTGGGGACGACCCCGCCTTTTGCCCTCAAGAAAGACGAGGGAGGACTTGAACCATTAAATTGGTAAAAACGATCCTCGGCTATAATGAGGTTCAATGGTGGGGACGACCCCGCCTTTGCCCTCAAGAAAGACGAGGGAGGACTTAAACCATTAATTTGGTAAAAACAACCCTCAGCTATAACGAGGGTCAATGGACGGGACGATCATCAAGAAAGACGAGGGAGGGTGCTAGTGATATTGTTAATATAAAAAATTCACAATACAAATCGCACAAGAGACGAGTATGGAAGACAACAAGAGAGATGATATTATAAATGAAGTATTACAAAAGGATGTTTGTTCTATAAAAATAAGGTACAAAAATGGGGTACATCAAGAGGGTATTGGCTACAAACAACCACCCTATTGAGAAGCATCAGAGGGCAAGGCCTCAACATCGATAAGAGAAGTCTCCTCAACAACCAAGACAGGCTGATCCTCAGACGTGCCGATACCCTCGACGTGCACTTGGGACTCCACGTGGGCGAAGGCCTCAGCAATTAATGGGTCGTCCAATTGAACTGCCTCAAGAGAGGGACGGATTGAAGAGAGGGTACCACCAAACTTGAGGATGAACCACCGACAGGCTGTCCTGATCCCCCTCTCCAAGTATTCGAGACCGAAGCCTTGAAACTCATCTGATAGTTTGTAAGCCTCCACAGCATCGACCTTTGCCTTCTTCACGGCCTCAGATAGCTCAGTATTGAATTGAGCCCCCAGGTTGGTCAAGGCCTCATCCTTCTCTTTAAGAAGCAAGTCCTTGGCCTCCAGGTCTGCATCATGATGCTTCGTCAGCTCATCTCGGACCCTTGCATGCTCAGTCCTGGCACTCTCCAATTCATCCCTTACAGTCTCAAGCTCTGATTGCAGATCAGCCTCGTGCTGGATATCCCTCTCAGCTTCATGGAATTTTTTTTGGTTCTCAGCCATGCACTTACTGGCCGAGGTAAAGGCACAGACAACCTGCATAAGAAAAAGAAACTCGTTAAGAGGCCGAGGAAACAGTTTGTGAAAGAATTCAACTAAGGAAATGAAGTAAGAACAAGTACCTGAGCCAAAGTGTGCAGACCATAGTCATACACCTTCGCCGGGGGCATCTTGGACAAGAATTCATAGTCGGCAGCCAAGGGGGCAGAAAACATAGACACCTTGGCAACCCTTAGGTTGGCAATCAGAGAAGACGGCTCAGCCTTCAAAAATGATAAGTTTTGGGACCAGAAGGCCCCCATACTGGAAGAGGAGGCGGTCCCCTCAGACGCCTCCACCCTTGCCCTCGTCCTAGAATCTGGCCGAGGGTCAAGAGGGACTTCTGGCTCTTTCTTCTTTTGCCTATCGGTGGTTGGCTCAACATGCGTTGGCCCCGCGGTCTTCATCTTCTTTGGAGCTTGCTGAGGCTCCTTACCTTTCTTCTTACCCAGACCAGATAGTAAGCTCGGGGTAATTATTTCCCAAAGTTGGTCAGATATACCTGCAGGACGACATGAAAAGAAGACGACACGTTAGAAAAATGCAGAGGCAAAGATGAAACACTTGGAAAAAAGGCAAAGATTGGGCAAAAAATAATATAACTCACATAGCTCTGTCAGGGGGGCGACCCTCACACCAGCTTCTTTGAGGAACCGAGGGGTCATCAGATCTTTAAGCTTTGCAAGTTCACCCCCTTTCCCTCGTTCTCTCAAATATTCGACTATGTCCTTCTCATCCAGACTAAGTCCGGGGTCTGACCTGGCCTTCATCGAAGGGTTATACCATCTTCTTGGAAACCTCGAACCATCGACCAAAGGTTGAGCCTCGATGGAAAATTCCAATTCTCCAAAGACAAAGAATAATATCTTCTTCCAATCATGGTTGGAGGTTTGTGCCACGTGGAGAAGTTTTTTATCAGACTTCCTCGCCCCCAGATGATAATACCCAGGCTGCTTGGACGAAGAAGTGATATTATAACATGCCAAGAACAGATAGTCCAAAGGCTCGTCAGTAAAGGCATTCTTCCATAAGGAGACGTAGCCGAGGATCGTCCTCCAGGAGTTGGGGGGAAGTTGAGAGGGGGAAACGCCGTGGGCTGACAAGATATTCACAATGGCAGGGTGTAGAGGGAACTTAACACCAACCTTAAACATCTGTTCATATACTGCGATCTCTCCCTCTTCACCCTCAAAGACCCTCTCAGACTCAGAGGGGACCCTCATACTTATGTTGGGGGCACACCAAATTCATGCCTCCACAGTAGGAGGTCATGATCCCTGACTGAGGAAATATAGGACGAGGCATGGGAGGTGTCAACTGGGTCAGCGTCTTAGTCCTCACCATCATCCTCAGTTCCCTCTCCCTCGGCCTCATCACCTGTTAGAGGCCCATGAGGAAAAGCCAAATTGGAAGGCGTGGGGGGATAAGGTTGTCACAGGAATAGCCTCGGAAGGGACCACACCCTCGGTCTGTCGTCCTGGGCTAAGATCAAATATTTCTCTCCTCCAAGAAGGGCCAGCACCTATTGGTGATGATGCTCTCTCATCCATTTCTCCGTCGCAAGATTGACTCTCGGCTGGACGACAGGACGACCCACAAGACTTAGATGGTTTTATTGTGGCTAGAGGAATGGTAAAAATGGGTCGTACCCAATTGGGGTCGGCCCCTCATCCTCTCTCCTACTCTTCCTCTATTCGTCTTATCTCTACAAAGAACTTCTCTCTCAAGGATGGAAACTCTTCAGCTAAACTATAAAGCCTCCTAAGCATTAAGAGGAAGACCCTACACTTGAAGAATTTGGCTAACCGAGTTACAAACAAGATTGGCAGTTGATTAAGTTGGACTTTTGGATTGAAACTAAGGAAAGTAAAAGTTTTAACCAAGATCACTAAAGAACTAGACACCAGAGAAGAACGCCAAAAAAGTATGAAGTAGCCAAAGAAAAATCTAGTCCTACACACCTAAGGCAGTCGAAGTGTTAAAAGCAATGAAATGTAAAGAGGGCACTAGCTCAGAAGGATTACCTAAAAAAGGATGGCGAGGCTTAATGCAGAAGTCGCAGAAATGGCTATGGTGCTGTAGAAAAATCTAGAGAGAGAGAAAGTTCAGGCGCGAAGAATAAGAAGGGGGTAAAACTTCAAAAATTGTTTAAATACCTTAGTAATGAGTGGGCCCATTAACCAAGGCACAACACAGCCCACGAGGAGGGCATCATTGGGGCACAAAGTCCCAGTTCAAGTGTGCAGCCGCCACACCTTGGGAAATGGAACGACAGTGGAAATCTGCCTGGGTGTCATATCATCCTGATAGGTGTCATTCATCTAACTGACCATACACTCATCTCAAAAGCAACACTATCCCTCAGCCATCTTAAGATCATCTATGGCTAAGGGCTGGGGGGTGATTGATATACCCATATATACCCTCGTCTAAGCCGAGAGCGCCCTCCACCAAAGCGCGCCCAAGATGGTCTCGTGACCCTTCGAGGGGCCGACCCCTCATCATGGTCTGGATGACCCATCAAGGGGCCGACCCCTCATCATGGTCCAGACGACCCTTCAAAGGGCCGACCCTTCATCAGGTCCAGACGACCCTTCAAGGGGCCGACCCCTCATCATGGTTCGGACGACCCTTCAAGGGTCCGATCCTTCATCAAGCTCAGACGACCCTCCGAGGGGCCAACCCCTCATCATGTTCCGAATGACCCTTCAAGGGGCCGTCCCTTCATCAGGCTCAAACAACCCTCTAAGGGTACGATAGTACGAGGCCTAAATTAGGCCAGACTCACTACCATAAGGAACTTTGCCCTCGGCCTCATATCATAGGCCGAGGGTGACATCATTACAACGCGTGGTTTGGGAGATGCGTGTAACAGTGCGCATGAGGCTCACATGGCACATGGAAGACCATTATAACAATATCACCCCCTCTCATGAGGGAATATTATGTCATTATTTGGCATCTACAGGTGTCAACATGAGATTGGCTAGATCATCATTCACATGCACCATGCATACTTGGGGGGTACACTAAACCCCCCAAGACCTATATATACTTATCACCTACAACCCTAGAAAGGATGGATCGTTAATTGTAACCCTAGAAAAAACTCTTCTTGTGCACACAGTAGAGAGAGAAAGCGAGCTTATGTGCATTGTATCCAAGGCCATTAGTGCCCATACCTAGTGGATCACACACTCACAGTGGATGTAGGCCTAATTGGCTGAACCACTATACATCATTGTCTTATTCCACTTATACTCATCTCCTTCTACACCTTTACACACATACATATCTCCATGACTGCCATGGTTACTACTGTTTGAGCTCATCATCACTTACCTGATGGTGCTAGATTTCAGCATCATCAATAATCTCAATTAAGAGAAAGAGAAAGCCCTATATATATATATATATATATATATATATATATATATATATATATATATATAGAGAGAGAGAGAGAGAGAGAGAGAGAGAGAAGAGGAAAGGAAAAAGATAAAGAGAAGAAAAGCTTGGGGGTTCCGGCTATTACGCGATTTCGAGGAAGATCCAACCTCTAAAACTTTGAGGTAAGTGATTAAACTTGCCAAATAATTCTTGTGCATCTTTTATCTCACGATTTGTGGATAAAATTTTTGGATTTTGGGTTAAATATGTTAAAACCTAGATTTTGGGTAAATCTTGTATTTGAGGTGTGGGTATATGGATTTTGGGTTTCAAAATTGGTTGGGTAGAAATATATTGAGTTTTGATGTTAGAAATATGTTTGGGTTGAAGAGAAATGTTTAGAAGATGATAAATGTGATTTTTGGAATTTTGGCTTTTGGAGAAAAATAGCCATTTTCGTAGCTTCTGAACAGACCGAATCGATTCGGCCCCCTTTTCGAATCGATTCGGAATGTTGTAGATTTCCATGTCTGAGTGAACGAATCGATTCGGAACCAAAGCTGAATCGATTCGGCCTAAGATAGGCACCCAGGTCCTTTGGACCGAATCAATTCGCTGGGCTGAATCGATTCAGAAACAGGGTTATTTTTACGAAGTTTTTCTAGAGTGAGTTTTGCTCTGTTTCATTTAGATTTATCGATTTGGAACCTTCATATATGTTCTGAGAAGTATGTTTTGGAGACTTTTAGTTAGTTTCCCTTAAGGTGAAATGTTAGGGTCGTATTTATTGATTTCGAGAGAGTATGAATTTAAGTTATCGTATCGACTAGTGGGAAATCCCATTATCATCGAGTTTTCTATTTGGAGATAGTCATGGGTCTATAAGAGATAGGCAAGATGCGCTTAGCGATGTTGGACTTTTGGATTGAATCACAAATGTCATAACATTAATGGTTCGTATGATCGATTGAACCATAATATGGATTGAGGATAATGATTGTTGATTGGTGTGCTTTCGGATATAGATGGTATCCTTAAGGTTGATTGAATTGGGAGACTTTTCAATCTCATAGGTGTAATGGATGAGCTTCAAGTGAGGGATCGTATTGTAAATGATGGGAAGGTATTCGAGTTAGCAACGATTAGTATAATGAGAGTTATATACTATAAATGAATTCACTTCCTTTACATACGGGCGTAATATAGTATGTATACCTATATGGCGTAATTGTATATACCTTGTGTGATGGTTTGCATTTATATGGTGTGATTGTATATATATATATATATATATATATATATATATATATATATATATATATATATATATATATATATATATACTTATTGTGTGGGTATACCCTCTTTTGCTATCATGTGAAGTTGTGCGATGTGGGTGAGGTCGTTGGCTTGAGGAACCGGGTGTGTATAGTCCTCAGGTCATAGTTGTCCTTTATTTATTATGCGATTTTATTCTGAGTGAGAAGTCTTGGGTATGATTCGTTCTCACTTTCAGCTTCGGAACTATGACTGCTTCCTATACGTTGTGATTTATTTTTATTACCATGGCGGTGTGATAATAATCCGATATATGGTAACCCGGGATAATGCGAGTAATTCCTGGAAGATGATAGCATTGTGAAGTATTTTGTATATCCATAAGTGATTGGCTTTTGGATATTTAAATGTACGCTAAGTGTGTTGTGTGTACTTAATTGTTAAGGTTGTATGATTGTGCTTTATAACTGGAGTAACATTATATAGACCCCTAAAAGGTTCGGAGAATTATCTTATTTATGTGATTAGGGATTATTTCTCCTCATATGTATTCATAGTTATGTGTAGGGTACCGAGGTCGTAATGGATCCCAACGACCAACATTGTCAAGGAGTAGTGTATCGAGGGGGTTCCTTGTTTGGATTTCGCTTCGCGAGACGTCCCACACACGAAACGCAGTGCAATGTTAGGAGTGGGGAAAAGTTTGGTCCTTAGTACTCATATTTATATGTTATAGTGAAATAATGCTTTATGGGAATAAACTAGAGAATATTTTAATTAAGTAGTTTAAGTTATATGCGTCGTGCATTGAGGGCATAATGAATCTCGACGATCAACATTGTTAAGGAGTAGTGTATCGGGGGGGTTCCTTGTTTGGATTTCGCTTTGCGAGACGTCCCACGCACGAAACGCTGTGCAATGTTGAGAGTTGGGAGAATTTTAGTCCTTAGCATTTAGATGCTAATAACTCGTGTAAGTTAGTAACTAGAATCCGCTAATTTCTAGTAAGAGATATTTATATGTATATTTGTAAGTTAATATAATTTTATTTGCACGCATGGGGTAAGTTAGAGTAGGAAGTTTACGGATTTGTTTTAGATGATGGGTTATGCAATGTTGGATTTGGGCGTAGGTTAGACTAAATTGTCCCTAGAAAGAGTTGGGTAGTTATTTGAAGATCATGTGCATACGTTTAGGTGCGCGCTCTAGTTGAGGGGTGAGTTGGATTTCCAAGAGAGTGCGACTCCACTTTAATCATGTTATAGTGAATTTATAATTATTTCGCATTTTAATGCACTTGCTAAAATATTTTCACACCTCGGGCTCTGACCCGTTTATATTTTCCTCTTGCTATATATTGTATTATTTTAGGTGTTCCTCTGCAAGGACGCCAATGATGTTTTCTATCCAGTGTATTCGTGGAGCTATAGCAGTTACGGACTATTGCCGGATTTTGTTATAGCTGCTTCCTATCTTTTGTAAATCTAGTTTAGGATTCAGTTTATATATCGGGTTTATACCCAAGTGTTATAGATAACACTTTTATATTTCTCTCCTCAGGATTTTTGTATTGTCTGTGACCCGAGAGCATATTCGAGTATTTTCTTTTGTAATATTATGATGTAATTTAGAATTACTTCTTTTTATCATCGTCATATGCATATGTTATCATGTTCAGTAGTTTTTATGTTATTGGTTGGTTATTGATTTGTATGTTTTAAAAAAAATTTGCACCCGCTTTTTATAGTATTGGGTAGTCAGTTATGTTTATATTAGTATCGTCAATTGATGCTGTGAATGATCTACTTGAGATTCCTGATTAATTATAGTATAGGGCTGGCCACCTGTTATTTTAAGCGGGTTATTACAGGTGGTATCAGGTTAGTGTCTTTAGGATCTGTGCGGGTCTTCTGCGTTCTTCCGTAAGCGTTCTTAATGTAGAGCCCTATTATTAGAACTGTTGTGTTCACACGTCTATATTTTCTTTTGCGATGAGAAAACACTTGAATAGCGTTCTAATACAATTGTTCTTATATCAGATGCCACCGAAGAGAGGTCGTCCAGGCAAGGCAAAAGAGGGGATGAGAATATGGAACCCTAAATGCCTCAAGGTACTATGACCACAGCCAAAGTTGCCAATATTGTGGCACAAGCTGTAACTGCTACCATTTCTACGATGGCACATCAAACTGTAGCTCAAGCTGCCCATGCCCACCTAGGGCTATCCATGTGGGAAAGAGTACGAGAAGCTTTTTGGAAAGGACATCCTCCAGAAGTTTCAGGGGGAGCCGATGTGATGGTTGCAAGTCATTGGAAGAAGAGTATGTAAAGGCACCTTCGAATGGTTGAATGTAGTGAGGTGCAGAAGTAATTTCTTGCCACCTTTAAATTAAAGGGAGCAGCTCTCCAATGGTGGGAGTCAATAACCACATCGGAGAAAAAAGATGTGATGCCCATAGTAGAATTTTTAGAACTCTTTGGCCAAATGTATTTTCCTTCCTCGATTCAAAAGGAAATGAGGAGGAGATTGTTGGATGTGTTTTAAGTTGATCGAACGGTGGTCGAGTACGAAGAAGAATTTACTCGATTGGCGAATTTAGTGCCTGATGAGGTAAATACGGAGGATAAGTGAATATCGAGGTTCGTGGGAGGTTTAGAATCGAAAATTCGGTAGAATTTTTTAGGGAACCCAACGTTATTGACTTTTGTCGAGGTAGTGAATGCGGCATTATTAAAGTGTAAGGAATATGGTCTTCGTTTGCAAGGGGGTAAGAACTTTAGAGACTCGGGTTCATCTAGTAATTCTGGAGAAGAAGATGCCAGTGAAGAAAAGTGGTTTAAATAGGATTATTATGGGCCGCAATAGCATTTTGTTCCTTAGGTTGGGGAGGGAGAATTTGTTAGTAGATGTTTCTTTTGTAGAGAAATAGGCCATAGGAAGAGGGATTGTCCTAAAGAGGTAAAGGGCCACTTTTTAAGGAAGTTTTGGATGTGCAACCCCTACAACAGATCATAGGACAGTTTGGGACGGAGGACTTTGAGTGGGAACCCATCGATGAAGTGATGCAGTCGGACTAGGGAGGTAATATGTAAATTACTTTCCTTCATGATTAGGTTATGATTTGAGAGGTATTGGAAAACAGAATCGCAAGATTTTGAAGTGTGGTTAGTTATTATAACCCTATTATGTATGGAATGGCTCGGAAGCGAGGTTTGAGCAAGTGAGTCTCTTAGACGATATCTTTTGGAGGAATAGATTGTCTTGTGATGCGCTAGTAGAGAGTTGCGACTTTCTTTTGAACATAGGAATCTTTATAACGCGTTGGGTAGTAGAGGTCAAATTATCATTTTCTAGTTGTGCTAAACTTATGTATTTGTAATGTTCCAGTTATGGAAGAGCCTAGTGTATGGCAATGTTTTGTTAAGATGTATAGGATTCTTATTACTGAAGAGATTCAGGGTTGAGCGGGTTATCGTTGAGCTAGAGATTTTAGCTCGTGGTCATGCTAGTTTTGAGATCTAATGGTTGGTAAGAGTATTATATGTGTTGACGCCTTGTGCCTTGGGTATAAGGCATTTAATTTGGCTATCGAAGGTCATCAACTGTTTTTAAAATAAAAATTATTTTATAGGCCTTCGGGCAATATCAAATGATACAAAAATATTTTTAAACTTTAGTCCCGATCTAACTGATCTCAATCCCCCACAGAGCTACATAGTAGTGTATTGGGAGGGTTCCTTGTTTGGATTTCGCTTGCGAGACCTCCCCCGCATGAAAGTAATGAATGTCAGGAATTGAGAGGAGTTAAATCATTGGACCTTTCAAAATTTTTATTAAACTAGTATATTATTATGGATAAATTTGATTCGAGTTATTTTACGATTTGAGGCTAAGTGAAGTCGGGTAATGTTTACGAGTCGAGCTTGGGTATAGGGTGTATGGGCGCCCTAGTTAGTAGATTTGGTTTTTAATTAAAATGATCCACCGTGAGAAGTGGGATGAATAGGTATAGTAATCTTGAGGGAAGGTATTGTAGGATCTAGTTAAGGTTCGGAGTACTAGGCTGAGCTTAAATTCGAGGACGAAATTCTTATAAGGGGGGAAGTCTGCAATACACCGCGATTTTCAGGACTGATAATTTAATTAATTTGGGAGAATTAATATTTATTTAAATTGGAGAATTTTAAATTTGGAAGTTGAGGTCAAAATTTGAGGATGTTAAAAAGTATTTTGAATGACAATTCTCAGTGTGCGTTTGATCCCAAAAGGGTGGAGATAGTCGAAATGATTGTATTTGGGTTTTATTTGTGTTCCAGAACATTTTTAAGTTCGTTTGAATCGAATTGGAGTAATCGAGTCAATTAAAGTGTGTATTATCATTCAAAGTTGGGTATCTTGGATTTAAGGCTTAAAAAGCCTACAGGAGATAATAATCTCAATTGAGAGAAAGAGAAAGCCCTAGAGAGAGAGAGAAGAGAAAAGGAAGAAGGGAAAGAGAAGAAAAGCTTGGGGATCCTGGATATTACGCGATTTTAAGGAAGAACCAAACTCTACAACTTTGAGGGAAGTGATTAAACTTGCTAAATAATTCTTGTGCATCTTTTATCTCATGATTTGTGGATAAAATTTATGGATTTGGGGTTAAATATGTTAAAACTGAGATTTTGGGTAAATCTTTTATTTGAGGTGTGGGTATAGGATTTTGGGTTTCAAAATTGGTTGGGTAGAAATATAAAGTTTTGATGTTAGAAATATGTTTGGGTTGAACAAAAATGGTTAGAAAATAATAAATTTGATTTTTGGAATTTTGGCTTTTGGAGAAAAATAGCCATTTTCGTAGCTTCTGAACAGGCCGAATCGATTCGGCCCCCTTTCCGACTCGATTCGGAATGTTGTAGATTTCCAGATCTGGGTGTCTGAATCGATTCAGACCCAAATCCAAATCGATTAGGCCTAAGACAGGCTCCCAGGTCCTTTGGACCGAATCGATTCGCTTTAGGGGCGAATCGATTCGCTGGGCCGAATCGATTCGAAAACAGGGTTGTTTTTGCGAGGTTTTTCTAGAATGGGTGTCGCTCTATTTGGTTTAGTTTTATCGATTTGGAACCTCCATATATGTTATGAGAAATATGTTTTGGAGACTTTTAGGGAGTTTCCCTTAAGGTGAAATGTTGGGGTCGTATTAATTGATTTCGAGAGAGTGCGAATTTAAGTTATCATATCGACTAGTGGGAAATCCCACTATCATTGAGTTTTCTATTTGGAGATAGTCATGGGTCTGTAAGAGAGAGGCAGGATGCGCTTACAGATGTTGGACTTTTGGATTGAATCACAAATGTGATAACATTAATGGTTCGTATGATCGATTGAACCATAATATGGATTGGGGATAATGATTGTTGATCGGTATGTAATCTGCTATAGATGGTATCCTTATGGTTGGTTGAATTGGGAGACTTTTCATACTCATAGATGTAAAGGATGAGCTTCAAGGGACGGATCGTATTGTGAAATAATGAAAAGGTCAGCGAGTTAGCAACGGTTAGTATAATGAGAGTTATATACTATAAATGAATTCACTTCCTTTACATACGGGTGTAATATAGTATGTATACCTATATGGTGTAATTGTATATACCTTGTGTGATGGTTTGCATTTATATGATGTGATTATATATATATATACTTATTGTGTGGGCATACCCTCCTTTGCTATCATGGGAAGTTGCGCGATGTAGGTGAGGCCCTTGGCTTGAGGAGCAGGGTGCGTATAGTCCCCAAGTCAGAGTCGTCCTTTATTTATTGTGTGATTTTATTCTGGGTGAGAAGTCTTGGGTATGATTCGTTCTCACTTTCAGCTTCGAAACTATGACCGCTTCCTATACGTTGTGATTTGTTTTTATTAGCATTGCGGTGTGATAATAATCCGATATAGGGTAACCTGGGATAAAGCGAGTAATTCCTAGAAGATGATAGCATTCTGAAGTATTTTGTATATCTATAAGTGATTGTATTTTGGATATTTAAATGTACGCTAAGTGTGTTATGTGTACTTGATTGTTAGGGTTGTATGATTGTGCTTTATAACTAGAGTAATGTTATGTAGACCCCTAAAAGGTTTGGAGCATTATCTTATTTATGTGATTAGGGATTATTGCTCCTCATATGTATTCGCAGTTATGTGTGGGGTACCGAGGGCGTAATGGATCTCAATGACCAACATTGTCAAGGAGTAGTGCATCGAGGGGGGGTTCCTTCTTTGGATTTCCCTTTGCGTGACGTCCCATGCACAAAACAAAGTGCAATGTTGGGAGTGCGAGAAGTTTAGTCCTTAGTACTCAGATTTATATGTTATAGCCAAATAATGCTTTATGGGAATAAACTGGAGAATATTTTAATTATGGAGTTGATGTTATATGCATCGTACATTGAGGGCATAATGAATCTCTACGATCGACATTGTCAAGGAGTAGTGTATAGGGGGTTCCTTGTTTGGATTTTGCTTTGCGAGACGTCCCACGCACGAAACGCGGTGCAATGTTGAGAGTTGGGAGAAGTTTAGTCCTTAGCATTTAGATGCTAATAACTCGTGTAGGTTAGTAACTAGAATCCGCTAATTTCTACTAAGAGATATGTATATGTATATTTATAAGTTAATATAATTTTAAATTCACGCGTGGGGTAAGTTAGAGTATGAAGTTTATGGATTTGTTTTAGATGATGGGTTACACAAGTGTGGATTTGGGCGTAGGTTAGACTAATTTGTCCCTAGAAAGAGTTAGGTAGTTATTTGAAGATCATGTGCATACTTTAGGTGCACGCTCTAGTTGAGGGGTGAGTTGGATTTACAGGAGGGTGTGAATCCACTTTAATCATGTTATAGTGCATTTATAATTATTATGCATTTTAATGCACTTGCTAAAATATTTTCACACCTCGGGCTCTGACCCATTTATATTTTCCTCTTGCTATATATTGTATTATTTTAGGTGTTCCTCCGCAAGGACGCCAATGATGTTTTCTATCCAGTGTATTCGTGGAGCTGTAGTAGTTGCGAATTATTGCGGGATTTTTTTATAGTCGTTTCCTATCTTTTGTAAATCTGGTTTAGGATTCAATTTGTATATCGGGTTTATACCCAAGTGTTATAGATAGTACTTTTATATTTCTCTCCTGAGGATTTATGTATTGCCTGTGACCCAAAAGCATATTCGGGTATTTTTTTGTGAACTTATATCATCGTCATATGCATATGTTATCATGTTCAGTATTTATTATGTTTTTGGTTAATTATTTCTTTGTATGTTTTAATAATTTTTGGCACCCGCTTTTTATAGTATTCGGTAGTTAGCTACGTTTATATAGTATAGGGCTGGCCACCCGTTTTTATTTTAAGCGGGTTGTTACAGGTGGTATCAGAGAATCAGCTTCTAGTGTCTTTAGGATCTGTGCAGGCTTCTATGTTCTTCCGTAAGCGTTTTTGATGTAGAGCCCTATTATTAGGACTATTGTGTTCACACGTCTATATTTTCTTCTGCGATGAGAAAACACTTAAATGTCGTTCTGATAGAATTGTTCTTGTTTCAGATGCCACTGAAAAGAGGTCGTCCAGGCAAGGCAAACAGAGGGGCTGATAATATGGAACCCCAAATGCCTCAAGGGACTATGACCACAACCTAAGTTTCTAATATTGTGGCACAAGCAGTAACTGCTGCCATTTCTGCGATGGCACGCCAACCTGCAGTTCAAGCAGCCCACGCCTACCTAGGGCTATCCGCGTGGGAAAGAGTACGAGAAGCTTTTTGAAAAGGACATCCTCTAGAATTTTCAGGGGGAGCCGATGTGATTGTTGCAAGTCGTTGGAAGAAGAGTATGCAAAGGCACCTTCGAATTGTTGAATGTAGTGAGGTACAGAAGAAATTTCTCGCCACCTTTAAATTAAAGGGAGCAACTCTCCAATGGTGGGAGTCAATCACCACATCAAAGCAAAGAGATGCGACGACCATAAAAGATTTTTGGAAACTCTTTGACCGAAGGTATTTTTCTTTCTTGATTCAGAAGGAAATGAGGAGGAGATTGTTGGATGTGTTTCAAGGTGATGGAACGATGGCCGAGTACGAAGAAGAATTTACTCGATTGGCGAATTTAGTGCCTGATGATTTTTAAGTTAGTTTCCCTTGTAATGTTATTCAAAAGGAACATTACCCATTGATAATTCAAAGGTAATATGACTATTAATATATAAATCAAGGGATACACTTCTATAAGAAACCATTTCTTGCAAAGCATTATTATTATTATTATTATTATTATTATTATTATTATTATTATTATTATTATTATTATTATTATTATTATTATTATTATTATTATTATTATTTTATATTATTATTATTATTATTATTATTTTATATTATTATTATTATGTTTCTTCCAAAGACTCCAAAAGGTTGAGATGCGAAATTGTACCAACTAATTCTTTCTACCTTAGGGTTATTACCTTAATTATTTTCCACGAACAATTATTGAAAATTTAAATTCAAACCTGTAACAATTTATTTTTTCCCCACGACAATGTTGCACTTTGTTCCAACATTAGTGATACTGATAAATGCTGACAATGTATTCTTTTTAGTCATATCAATTATACATAACCTTCGTATCTTTTTTCATGGTCTATAAATTTTAATGTATTATAGTCCACATAACTACTACCAACTTTAGGGGAATTTTTAGTGCCAACAAATCCTTCATAATACGACTCTGGGGCAGTCCATTATTTTAAATCACAATAGAGATGTAACATTACATGATATGAAATATCTCATGAGGAGTGCCCATCTAAATAAAGGAATAAGTGTTATCAACTAAGTAGGAAGAGATGGTGTATGTTATGGTATCAATGTGTTCACTATTAGGGTGAGGAGGTAAGTTATCTAACCTCCACTTGTCATCCTCCACCATAGAAGGTATTTTCCCTTTTATCATTATATGTTAAACCCATCAGGTCATTTCCCATACTTCTTTAATTGACAATCATTCCTAAAATGAGATAAGCATATAGGATAACTTTTCAAACATGATAAGTCATAAAGAAAGAGTTCACATGAATGAAATGGTCCAAATTTGGTTGTATAAATAGTGGATGCACCCTAGGTGCAACACGTGAGAAAAAAATTGAGAAACATATGCAGAATTGTAATCTCTCTCAAATTAATAAAAGATTTATCTCCTCCTCTATGGGCATAGTCAAATTGTTGAACCAAATAAATATTGTGTTCTCTTTGTGTGGTTGGTTATTTTTCTTTTACTTTTCTTTTCCATCTTGATTTTGTATTATTTGTAAAAAATTTGTGAGTTTATGCAGTTATAATTGGTATTGTCCGTGGGAAACCATCTTTCCCGATCTCATTAACCAAATTCACATCCCAAAACACCAACCCATGGCCAAAACTCAAAGGGGAGATGATAACTATGACTTTTGTATGTATGTCATTGTTGAATCCAAGTTAATCAACTCCTTTTAATGCCAACAAAAATATAATAACAAACTAGAATAGAGGTAATTAAGGATGTCAATCCATCGCTAAGGAGTGAAACAAATGAGAAGTAATGTAATTCATTTTTTATTTGATTTCTTTTTAAATTTTTTTTCTTTTTCTATTTTTTTTAGCTTTTTTTTTAATTAAAATAATTTTCATGGGATGTTGAGATAACTAAAATAATGGAAGAAATATACTATACTGGGATGATGAAAAATGATGAATAAATCTAACACAAAATAAGAGATAAAGTTGGGAAATAAATATAAGAACAATCAAGGAATGGGACTACACCGCATATTCAAGTTAATCTAATTAATTGATTAGTTCATTTGAAATCTCTCAAGTTAGTATTAAAATTACAAGTTAACTGTCGTCACAAATGCAATTTTAAAACTAACTTTTTAAAAAATTAAGTTCAAATCCCCACAACTCTAAAAAGTAGATCTACACTCCTTTTAATAAACCACCCGCTAGAATCGATTCATCAAAATTCATATAAATCATAGAAAATAAAATTTTGAGTAGAAATTCAATGAATAATACCACACTTAAAAAAAAACTATCTCTAGTATGATTCTAAAATGGGTATTATGTCTCGAATTTTGATTTTCTCTCGAAAGTCAGTTACCCTCTCTCGAGACGTAAATTGAAAGGTGAAGGATCAAAATTAACATTCAAATGTAATTTCAAATAAACAAATCAAATAATTAGGATAACATTAAATAAGGGTTCATCTCACCCCTTGAAAGGGTTTTTTAGCCTAACATAATATGAAACATGATCATCAAATGAGCATAGATATTAAAATAAAATAGTAGAGATGAAAGAACAAATCTTCAAACAAGTCTCCCTGACTTGTAAAATTGAACTCTAACCCTTCATTGAATTTGAGTATCATCCATCCAATTTTAGCATCCAATTTTTTTTTAATTCAATACATCACTCAATTGAATCTCTCAAAAAATTTATTTCTCACTAATCTCTAAAAAAATAGAAATAAAAACTACACTAAAAAAAACCAAACTAAAAAAAATGTGTTTCTCTCCCAAGTATCTAGAACTCTCTCTCTATTTTTTGTTCCTCTACTTGTCTTCTAGGTCTCACTTTAGTGTTTTTTCTCTATATGTATTATTTTCCCAAATAGGTCACCAAATGCTCTTATAGGAAGATGCAAGTGGCCAGGGGTAATGTTGGAAGAATAAAGGTTCAAGTAGTTTAATGATGTACAAGGGTGAGGGTAATTAAGGGATTGCATAAGTGTGCATGTGGGTTATGGGGTGATGAGGTTGTTTTAGGAAACAGGAAGAATATTCATTTAATACATGTGGGCATTTGGGTTTTAGTTTTAGTTTTTTCTTTTTTTTGGTAACTTTTTTTTGGTATCATACCACGTGGTGTCCGGGCGAGCTTTAAGCGCACCTCGACTAATCCACGTCCATGGTTCGTGGCTTCCGTTGGCCAAACATTATTTTGACTGTGCCGGGGATCGAACTGGGGATTAAACCCAGTCCACCCCCAAAACTGTCCCAATGGAAGCATTATACCACTAGACAAGAAGCTTGATTTTTATTTTTAGTTTTGTTTTAAAGGTTTTGGTAGGTAAAATCTATTTGGGTCGGGGATAGGTAGAATGGGAATTAGGTATTGGGTTAGACAGACCCAAGTTTGAGTAGGAGCCGGTGGAATCAGGTAAGGCGATTCAAAATCGGGTTGGTAACAGGTGGTTTGGGTTAGAGCAGGCAGTGGGGTGATAGTTTTGGAGCTCCATTTATGTCGGGTAGAATGTAAGGGGAGGTTTGGATCGATTTTTGGAGTTTACGGGCATGGGATGCTCCAAGTTCGTTGGATTTGGATTCGGGTTTGGCCAGAATGGTCCTGGGGTCAAGTAATGGGTCGTTAGTGATGGGTTGGAGAGCAGGTGGGTCAAGCTGTAAATCGGTTGTTGATGGTTGGGTTCGGGTTAAATTGGGTATAGATTGGGATATGGTTTGAGGAAGGCCCGGGTATGGTTAGCTCCGGGTTGGAAAATCGAGTTTTGCTAATGGGAGATGGAGATTGTTTTTGGGTGTTTGGTAGTGGAGGATGAGGAGAGAGAAATAGATAGGAAGAAAATGATGAAGATGATGCGTGTCGTTATGGTGTGTGTGAGGGTGTAGAATAATAGGTGTGGGTTAAAGTGTAGGAGTGTGTATGGGAATTAGTGTAGTGTGTGTTTTGATTCCTGCCTAACTAATATATATATATATATATATAACTAAAACTACCTAAAATAAAACTAATAAAATTAAAAATTAAAATCTAAAAAAAATTCCTAATTTATTAATAAAAGACACAAAATAAAAATTAAACTAAACTTAAAAGAAAATAAAAATAATAATAAAATATATTAAAACTAAAAATCAATTTTCTAACCTATAAACTAAAAAGACTCAAATAAAAATAAAATTAACCTAACAAAATTGAAGACAAAAAAAATTATATAATGATAAAATTAAATTAACTAAAAAAAACTAAAAAGAAAGTGTGGATAAAAACACTCAACACGCATAGAAAAATAATCGAACCCTAATATTTACAACTACATGCACGCAAATAAAATACAAAAATCCTAAAATATACACGACTGAAGACAAAATAAAATAAAAACTAAATTAATAAAATAAAAATACTAAAAAAAACACCTAAATATATCAGATACGAACATAACGACACATACACTAGGGGTTATTTTGGGACAGGCTGGGGGGTCAAGGCTTGGTTCGGGATAGGTTTTGGCTACGGGACTTGGGTTTAGCACTTTTAACAGCAGATTTGTCACGTTTTCCCTTGATTTAATGCTTTTGAATCCGCAAACGGCGTTTGACCTATAAGGTAAACACGAACACGCATAAGACCAATTTTAACGAGAATTAGCAATTAAAAACTATCAATTTGGGGTTTTATTTAAATACTTTTGGGTGCTTATCAGGAAACCACTATTTTCATGATATCTAGTTTAGCAAATACATATCGCCCAACAATAACGAAAGATATTTTTTGCGCATTCTGAATTTGACATAATAACTCTAAGATCCCGTCACTAACACACAAAAGAGCATTCATATAGAGGATTTGTAAAGCATTACATCAATAAGGTCTTTATAATGATTAACAAATATGTAAAGCACCTTTGCGAGCAATAGAGAATATTTAATAGATAAATGTGGACAATGATAGTCTTTTGCAATGCCCGGAGAAGGTGGAATGATATATTTGTATATAGAAACACATTCACCATGAGGTGCTCGGACTCCTAGTCCTCAAGTGAGCAAGATTCATTGTCGATGAAGGAGTAAACATATTTATAAGTAAGTGTCACGTGAGAAAGGTCATAAAGGCATGAAATAAAATCAGAAAAAGATGAGATACCAAGCTACATTCGAAAAGATGAGATACCAAATTTCAATCGTAATAAAATGGATGGATACGTAATGTGGGTGTGATCCCTCACAAACAGTAAGATAATCTGAAAACACCTCACTAAAACTCCTAAAGGCCTTGAGAGGCACACAAATACATGTTGAAATTAATCATTTGGTAAAATAATTATCTTTTACACTTTTATTCAGAAGTAATATATTAATTAAAGTCTAGCAACAATATTTATGGATTCGATACCCGGACTAGCCACTATAACCCCGTAAAGAGTGTAGTTAAAGTTTAGGTTTTTTATATTAGCTGCGAGAACCGATAACAACAATTAGCGTAGTCACATAACACTAGGCTCCCACGTGTTAATCAATCAAAATATATAACTTTAATACTCTATTCATTATATTTTATAATGTGTGTGTAAGGACATATTTTTATAAATGTCCGTCACAATTAATTATGTCTTATACCGTTACAACCGTCGTAGAAGTTCAAGAGCAATATACATCAAGACGGATCCGAATATATCAAGGTTATTCATCAGAAAGCCTCCGCAAAGTTTACTTTGGTAAGGTTATGTTTTAAATACCTTAAATTTGCACTTAGAGCTTTGGGATATTTTTACAAAATATTTTCTAAGTGTTGGAGCGGACTTTTTCGTCAAAATTTGAGAATGAGTATTTTTTTAAGTGTTGGAGAGGATATTAAAATAATATTTTTTGACCTTCCAGTCGTTCAAACAACTTTGCTCTGTCGTTCGAACAACATTGCATTGTCGCGCGATATCGCTTAAACGACACGTGCATCTCGTTCGAGCGAGATCTTCTTTTCGTTCGAACGATCGAAGTGGTGTGATTTTCTATAAATACTCATTGAATGGTTTCGTTTTCATTAAGAAGTCACAGCGTTTTGAAAGATAAAAAACAACGAATCTGCATAATTCTTTTTTACTTCTTCTTTTAGGGTTTTCATCCCTTTTGTTTTCAATTCACAAAAATCCCATATGCTTTGGTGAATTTTTTTGGTGTTCAAGAACATATTTTTCCTTTGATCATTCGTTGTGGGGAGATCTCTACAATCGACAAATGCGTTCTATTGTAGAGGGAGTCCTTGTGAAGATTGTAGACTGTGTGTCTAGACTACGCGTCCTGGTGGTATAGCTGCGTGCGAACCATTGTTGATTTATTTCTAGTCGTTGCTTTGGAGGTTTGACGAAGACACCGTGCGTTACTCCTATGGGAGATAGCAAGATGGTATGTAAGTCAATGGTCTTATAAACTTGTTAGAGTTCTAGATATAAAAGGTTTTGCCATTCGGAGATTTTTCTTGAAATTTGTGTCTCGTGCTTTATTTATGGTTTGACACATGCACACACGTAGTTTCTTGTTTAGGGGTTGTTTCTAAATAGACTCTAATTAAATAAAGTTTAATTGGAAACTTGCGAATTAATTTAAATCAGTATCACACACCGTCGTCATATTTTACAAATTGGTATCAGAGCGGGTTACGTTAATTTATCGCGTGATCTTTGTTTTTCGCAAAAATTTGTGTGATATTGATTTTTTTAAATCATTTTTTGTGAAAAAAATTGCAATTTTTTTCAATGGAACATTTATGCAATCGGATACCCCCCTTTGATGACACGAGTCAGAGTTTTGATAACATAAATCGTTTGAATTTGACGTTTGCTAAAAGAATTGATTTTTTGAAAAAAGAAAATTATCATTTTAAATCCGTTATGGATCACTTGCAAGCGGTTCAAAATCAAAGAGATTTTTATCGTGATAAATTTGTTGCCTTGGACTATGAATTTGTTGCTTTAAAATTGTCCAAGAAGGAAAGTGATGATAGGGTCCTAGTTCTAGAAAAAGAATTAGAGGACCTTAAAAATTCAATGGTTTGTGCTAAAGAGAATAAAAATATTTTAATCAATGAGTTTGTGGCACGTGAAAAGACTCTTAGGGTAAAGTTTATTTTTATGGAGGGGGCGAGATAACCTTATAGGTTTGATTGATAATTTGAAGAAGGAGTCCCTCAGATTGGAAGAGTCTAATTCTTTGCTTGAGTTAAAAATTTTGAAGTTAAAAAATGGTTTGACAGACTCGAGTAGGTTTGATAGTGATGGTAACGGCTCATTTTGTTCTCATGCTTCGAGAGTGAACTCCAAAACCATAGTTCGTTTTAGAGGGTCAACCATTCCTAAGGACGTCAGACAAGGTCAACCCATAGGTGTCGTTTCACCCGTTTACACATGATCATATTGTGGTAGGAAAGGTCACCTTAGGCGTTTTTGTTTTGATATTGGAAAAAGTCCTAGGAAGTTTATGTATAGTGTTCCTTTGGTTCCTAAATCCCCCACACGACTTTCACGTCGATTTGGGTTAGGAAATCACTTTTAGAGGCATTAGATTTTAGACAAGTTAATTTTTGTTTGCTTGCACATGATTCTTCTCTTGCCATGACATATAGATGATTGTGTTTGCATGTTTGTCATACGCTAGTTATGCTTTTCTATATATTTTTGCTAGTGTGTTGACATGTACTTTTTGTATTAGATTTTTGTTTTTGAAAAATTTTGAAAAATCCAAAAAGATTTTATTTTGATAAAATTTTGAAAAATCCAAAAAGATTTTTGTATTTTGTTTACACCAATTATGGATGGACACTTAGGATGACCGAGTCACAACATCATTCCATTTTTTCATGTGACTATTTGATAGTGTTTTGAGACAGTAGGTCAATTCATCCATGTTCTTTATAATGTTTGGAGTCATTAAGATGTAATTCGTTGTTACTTCCTATATGTTTGACTCATGATTTCCTTTATTACACACGTGCACGGATTTATTTGATTATTGTGCTTGTCTTATCACATGTTGGTTGGGTGTTTTCATCTCAATCATGTCCTTAAAACGAACCAAGTGCAATAATACGAGAGTAATAAAAGTAGTGCATGTAAGATCCATTTGCTCGTAAGGAATTTGTTTAGTTTGAAAAAATGATGAGTGAACATGGGAAAGGGCTACGAGTGAATAATAATCACGTCGTGAAAGCCACCGTTTGAGAAGAGCCCGCACAAAAAATAAAGGCAATAAAAATGAAATATGCCAAACTTTTGGGCCAATAGATTTTTTCTAAGGTGAGAATTTAGAACCTCGTTAGAAAAATAAAATTGCATTATTATATATGAGGAAGTTTTGGATGGATATATAAATGCGTTTGCACGTCCTTTGAAAAGTTCTCGAAACGGCACTAAATAATTTGGATGTTATTGGGGTGGAAATCACTTTGACTTTGATTTGTTGATTTGTATAAGATGATGTCATCTAAATTCAATAATTTCTACACTTAAGTAGGTTTTTGATGTTCATTCGTTTGGAGTACACGTATTCTTCATGCACATATGATTGATTGAGTTTATTTACCTATCGAATGTGTTCACACCCATGCATTCCATTTCCATGACTTGGTTGTTTGAGTATAAATCCATGGTGTGTGATTTTTGTAACATTATTTTTGCTTTGAAAAAATTGAAAAATCCAAAAATAGTTTGTGGAATATTTTGAGATACTCCTTTGCATAAGTAGTTTGATCCATGTTTTCATTTCTTTTGTCGTGACACTCAATGTTTTGATTGTTTCTTCTTATCTATCTATTTGGGGATATCATAAAATGGGGGAGAAAGAATAATCATGTTATGGGGGAGTTTTTGCATTATGGAGGAGATTTGATTTAATATTGATTTATTCTTATATCATTTCAAACTCGATGTGTCACGAAGGTTTTTTCTTTATCTCATGTGTGTAGGTACAAAGATTGATGATCATTATGTTGCACACCCTGATGAGAAAATCTTTGAGATTTGATGAAGATTTTTGAAGAAAAGTTTGAGACCTTGCAAATGTGTACCCTTTTAGTTTTGAGATTTATGGGAAGGTAGATTTGATTAGGCATTTTGGTATTTGATAATTCGGAAGTTTTTTATGTATGTTCCAGCATAGACATAGGGGGAGATTTGTAACGACATATTTTTACAAATATCCGCCATAATTAATTATGTCTTATACCGTTACAACCGTCGAAGAAGTTCAAGTGCAATCTACATCGAGACGGATCCGAATATATCAAGGTTCTTCATCAAAAAGCTTCCACAAAGTTTACTTTGGTAAGGTTATGTTTTAAATACCTTAAATTTGCACTTAGAGCTTTGGGATATTTTTACAAAATATTTTCTAAGTGTTGGAACGGACTTTTTCGTCAAAATTTGAGAATGAGTATTTTTTCTAAGTGTTGGAGAGGGTATGAAAATAATATTTTCTGATATTCCAGTCGTCCAAGCGACTTTGCTCTATCGTTCAAACGACATTGCATTGTCGCGCGATGTCGCTTGAACAACATGTGCATCTCATTCGAACGAGATCTTCTTTTCGTTCGAACGATCGAGGCGGCACGATTTTCTATAAACACTCATTAAATGGTTTTATTTTCATTAAGAAGTCCGTGCATTTTGAAAGACAAAAAACGGAGAATCTGCATAATTCTTTTTTACTTCTTCTTTTAGGGTTTTCATTCCTTTTGTTTTCAATTCACAAAAATCCCATATGCTTTGGTGAATTGTTTTGGTGTTCAAGAACATATTTTTCCTTTGTTCATTCTTTGTGGGGAGAGCTCTAGAATCGACAGTTGCGTGCTATTGTGGAGGAGTCCTTGTGACGATTTTAGACTGCGTGTCTGGACTGCACGTCCTAGTGGTATAGCTGCGTGCGAACCATTGCTGATTTATTTCTAGCCGTTGCTTTGGAGGTTTGACGAAGACACTGTGCATTACTCTTGTGGGCGAAAGCAAGATTAAATGTAAGTCAATGGTCTTGTAAACTTGTCAGAGTTCTAGAAATAAAAGGTTTTTCCCTTCGTGATTATTTCCGGAAATTTGTGTCGCATGCTTTATTTATTGTTTGACACACGCACACACATAGTTGCTTGTTTAGGGGTTGTTTCTAAATAGACTCTAATTAAATAAGGTTTAATTGGAAACTTGCGAATTAATTTAAATCAGTATCACACACCGTCGTCATATTTTACAGTGTACGTGGATTTTCATAATATATAAACAAATTTTTGCAATATATTTATAAATTTATAGTTAATAAATGAATTTTTGTTTTATATAGACTTGTATTTTGGATAATATAAAAAGTACACATTATTGGTGATGAATATTAGTGTCGAATAAATATGTTAGTGGATTACATATACATTAGTATCATACAATTTTTAGTAATCTATTCATTATATTTTATAATGTATACATAGATTTTCATAATGTATAAACCAACTTTTGAAATATATTTATTGAGCTTATAATTAATAAATTAATTCTCTTAATATATATAGACTTGTCTTTATGTTAACATATAAGGTATACATAAATGGGGATAAATCTTTATATATAATAAATATATTAGTATACTAGCTTCCAAACTAAAATGTTACTTTTTGAAAACTCTCATTGTGAAAGAGAATATAGTTAAAGCATTTTGAAAACATATTCTTATTATATCTCTAATACGATAGTATTAGAGGTTAATGAGCCATTAATTCTCAAATCTAGCAAGGACTCCATTCAATTAATTTTTACAACACTATTTTCCTTCCCTAGATACCCCTTTTCATACTCCATATCGATTTTCTCTATGTTCTACTCCCCTTATAAATGACTATAGATTATCCAAAATGTTTATGGTTTCAAAGAACTCTATAACTTCTTCCGGCTCACAATTAAAACGAGGAGAGAGAGTACCAATGACACAGCAGCAACCGATATCGAGACTTTCATCGGAGGATAATATAATTCTAGTTGTTGCTTTAGAGGCGTCAAATAGAACCCTTCCTATTAAAGAAGATGAAATGGGTCCATCTTCACCCCCTGCTGAAGTCAAAGAATCAGCTACTCAAAGGAGTGGGTGTGGGCCATATACCGGTGAGGAGTCAAAGAAAGATGGGCAGAACTCAAATGTTGTTGTCTCAACAATCGTTGATCAGTGAGATTAGTGCAGATATGGTAGTCCAACTTCATGCACAATATATAAATTTGTTGGCCAACTATGTTAATCTCTCCTTTAGTGTATTTACACTATAAAGTCTTCATGATGGATTTGAAGTGGTGTCACTAGTGTCATCGAATTGGAAATACATTACACAAAAGTGTTACTTTTTTAATGGGTTTGGAGTGTACTAGTTTCCAATTGATTAATTCAAGAAACAACGCCATTGGAAGCTTTCAACAAAAAAAGTGGGTTTCTCTGTCCATCAGTTCTATTTAGCATCCTATCTTCCATATTTCCTCCCATGCCCAACAATATTGATAAATAACTAAAGAGGCTTGCCGAAAGTAATAAATGATGGATGAATTAGTGATGAAGTAAGGCTTTTGTAAAAAAAATCAAAACGGTGATTCCATTAGAAGATCTCATATTATCTCTCATCCATCCTAACTCTTACTACCCCTCAAGTGGATTTTCTTGATGGCATTTATTTTTTTAAATACATGTATATGTATCGATTAGTTAGGTGTTTTCTGTGAATTTTATTTCTCCGATGTTCAACTTTTAGTGTTTTCGGTATATATATATTTGTGTGTGTATGTGTGAACAAGGAATTTTGAGGTTATAATTCAATTTTTCTTTTTTCTTTTTTGTGATTGATTTGGTATTATCCGATAGTTGTCATTATACCAAGAATAAAGATGTAATAAGAATCAAGCAAATGAAGTAAATTCAATAGACATGATGGGTAATGTTCAAAATATGTTGGCTCTAGTTCATATTGCTAAACACACGCATCCATACTATTTCTATTTTGAGATGTCAATTTTAATTTGATAAAAAAACTCTTTAAATATTCATGATTTCATTTGGTATGTAAATCACTTTTTGCGTTTTTGTTTGGTAAGTACGTTGGTTTGTAATTTCATATTGGTGGGTGGTGGTGATTAATTTTTATTCTAAGTTTGTATTATTCAATATATATATATATAGTGTTTCAATTATAATTTGCTCTTTTCATTTTGAATTTCAATCATTTTTTATCTTGGGATTTCCACAATTTTAAATTTCTAATACAATTTTTTTTCTTTTCCTATTTGTTGTTTGATATCTTATTTGAAATCACTTTTCATTGGGTTATTTGTGGTTGTATCTTCATTATGGTGGGTGGCTGGGGAATATTAATAAATAGTAAAAAGACAGTTGTAGACACAACATTCTAGGACCCCCTAAGTATGTCCTTAGGTCCCTAGCGCCTCCATAATTCACTACAAACCCTATGTCATACTCTGAGTATCGTTCTAGAGGCTATCGAGAGCTCCCCAGCCCCATTCAACTCTGGTCAACTTTATCGTCAGAGCAAAAGCTCAATGAATCTTCGGAGGGCTCTGAATACCCTTTCCAACGGTCCACATCGTGCACGAATCGGCCAAACGGTCTGAACAAACGGACTATTTTACCACCAAAAATTGATCTAGAGGATATCGAGCGCTCTCGGACCCCGAAATGACCCCAAACAACTTCATTGTCAGAGCAAAATATCTTTGAATATTTGAAGGGAACTCAAACCCCTTTCCAACGGCCTACCCCATGTGCAAAATGACATAATTGTTTAGATGAATGATCTATTTTCCCCAAAAAATTGATCCAAAGGCCACCAGGCGCTCTCGAGCTTCGTTTAACCAAGGTCAACTCTTAAATTCGAATGAAACTAACTGAATATTTTAAGGTAACTGAATACCCTTTCAAATGGTCAGCCCGTGCGCAAATCAACGTGACGGTTTAGAGGAACGATATGTTTTACTCCGAAAGGTCACCGAGCGCTTTCGGGTCCCGATTGACCAAAGTCAACTTTCTGAACTGAGAGAACTCCTTGGAATATATAAGTACCTCGCACAACCTTTCCAACGGTCTTCCCCGTGGGCGATTCAGATTTTCTGTTCGGACGAACGATCCATTTTTGTTCGACGATCTCCCGTCCAAAGGACCAACGAGCTCTTTAGAGCCCCGTTTGACCCAAAGTCAACTCCTGGACCCGAGAGCGTCCCAACAATCTTGAAGGTGTCTGAATTATCTTTCTAACAGTATGCCCAATTTTGATCAAGAGGTTGTGTTCTACGACCATTTTTCTAGAAAAATCTGCACGAGACTACCGATTGGCAGGTCCATTTCCCTGCTTATCGATAATGTGCCTAGGGTTACCTGTCGATTGGCAGGGCTAAGGCTCTTCCAATTAGCACCCCCTTACCCTATAAATAGAGGGCATGACCTAATTCCCAAAGCAGACCTCAGATCCATCCATATCAGTGATCTCAGTAACATTCTCTTGCAGTCAGCGAGATTTCCTTGTGTGAAATTCCTATCAATATTTCATACCAAATTTAGAAAATCTCATTCTCTCTCATCCAACATTCATCTCAACACTCAAGGGAGCTTATCAAGGATCAAGATCAAGTCTCAATTCTCCAAAGAAGATCCAAAATCCTTATCTCTCTTTAATTTGTCGATTTTTGTACTAGTTACATAAATTCTTAATATATATTTCACTTTAGTTCATAGGTGTTAACATCTCACCTTCTTATTACTTATATTGTACATACTTTATTTTCTGTAAAGAAAACCAAAACAAGCAAAAAGAGGGTTATATCTATAAATTCCAACGGGATTATCCATCATAATTTCTCAAAACAAAAACACATTTTTTACATGCACACATATAATAAATTCTCGTTCGAATCTATGGGTTAAACCCCACCCCCCATGCCACATGCGAACTACGTGGACTTTAAGGCCTTTATAGGATACGTAGGCGTCTCGGGCTAAAACCCGTGACTTGATTCCAATTTCTCCAATTTTCTAATTTCACAATTCTCCAATTTTCCCATTTTTACATTTGTCACCTTTTCATTTACACAATATTTTAATACATATTATATTTTTGCTCCTTATTGGCATTTTATCTAACATATATTATCGTTTCATCATAACGATCAATATCTCGATAAGCGCATACATCGTATTTTCTAAATATTATTTCGGGAACAAACCTATGGATGACCTCACTCCATCTTTTCCATGATGTGAATTGGGTGATTTCGGTCTCCATTTATATATACAGGCACACACACTTCATAGAGAAATAAAGAAAAACAGTAACCCAGGCCCATGAGAGACCGAAAAGGCCGGATGGGTGCCTAACACCTTCCCATTCCGTAACTTAGCCCCCGAACCTTCAAACTATTGGTTTCGTAAGCATCAGTTTGTCTTTGACGCCGCTTTATCGAGGCGGCGACATGTTATTTTGCCTGTTTTGTGCAAAATAGGCTGGCAACTCCATCTCTTTACATTCATCCACACTGACGACGGTCGAAGTGCTTTTAGAGAAAGCGGGTGTGAGACCTTTTTTCTCCCCTTCGTTTTCCCCCACGATGAGAGGAGAGAGGAGAGATATTAGGGATGTCCACAGTGGCGAGTCCTTTGGGGAGTTTTCATTCATAAGAGGGATAGACTCTATTTCCATGGGCGTCATCATTTTCTTCTTGTGTGCATATGCACCTACCTATATGTCCCCTTTTTACTCCTCTATCAGTTTTAGACATATATACCTCATGCTTATATAACTACTCACTCACACACTTGTATATACTTCCCATGTACACTTCACACTACTTACATAGAGGATCACTTATATCCATATGTTGCTCACACCACTTAGAATATCCATGCTTAGGTGTAACTAGTACAGACCTCCACTTATCACACTTGTATATATCCATACTCACTCACACTTGTCACCCACCACTTGTAGTTGATCCATTCTTAGATTTACTACCACACACTCACTCATAAATAGTTACACATCCCTCACTCTCACATATCCATGCTTAGTGTAATATTCATGCTCCATGGTGGATTTATACTTGTACATTCCTCATTAGTATGGTGCTCATCATGCTAAATAAAATACTCTCTCCATAATTTACTAATCAAGAATCATGCATTATTGCACACTACATCACCAAAGAGCATGGCTATTGACCAAATTTTGTCCCGTAACTGGGGGTCACTTCATGATGGGTGCTGGTCCGGCAGGTCGCAGTTCGCCTAAATGATATGACTCTCACCTTCCATTAGCCATGTCCCTTCGACGTATATCTAACGATTCCCCCCGCATCGTACCGCTTGACCGAAGTCATGACAGGAGGTATATCGCAAGGAATTCGTTCACGTACATCGAGTATATTAAATTCTCTCTCACACTTACTGTCCCCACGAGGTATATAGTGAGGCAATTCACATACACTCAGGTATATCAAATGGCTTGTCCACGCGTATTTATTGCCCTCAAAAGCGAGATGTATATTGTGAAATCCATGGCAAAGGGGGTAACCCTTCCAATTAACACAACAACTGCATACCCTCATTTAGGCATGCCACCCAAATTTTCGCGCGATTTTATTTTTTTTCAAAACGAGACCCTGTCCATGAGCCTGGTAACAAGTCCAACCATGTTTTCACATATTTTTCAAACCCAATTTTCCCAGACTCGGGTCCCGTTCGGTATTTCTTTTTGCATTTAGGTAAACCTAATACAAGTGAGAACAAAATAATAATAATAATAATAATAATAATAATAATAATAATAATAATAATGATGATGATGATTAACAATAATAATGATAATGATAATAATAATAATAGTAATAATAATAATAATAATAATAATAATAATAATAATAATAATAATAATAATAATAATAATAATAATAATGCTTTGCAAGAAATGGTTTCTTATAGAAGTATATCCCATAATAATGATAATGACCCTTTTTCTTGTTTTTCCTATTTCTTTACCAAGAGTGCTAAAAACACTTTTCCTTCTTTTATCAAAATACCAAAAGCATTTTCCCTTCCGTATACCATAAATATTTTTCCTCCTTTTTACTCAAAAATATTTTATCCTCCTCTTTTCCAAAAATGTCAAAAATATTTTCCTCCCTTTCCCAAAAAAAATATAGTTTTCCCCACTCCCTTTCAAAAATAAATCGAAATATTTATCCTTCTATGGTCAGTCGCATACCCGACCCTTGGCCTAGCTCCATATTGGCTTCGGTCTTCCGTCGAACTGCCCCGAGGATCGTCACTTCCCTCACTAATTCCTTCGAGTATAGAATTCACCTTCATCCTCTTTTCATGGAGAACGCTGACCAAGTACAGAATGTGCAGCCTGATTTGACGATGGTCTTAGACCAACTCACTGCTAAGATTGACAACCTTCAAATCGAGATTCTTGAGATGTAACAAAATCGGGACCCTGTTCCCAAAGCGCCTAAAGTACTCTTCCCTAGCGCTATGGGTTCGATCGCACCTGAGCCAATTTGGGTCCCCAAGTAATATCACCACGCTCCACGTTCCCCTCTTATTAATAAGCCATCGCCAACTCAGCTCCTCATGCCTAATCTTTCCCATCCAGGAGCTAACCTACCCATGACCGTTGATCTGAAGGAAGAAGAGTTCAATAATTCAAGCAGGATCATAAGATATTGACCAAAAAGTTTGACCAAGTTTGAATCTCAAGAAACTACATGGATTACACCCATATCTCTCCCTATCCTAAAGCAAGGGTGCCAAAAAAGTTTAAAATGCCTAACATTGAGAAGTTAGGGGGTAGTGGACCCCCAATTGGTCATCTCCAAAGTTACCATTGATCCACGGCTCTCCTAGGTGCCTCCGAGAAAATAATGGCCCAAATGTTCCAACCGACTTTGAAGGACAGCGTTCTTCGCTGGTTCTTATCTCTAGAGGAGTCCATGGTTCACAATTGGGAGAATGTTGCCCATGAATTCATTTCATAGTACAAGTATAATGAAGAGTTGAAGTTTACATGCCTTGATATATAACTTCTCAAACACAATCCTTGGGAATTAGTCAGTAATTTCATAGCAAGGTGGATAGAGAAAGAGGCCACCATGACCAACCGACCTTCCGAAGAGGAGCAAGTCAGTATTGTAAAGAAGAACTTCTTGCCCCATGTCTGAGAAACGATGGGAGGATAGTAATATTCCCATTTTTGACCCCTATGAGAAGCAGGAGTAAAGATCGAAGAAAGTCTTGCCAAGCTAAAAGTTGAGCCAAAGAAAGTATTCGAACAGTTCACTCCCAGAAAGTATGAGAAGCCTTCCAATACGACAGTTTCAACAATCAATAACATCTCTCAACCTTCCACTTCATGGGCACTAAAAATTCGCCCAAACCTAGTAAAAAAGGAATACACCGAGTTTCACGCCCCCATGTCCAAAGCTTACCAAGCCCTTTTAAGATGGAAATTAAGCCATTGGACCCTTGTCCATTACCAAACCCACTTCCCAAACATTTCAAACCAGATGCCCATTGCAATTTTCACCAAAGTACAGGCCACACCACTGATCAATGTTTCCACCTCCGAAATGTAATCCAAGGTCTGATTAACCAGGGTATCATTGCCCCAGTAGCCAATCCTTAACCAAACACTACCCACAATCCACTCCCAAATCAAACAAATGCCATCTTCCTAGAAGAAAACTCAAAATTTAATCCATCTACCCAGATTGTACCCAGTAAATCACCCATCATACCCATATAATCCCCTAAACCCTTCCAAGTTTGCCTATATTTTCTCCTGCATCCTACCTGTTTTTTCGATTAGGCTCAATCACTCCTAACTAGAGCATGCCTTATTATTTTTACCCTCTTCGGAGGGAAAGATATGGATTTATCGGTAATATTAAACCAACTTCTAAAATTCGGCCTGAAATTGCCCTCAGAAATGACCATGGACGGCCAAAGATTCAGTACATTGCACTTGGAAGCTCAGAAGTGGGATCGAGCGTCAAATAATTGGGTGGTACCTACTGATGAAATCAGATTAGATGATATCGTCCAGATCATAGCAGATTTATTCTCACAGACCAGTGAAACTGTATGTGTGTTCAAGGGCGCCTATTCCCTTCACTTCTACATCTCCCCACCGAATCAGAAGATCTATACGAAGTGGTTTTTGAGGTTGTGGTATATATTAACTTCTCGTGGAAAGATGATGCCGTTGCCATCGGATGGGGGGACAAATTTGATAATTCAAGTGAAGAGCGAAGCCCAGACAAGATTAGCCCATTAGTCAGCATATGTGGAATGATATTATTTGAGGAGCTATTCGGATAAATCAATAAGGTAGCTAAACTATCTGAGTTATATGAGGAAACAGGGTTTCTATTTTCCCCCTCTTCCCTGAACCATATGACTTAGCTTGTAAATCAAGTTGGGTGAGTCGGGCTTTGTATTTCTCAGGCTCGGCCCAAAATTTCCTAGTCATTTCCTAAGCCCGAGCGTAGTCGAAAATCAAATAGGAACTATAGGCGCAGACTCGGTTCACAAAACTCATGGGCTTCAAGCCCGTATTTGGACAAGCCCGATTTTAAATCTAACATTATACCATCGACCAAACAAATGCATATTTTAAAGGCCACATCTTCCAAAAACGAAGGCAGCAAACATCTCAAGAAAAATGACAAATAAAAAAATATTTTTATAAAACTTATAACTTCCAACTCCAATCAATAGAACAAATCATCAATATTAATTTGCTCAATAGTTTATCTTTGATTATTCCAAAAATAAAACTTACAAAACCCCTTTTTTAATCATAAAATCAGTACATAACCCATAAATTCAGTAAACAACACCCCTTTTGTTAAGGACAAAACCCCTTTTGGTTTGATTTCTTTACAGACCATCTAAATCAGTAAGTAATAACTAATCATATAACAAAACCCCTTTTGTTAAGGACAAAAATACACAAATTGGGTTAAAAAATCTAGGGTTAAAAAATAAAAAATGATACCAGATGAGAGTGTAGCAGTGGTGGATAGTGGTAGCGACAACGGTGGCTCTCTTGTAACGCTGGTTAGGACTTGACACGAGAGTAGCGGTTCCAGTTGCATGACGAGAGGGAGAGAGTTTGGACTTGACAGCAGCGGCTCTCGTGTGAAAATGAGAGTTTTGTTCCTTTTGCTTTGTTGTAAATTGACCAAATCCAAAACCATAACTTTACTAAGTAATTATTATAAAATGACTAAATGGTAAATATATCTAAAATTATACATATAATCTTAATGCATTACATAAAATAAAATAAAATAAAGAAATATATATATATATATATATATAATATATTTGAGTTCGGCCCGGGCCCAGATCGGGCTTGACACTGCTATGCTCAAGCTTGGCCCGAATTACATTCGGGCTTTGAAATTTAGCTCATGCTCGGCTTGGCTCGACTCAAACTCGCTTAAAGCACAGCCTGAATTTAGCGGGCTGAATGAGCAGGCTTCGGGCTTGCTCGTCTCAATTTACACGCCTACATATGACTAGATCAGGGAGGCTTTACCAAGTTCCAAACCCGTAGTCATCAGCGAATAGAAAAGGGAAAAGATGTTGAGAAACTTCTTATGACACAAATGACCCTCGAAGAGAAAAAGATCCCCGATCAATTGAAGAAAACCCAAGCTAACATCACTTTGTGGGGACTCCTTATGTCTTCCCACCTGCATAGGAATGCCCTGATCAAATTACTCACCGAGCCCGCTGTCCCTCCATCCACCACGCTAAAAGAAGCAGTGAATCTGGTTAGATCTCTAACCTCTACCAGAATGCTCTCCTTCTCTAAAGAAAAAATTCCTAAGATTGGTCCAAATCATAACTATGCTGTCAATATCTCTATCGAAGTCATGGGAAAGATCGTCCCACTTTCGCTTGCCGAGAATGGATCAGCTCTTAATGTTACCCATTTAGAACTCTCAGTTGCTTGGGACTGAAAGTGAGCAACCTTGCTTCGACCTCTGCCGCGGTGCACGCTTATGATACTACTCGTCGAGAAGTGATGGGTTCCATAAAGCTTACAATAGGGGTTGGACCTATAAATCCCGTTACTGAATTCCAATTCATCGATATCCCGACTTATTTCGATATGTTGCTTAGATGACCATGGCTCCATAGTATCAAGGGTGTGTCTTCTTACCTCCATGAGAAACTAAAGTTCTTCACCAAAGGTCAGGTCATCACCATCTTGCACGAAGATGATAACCCTGAGAATGCAAGCATAAGCAATCCAGTCCTAGAAATATTGAATGGGGTGAATGCTATGCTTCTGTCAGGTTTTCGAGTTAAACCACTTCCAATCCCATCAGGGGACAATTTCAAAGACAGAGTTTGTCCAGAACACCACCCTCATGGCCACATCAATGTGATACAGATGATAAAAAACATGCACTTTATGCATAGTGTTAAAGAAAGATTTTCCTCCTTGTGGCTTGGGTTCATCAGAGAGGGTGAAGACTTTCCCTTTTGTGTCTTTCTTAAACCGTGAGATGAAAGAAGGAATGGATATCTTTTTCCAAGACAGCTATTCATGGGTCAAAAGTTTCGAGCATCATGTGCGACCACTCATTAAGAAGACTATAGCTGATACCGGAGATTCAGAGGATTCATTCAACTTGTAGACATTGTCGCTAACACTCTACATGGTCCACTCAAGTACTACATCATCGGATTCATCCCGCCTGATCAAAATGTTGATGCACCTTTCCTCAACTAGCATGCTATACATGTTTCACCTGTTGAGATACAACCCAACTCTGATGTTTATCCCATTTCCTCTTTTGTTGTTTCTCCCTATTCTGATGTAATCAAGACCTACTTCGATGAGGTTCTCAACATTTTTTTCCCCAATAATAAAATAAATGAAGATTTTGAGTATCTTATTTGCCTTACATTATTTATCCTGAATCTAATCAAACTCTTGAAGGTGATGATTTTACAAATGAATAATTCTTAACTGATCTAAATAAGGTTTAGAATAAATAACATAATCACATTCAAGTTAATGAATATGAAACTATTGTTATTAATCTCGGTTCTAGTAGCCAATTGCGCGAGATTAGGATAGGGTATACCCTTGACGAGCATGAGCCCACGCAACTTGAATAGTTACTGAAGGAATTTATGGATGTCTTTGCATGGTCCTACAATGACATGCCCGACATTGATCTTGAGATCTCTCAATATGATATTTCAACTCTCCCATAATGAAAATCAGTCAAGCAGAAGCTGCGAAAGCTCCGCACCAAATGGTCACTCAAGGTTAAGGAAGAAGTGATCAAATAATTGAACGTGGGTTTCATTTGTGTGATCGAATATCCCATATAGCAAGCCAACATCGTACCTGAGACTGAATTCGGGGGAAAGGTTCGCATGTGTGTTGACTATCAAGATTTGAACAAATACTTTCCGAAGGATGAGTACCCGCTACCTAATACCAATATGATTATGGATAACACAGCTAGTCACACTCTCAAGTTATTTATTAATGGCTTTGTAAAATATAATCAGATCAAGATGCACCCAGATCATCACGAGAAAACTACAATATTACCCCTTGAGGAACCTTTTGTTACACCATTATGCCATTTAGTCTCAAAATGCAGGGGCTACTTACTAAAGGGTTGTCACAACTATACTGCATGATCTAATACACAAAGAAGTCTAGGTCTACGTGAATTATATGATTATCAAGTTTAAGACTAGGGAAGGTCATGTTCCCTCTCTCTGAAAGTTCTTCGAGCGACTAAGGCGATACCAGATGCAACTTAACCCACAGAAATGTGTTTTCAGAGTTATCAAAGGATAGGTCTTGGGATTCATGGTTAGAGAAGAAGGGTTTGAAGAATATCATGCTAAATCCATACTCAAAATGCCACCACCCCGAATGGAGAAGAAAGTCTGGGGATTCCTTGAAAAATTACAGTATATCAGCCGATTCATCAGCCAGTTGGCTTCTATCCTTGAATCCATATTCAAACTCCTCCAAAAGGATTCAACTAAAGTTTTGAATGAATATTTCTAAAAGGCCTTTGACTGAATTAAGAAAAATCTAACTCGGCCTCCCATACTCATGCCACCACAACCTGGTCTTCCCCTACTCCTATACCTAACTGTAATAGACACTGCAGCTGGGGCTTTATTGTCTCAATACCTTGAAGAAACCCCAAAAAAGGGCAATCCACTATGCCAATTACAAATTATTCGGGTACGAAGTCAACTACACTGCCTTGGAGAAAGCATGTGCTGCCCTTATTTGGGTTACCTAAAAATATGGCACTATATGCTCATTTTTCTAATCAAACTTGTGTCCTAAATGGATCCTATCAAATACCTACTCGAGAAACTTGCCCTATCCAGCCGAATGACTCATTAGGTGATGCTATTAGTCAAATTTGATATCTTATATTCCACGCAAAAAGCGATGAAAGAAGAGACATCTCTGAATACCTTGTTGACTACCCTATAGAAGAAATTGATGTTTGGAATTATGAGTTCTCGGACAAAACTATCCTTTGTACCTCCCAAGAAGACCTGCAGCTGCAAATTTTCTTTGACGGTGCTGCTAACAAGAAAGGACATTGCTTGGGATAATCCTAATTGACCCTGATGACTCTCACACTTCCATTGCCATAAAGCTAGATTTTCCCTGCACCAACAACGTAACTGAATACGAGGCATGCATGGTAGGCCTTAAAGTCTCTCTTAAGAAAGGAATCCTATGCCTAGATGTCTACGAGGATTCATCCCTCAATATCGATCAAGTACTCAGAAGACAAAAAGTCAAGGATGAGAAACTCTTAACCCTCCATACCCACTTAGAAGAAATGTCCTCCCAGTTCCAAGATATCACCTACCACTACTCGCCTCGATCAAAGAATAACTTAGTCGATGCCCTTGCCACCTTAGCCTCCATGGTTGACATACTCAAAGGAATAACAATGGCCTTCTTTCAAGTCTAAAAGCAAGCTAAACCCAACTGTTGCTATCACATTAAGCTGATCATAGAAGGAGATCCCGATATAGTCCATTATTTGTACTATAATATTTGGTGCCTCCTCAAGCATGGTAGGTATCCCCAAGATTCTAATAAGAAAGACAAAGCAACCCTTGACAAACTAGTTGCTAAATATATTGTCGGTGATAAGGCACTATTTAAGAGAAATTTCGATGGAACCCATTTACACTGCATCGCAGAGGTTGACATTGAAGTGATGATGTAGAAAATTCACAACGGGGAGTGAGAACCCCACATGAATGGCCATATGTTTGCTAAGAAAATCATCCGATGGGGATACTATTGGACTACCATGGTTCATGATTTCAACGAATATGTTCGGAGATGCCTTCAGTGCCAATAATTTTCTTACCTCTAACACTGCCTCCACGATAATTATGCAACATGACTTCTCCCTGTCCATTCTCCACATAGGACATTTGTATCATTGGGAAAGTTACACCCAAGGCCACCAACGGGCACGAATTTAGCTTGATTTCCATCGATGACTTCAAATGGGTCGAAGTCGAGTCATACGCAGTTTTAAATGCTAAAAAGGTGTCCAAGTCCTTCTAAAAAAATATCATCTGCTGATATAAGGTCCCGCATGAGGTTGTGTCCAACAACGGGTTACATTTCGAGGCAGAAGTCACAGAAGTAGTCGACGAGTATGGGATTCAGAGACATAAATATTCCCCCTACCGAACTCAAACAAATGGTGTAGGCGAAGCTGCTAATAAGAACCTTAAAGAAATCATTAGAAAAATGGCTGAGAGTTATCGAGATTGGGCCGATCGGATCCCTTATGACCTCTAGGGAAATCTCACTTTAGTTCGAGCATCTATTAGGGCTACCCCTTACTCTCTAGTATACGGCATGGAAGCAGTCCAATCCGTTGAGCTAGAAATTCCTTCACTATGGGTCATGCTTAAAAGCAAAGTCTGTGAGGAAGACTGGCATCAAAGCCATCTTGATGAGTTATCACTCTTGGGCAAAAGAAGGTTAAAATATCTATATCATATACAAGGGTACCATCACTGAATATCATGATCATTCAACAAAAAATTCAAGGATCGTAGTGTTCGAGAAGGAGGATTTAGCCCTTAAAGAAATCGTAGAGCCCATCTGGGACCCCAGAGAAAAATTCAAGCCCAATTGTGAAGAATATCCTATCTAGTGGATCCTCTATGCTCACCGACCTCGATGGGACAGAGACGGCCCATCCAGTCAACTTGGACTGTCTCAATAAATTCTACCATTAATCTCAAAGTGCTATGACTCTTCTCATTTCCCTTCTATTCTAAAAAAAGAAAAAAAAATCTTTTTTTCCTTTACTCATAACTACATAGGGCTTGATCCTCTAAAAATATTTTTACTTTTAAAAATGGAACTCATAAAATTTTTAAAACCCTCACAGGTAAGTTGGCAGCTCATACCCTTCACATGAGCATGCCCCTTTTTTTCACAAAATGCTATTCTTTTCTTATCTCCGATAACGACAGTTCATTTTTTTGTCACGTTCATGAACAAAAAGATTATATATGCTTTAGTGATTGGTATAGATAATTTAAATGCAAAACTCATCAAGAGGCACAACAATATAATTAAAACTTTCCTTATTCCATTAATAAAAAAATTCATTATAATTACATCAGCATAAGGAGTCAAACAACTTTCCCCACCAGCCTAACCTTATTTTCCTAAAAACAAAAATAAGTAAAACTACTCCTAAAACAACCTTCGAAAAGTTATTCCCATCGGAAAACAATAAGGTACATAACCAAACACCATAAAAAAGCTTTCTAAATAAAACTCCTTAGGGATCCTACCCGCAGCTGCCAGAAGAACCAACCCCATTATCATCTACATCTGGGGGTCCCTAAACTTTTACTGCTTGGATGGACTATCGAAAGTGCTCCATGGAACGATAAGCCCGGACCATCCTAGGGAAAACCACAACACCTCCCTCCATGGTGTCAAACATGGAGAACCACCTTTTCCCGGTCTCCTCGGCCAGCATTTTTGCCACCACCTTCCTCTACAGACACTTCATATAGTCCCTAGAAACATGCCAAACTCTGTCAATAAATTGGGAAGGACGGTTCGACGGTCGATGATTCTCCCACAGAGAGCCCAATCGCATGTGCATGCGTTCTGTCAAATCCTCCACATGAAACAAGTCTAGTGTTCGAGGTGGAAGAATCTTCTCCCATTCAAATTGATACATGAGCCACTAGTGAAAGTAAAAATAAGTCTTCCAGAGGTCAACCAGCCTAACATACTGGTATTCCCCCAATTCTAGAATGGGATGAAACTCTCCCTATAAAGGCACTAAGCAATGCAAACCTCAATCGCCATGCTCCATAAACCAGTTCTCCCAACTCTCAATATTCAGGCCCAAGTTGATAAAGTAGCGAGTAAAGAAGTTTTGCACAACTGCCAAGGGTATTCAGGAGGGACAACAAAATAGAATCTCTTAGACGGCCACATGAACAGCATAACTGGGTTGCCTCTTAGAAAATTCAAACGACCTTCCCTCCAAGCAACTAAACCATTCAAGGTCTCTGCCAATATCACCGCAGAATTGAGATGATATGACAGCCACGCTGTAATGGAAGCCAGTTGAGGGTCCACCATCAGGTCCTCAATCACCAGTAGAGGCTCGACATTAGGCCCAAGGCAACAACTTCAGCATCAGTACAGCCTATTTAACACAATAGATTCAGCACAATCCAATGAATTCAACAAGCACCACTTTATAACCCAACTTTTTATGCCCTCATCCGTACGCCAACCAAGCCTTCAAGTCCTTCCTCCAATCAAAAAATTCTAAAAAAACTGATTTTTCCTACGCAAAATAAATCCCTTTAAAAGGGAAGCCCTTTTTTCAATCAGGCCTCCAAGGCCATCTTCTACTCAAACATATTCAAAAAAAAAATTTAAAAAAACTTTTCCTACTCTTTCTTAAAATAAAAACTCAACACCAAATTAAAGTTCATGTAGAGTAAGCCACTAAATCAAGATAATCAAATAAAATATGCATTTATTGTTGCCTTTTTTGAATTTCTTTTCAGGTGCAATGCTGCTACATCAAGCATGGAAATGCTAAGCTCCCATAGTCAACGGAGAATGTGCAAAACAATCTTGAGGAGCCATCCCTCAAGGGTAAAAAGTCACCTGTAAGATCCCCAGTGCAAAATTAATATTTGAAAAAATGACATCAAAGAAACGTGGTCTCAAGAGGAAAAAAGAATACCTCCAGATCGACCTTGTCCCTTCACCTGCCCAAGGTAGTCCAAAAGATCGTGCCACTGCCGTTTGGCACCCCCTACACCCTACCGATCAACATTTCCCTGAAATCTTGCATGAAAATTACCAAAAATCCCCAGAAAATTCCTAAAGTTACCAACTGAATTTTGGAACCTTTTTCACCAAACAAAACATTTTTTTCAAACCTCTCGAATCCCCAACCAGATTAATACCACATTTTCTCCCTAAATTATCTCCCCGAAGGAAGTTTGAAAATCAATTGTATGTCTCCCCAACAATGTCTCAAAGGGACATCGCAAAAGTTGAAGAAAAGTCCCCAATAAGGCTGCACCCAATGCTTGGATTAATATCTTTTCCCTAGTGGAGTCCTTAAACTTTCCCAAGAAAAGTATGCCCCACAACTCACCTAAAGCCCTCAAAATTGGCTTTGACCCTCAAAATTGGTCATTTCTACTTAAGACCTCATAATTGGCTTTGACCCCTATAATTGGTCGCCTCTACTTATGTCCTCAGAATTGGTTTTAACCCTCAGAATTGGTCACTTAGACTTAATTCCTCAGAATTGGCTTCAACCCTCAGAATTGGTAACTTCTACTTAAGCCCTCAGTATTGGCTTCGACCCTCAAAATTGGTCACTTCTACTTAAGCCCTTGGAATTGGCTTCGACGGTCAGAATTGGTCACCTCTACTTAAGTCCTTAGAATTGACTTCGACCCTAAGAATTAGTTGCTCCTACTTAAGCCCTTAGAATTGGCTTGTAGCCTCAAAATTGGTTGCTCCTACTTAAGCCCTCATAATTAGCTTCGATCCTCAGAATTGGTCACTTCTACTTAATCCCTTAGAATTGGCTTCGACCCTCAGAATTGGTCATTTCTACTTAAGCCCTAAGCATTATCTTCGACCATCAGAATTTCTCACTTTTACTTAGTCCCACAGAATTTACCTGTGACACCCCGCCTAATTAAACATCGGGTGATCAGGCCTTTATTAAATTAAAACAGGTTTCTCAAATGGTTCATTCTTGGCATCACTGTCGAAAACTTTTTAATTACTAATCCCCTAAGTAAAATTAGACCGGTGCCAAATTTTATCTTTCTTAAAACAGATAAATCAACCATGTGGAACAAAGTACAAACAATCATGTACTTTAATTCAAACAACAAAGTAAAAGTACAACAGAACAAAAGTATTACCGAATAAACCATCGGCTAAAAATCCCAAACAACAATCGAATAATCACTAGTCTGAAACTAACATCTGAGACTAATACAGGACCACAAGTCCATGCATAGAAGAGTGTGAGATCCTGTACTAGATCTGAATGAGAGATATCGTCTAGTCAAAATCCTGTAAGCATCCACTGTGCTACAGCTCCGAGTCTCTAGAATGGAATCATCATACATGGCATCCCTGTGGCTGGACACCTAAAAGGTTTTGAAAATATTTTATAGCAAGAGTTAGTACTCAAAACATTTTGAAAATATTTAGCAAGCGTTTATCACAATATAAAATGCGGTTATTGATTACACATGTTAGGTTCTCGTACACTCTCTTGAGTTACTCACCCCTCATCTTTTGTGCACACCTAACGTTCTACACTTAGTTTGTCTAGCCATACCTCCCAAGCTAACTAAAACCAAAGTAGTCAACTGAACTTATCTGTAACCAAGTTCCAGTACCGCCCATACAGTACAACCGTTTCACTAACATCTCGCGTATGTTAATTAATTCTCAAGTAACATTTCATCTATGTTATTTTTCAAGACTTCCCATTTAGTTTCACTACTAAAATTACTACAATTCTCACAATTGTTGACTTCCCACTTATGTAATTAAGTTTCACTATTTGAATTACTAAATAGATTTTCTCTATCTAAAGGTGCATTTCGTAATTAAGTTTCACTACTTAACTTACCAATCCAGCATGTATCTTTAAATACATAATATGTATCAATCTACTAACACACGGAAGTAGGATATCATCAAGTATATATATTTCACACACAATATATACTAAATATCAGTCATTGCTATTTTGCCCTTTTTATACACGTAAAGGACTCTTGGTTCGGAATAATTCATCGACCCCAAGTAAGAATTGGTTCAGAATGATACATCGAACCCAATTATTTATATACACAAATAAAGATCTCTTGGTTCGGAATGATTCATCGACCCCAAGTGAGAGTTGGTTCGGAATTATCCATCGACCCCAACTATTTTTAAAAATATATATATACACATATTCTGGTTCGGTACTCTCTCATCGCGACACCAGTTCAAAGTTTGGTTCGGCATTTCTCATCGGTCCCAAACATATAATAACTTTATGTTAGTTCGGAATGTCTCATCGACCCTAACATAATTAATTTAGGTATAATCTCTCTACCTAAAAGATCACATAATTCAGTAGGTACACGCCCGACCTATTAATCATATACGTACGTTAGATTTTAACTCATATATCTACCGTACAATATTAGTTTTACTATTTATCTCATTAATCGTATTTATTTGAGTATTCACACAACTCTAAGGGTCCTAGTTACCCCTTACATATAATTTCAGTAGTTATTTCTTACCCTACTGGTCTATTACTTAAATTGAATTTACATTGCCCCGTAACTCAATTTCCGAAATCCCCGATACTCTACTAAATCAGATTATTCTCCTCGGTCCGTAATCCAAGCCCTACACCCAATGGCCTTATCGGACCTTAACAATATACCTACTGGTCTTATTCTCACTCCCATATGAGTATAATGTAAATCCTAGAATACTCATTCATTCCCGAACTCAACGAATAATTAAACACAAATTTTTTGGGAAACAGCTTGCGTCGATCGATCGACGGCTGGGTTCGATCGATCGACATAGTCGATCGATCGATAGTTCGAGATCGATCGATCGATCGAACAGGGATAGACGCAGTTGTCTTCTTCGCTAAGATTTTTCCTCCATTAACAAACCTTCAAACTCCAATATAGTCCACCAAACTTTGACCCAATGATCCTAACATATTTCCACATATACTAGGACAGTTTCTAATGTGTCAAATACATCAAAACTCCAATTACTTTAAAGAAATAATGAATTAAAATCCAGAATTTCCTGAAACCCTAGTTATGGTGTTCTTCCCATATTATCATTCAAAATCCAGATTTTAATCCAAAAAATCATCAAGTCTAATCTGAATCTTAAACCTCTACATAAGGTAAATCATTCTACATGCGATTCCTATCCCAACATGTATAAATATCATCTTTCTCCAATCAAAATAATGATTTAAACAACACTATTCAAAAACCCTACACATGGGTATTATAACTTTATAGTTTTTGCAATAAACAACTTGCCTTATGATCAGTAGGGTCTAATTTCGTGGTTGTTGTTGATGATTGATGATCTTCATCCTTCAATCCTTCCTCCCCAACAAGTTGATGGTAAAAATCCCTTTGAATCCTTCCCAATTCTTCCTTTTGCCTTAGAAAGTTATGCCTCTCTTCTCTCTAATGGTATTGGTGTTAACATGGGTGTTCTAACCCTAATTCCTCTATCATACGGCTGATATAAAACTCTCAATTTCGTAGGTCTCCATACCCTCTTATTTTAAAAGACCAAAACTCCCCCGAACGGTGTCGGGTTAGTCCAAAATTACCCCGGGACTCAACTAGTACTCCCGGGTATACGATTTTGACTAATTTGACCCTTCCGGACTCATCGGTGACCTCTAAATTATCATTTGAGTCACTAAAAATATTACTCATTCTCACCCCAACACGGTCTACATGCGTTAAGTAACTATTTACCACTCTCACTAAGTAAATAAAATGAGGCAATATAAATCGGTATCTATCTCTCGATTAATATTCCATAATTACAATTTTTAAATAAAACTCTTTAAATTACTACTCTTACGTAATTTAAATTAAGCCGTAATTTTCTCATTTAATTCTCCAATCTAATTAAATAGAATTATTTGGAATATTCAGAAATACGGGGTATTACATTACCTCGGCCCGCAGAATTGGTCGCTACCATCTAAATCCCTCAAAATTAGTCACTTCAACTTAAGCCCTCAGAATTGGCTTCGACCCCCAAAATTGTTCCCCTCTACTTGATTCCTCAGAATTAGAATTGTTCGCTTCTACTTAAGTCCTAATAATTGTCTTTGACTTTCAGAATTGGTTGGCTCTACTTAAGCCCTTAAAATTGTCCTCGACCCTCAGAATTGGTCACTCCTACTTAAGCCCTTGGAATTGGCTTCGATCCTCAGAAGTGCTCACTTTTACTTAAGCCCTTAGAATTGGTCACTTCTACTTAATCCCTCAGAATTGGCTTAAGACCTCAGAATTAGCTTCGACCCTCAAAATTGGTCATTTTTAATTAAACCCTCAGAATTAGTCGCTTCTACTTAGGTCCTGAGAATTGACCTCGGTCCACAAAATAGGTTTCTCCCATCTTAAGCCCTTAGAAATGGCTTCGACCCTCAGAATTGTTTGCTCCTTACCCTAGGTCCTCATAATTTACCTTGGCCCATAGAATTGGTCATCCCCATCATTTCGTTAGGTCCTCAGAATTGGCCTTGACGCTCTGAAACGGTCATTCGTGTCCCTTTAGGTTCACAGAATCGACCGTTTTCTAAAAAATCATATGGTGTCTACTCGATGGATTTCACTTTTATCAAGCTCTTCCATCGATGGGATATTTAGACACCACATTCTAGGACGCCCCTAAGTCTATCCTTAGGTCCCTAGAGCCTCCCTATTTCACTATAAACAGTAAGTCATACTTTGAGTACCAATCTAGAGGTTATTTGACTCTCCCGGGCACCAGTTGACTCTAATCAACTCTATCGTCAGAGAAAAATCTCAATTAATCTTCAGAGGGATCTAAATACCCTTTCCAATGGTCTACTCGGTGTGCGAGTCGGCATAACGATTCGAATATACAAACCATTTTACCTTCGAAAATCGATTTAGAGGCCACAGGGTGCACCTGGGACCCTATTTAACCCCAATCAACTTCATTTTCAGAGTGAAATCTCTTTGAATATTTGAAGGGCACTGAACCCCATTTTCAACAGTCTGTCATGTGCATAAAACGGCGTACCTATTCAGACGAATAGTCTATTTTCCCTCAAAAATTGATCTGAAGACCACTGGTCACTCCCGGGCTCTGTTTAACCAAGGTCAACTCTTCAACTCAAATGAGACTGGATAAATCTTTGAAAGTCCCTAAATACCCTTTCCAATGATCTTCCCCATACGTGAATCAGCCTTACAGTTCAAATAAATGACTTATTTTACTCTAAAAGGTCATCGGGATCTTTCGAGCCCCGATTAACCAAAGTTAACTTTTCTAACTGACCGAAGCTTCTTAAAATGTTGAAGTACCATGTGATGATGTTATAAATAGCAGCACTAGATGAGGTGTTAATAAGCTCAAACTATCATTAACAATGGTAGTACAAGAATAATATCTAGTGGAAGGAGGTGAGGAGAAGAGAAGAAACACTAGTATATAAGTGGTTCAGCCAATTTGGCCTACATCCACTGTGAGTGTGTGAGCAAGTTTCACTAGAATGAGGGAACTAATGGCCTGTGATATAATTTCTCACTTTCTCTCTCTACTGTGTATTTCTACAGAGCTTTGTTAGGGTTACCATTGTTAATCACCCTCCATGTTAAGAGAAGACATGTATTTATAGTGCTCGGGGGGTGTAGTGTACACCCCAAGCATGCCAGGAGCATGTGTGTGTTGAATAAACTAACCATAGGTGGACACCTGGCTCTGCCACGTGTAAGGAATGATGACCAAATATTCCCTTACGTGAGGGGAATGATTTAGTTATAACTGATTTGCTCACGTGTTCCAAGTCTTTCATCTACTCGCATGTGCTCGGACTTGTGACATAATTTGTTATAACCTCGGCCTAACCGAGTACAATATTAGGGAAGTTCGATAGTTTCTTTGTCCTACCAATAATAAGTATGACCTCGGCATGAATGATTAGCCAAGATTGGGTACGAGGTTGGATGCAGTGTCGGCTTGAGCAGAGTATGATGATGTTAATAGCTTGAGTTCATAAGATGATGCAAACCTCGGCTACTGCCTAGTCGAGAGTATGATGATGGCAATAGCTTGAGTTCATAAGATGTTGTTTACCTCGGCTGCAGTCCCATCGAGGATGGTCAATGAGGAGTCGACCTTGGATAAGACGACCTTTCTAAAGGCTGTTGTGAGCTTCCTGACAACTCGACTGTGAGGTCAGCCAAGGTTGGTGACTCCATGTATGAGGGTCCACTTTAGGCATATCAATCACCCCCCAGCCCTTAGTCTCCTATTTTAGTGGGTGACTGAGGGGTATAGGAGTCAAGATAATGAAGGGACGTCTTTGGTGTCTTCAGGCTTGGAGTGGTTCTTTGGACACATGTCACTCTTTGAAGTGGCTAGCATTTTCCTCAAGTTATGGCACCTCTGATGGTGCCTTTTAGGATTTTTAGGGCAATGATGAGTGACTAGGGAGTTCAGCCACATCATTAGGAAAGGTTTAAAACCCTTTTTCTTACCTCATTTTTTTTCTTCTTTTCATTTGTCCCGCCTTAGCACTCTTGCTGTAAATTTCTCTCTCACCTTCCATAGCCAAACATCCACTATTTCCCTAGTTCTTCGATCACTTTGGGTTGGTAACGCTCTCTTCTTCATCCTTCATAACTCAGGTAACCATCTTTGTTCTTTACTTTTAATTTTCTGGGTTTTTCAGTTGTATGTACATTTTCGGTTGGTTTTTTATTTTGGTGAGGAAAACCATCGTTGTTTGGTGGTTATTAGGCTAGGATTGGTGTGGTTTGGTGCTTTACGGACTGTTCTGGGTTGATACGAGGTTCTTTTAGATAAAACTCCATTTTAAGCTTTTCGATGACCCTTCGATCATCTTCTTCGGCGACATAACCTATAGAGGTTCTTGGTGTTCTTGCTATAAACCTTTCAGTTTCCAAACTTTGATCTTTAGTGTAGGTTGTATAAGTTGTTTACCTATTTGCCTTTTGAGCTTTCTCCCCCAAGTGTAGTGTCTTCTGCCAAATGCTCAGACCTTTATATAAACTTATTGAAGAGTTCCCAACTCTACATGAGAAGACCATTGAGAAGATTAGGAAGATAGAGTTAGCCTATGAGGAGGCTCGTAGGGCTGAGGCCTTTCCCCTCAGATCAATTTTTCCTCCACCCTTGAAGGTCATATACCCTAAGCCTGCAGAGGTTCCTGTGCTAGTGTCTGAGTCAGCTTCTTCACAACCTATGTCCACGTCTAAGGCTACTGAGTTCGTAGATTCTTTCCAGGAGGCTATGGATTTCCCTCCCAAGGGAAGTGTAGTCTCTGAGGAAGCAGAGGCATCTGGCCGCTTCTCATCTCATCAGGAAGCTAGAACTTCTCGTAGGTCTTTATCTATAGAGGTCTTAGAGCCAATTGTATCTTTTCATGGTCCAATTAAGGCTGTTCCTATAATGGTTTTTCCTGGTGTCTCCTCTGAGACTCAGGCTCAGATTGTTGATGATAACGATGATGATGAAGGGAGTGAACATGACACCTTCAAAGTTGATGGACCTGAGAGCTCCGTCACTGAATACGACCTTTTCCTCTTCTGACATTTATATGCCATTCCCTCTTCTGTAACTCTGAGGAAACCTCTGAAGGATGATAGGGCCTTCGACGACCGTGAAGGAGAGCTTTTCATCTATGAGAAGATGTTTAAACTCGGCTTCTATCTTCCAATTCACCCCACTATTTGAGCTATCCTTTTTTATATCAATCTTTCTCCTTCTCAGCTTTCCCCCAATGCCTGGAGGGTCTTAGTTCGGGCTATCATCCTTGTAAGGTAGTTCATCACACCAACCTTCCAGTTAGGGTTTTCTTAGCTTGTTACATACCCTCATATGCTAGAAATCATCCTGGATACTACCACTTCGTATCCAGAAAGGTTGAGAAGAAGATGTTGTTAATGATCCAGACTTCTAACAACAAATGGAAGCCTCGGTTCTTCTTTGCCTCAGGGGATTGGTAGTTTAGCCCTAACAAGGCTTGTGGAACATTTGTTCCAAGAACTCCCCTAAGATGGGGTAAGGTCTCTTTCTCAGCAAAAACCAACCCTGGACTGAGCCAAGAAAACCCTGATAGAGTTGAGGACCTTCGTAGTTAGGGCGGAGATGGCTATCTCATTAAGTACAAGCATTTAATGACCCCTTACTATTTATCTCAGACAGGTCTTAAAGGTGGCCCATTCGCCGGGCTTCATAAGTTCTTCTAGAATAAAACTTTTTTTATGGCAAGTCTCATACCTTTCATGTATCTGAGCTTCTAACTCTGATGTTATTCTTTTTGCCGAGAGACCCGAAGGCATTTCAGACGATCTCTGGAATATGTCTGCACCAAGTATCACAAAGCTGTTGGAGAAGCATGGTGGTAAGAACGCACCCCCTCCTACCCAAGAAAAGAAGGGGAAGGCCCAGGCCGACACTTCAAAGAAGAGGAAGGCGCCTGCAAACCCTTCCCGCACGAGGTCTAACAAATCTCAATCTACTGAGCGTGGTATCCCTATTTCCTCAGACGATGCTTTAGCTGCTCGGCTCTCTCAATTAAAGATTGGTGACAGCGTCTGTTGATACGAGAAATCATCCACTAGTCGTTTCATACCAGCAAATCAATAGTAAATTATAATAAACAGATAGAATTAGTAAAAAGAGAGAGAAGAAAAGATATACAGTAGTTCAGCCTAAAAAATAGGCCTATGTCCATTGTGTTGCTCCATTCTCATTATATGCGTTGCATTATATAATATGATCAAGACTAAAGAGGCGTACAAGTATGAGAATAAAGGAGATTACACGGCCATAGCGGTTCTGGGAGTGCCACAGATATGACTATGATACAGGTGTTTATCCCCCAAGGTTTATGTTGAGGTTGTGTAGAGAGAATTTGTCAAGGCTTCGCCAGGTATTATAGAATCTGACCCCTCCTCCTCAATATCGAGGTGTGGACCTCTATTTATATGAGGATCATGTACTGTCGTTACTGTAATGGATTGGGGATGCATCCTGTTAGTGAACAGAATAGGGTCGCACCCTGTAACATGTTAAGTTAGGAGTCGCACCCTATATTGTACAGGTTGCGGCCTGTTAGCGCGGCTAGAAATGTGGGTGCCACACCCTGTGATGATTGGGCCCACGGACTATAAGCTTGTGTTGAGTGAATGCCGCGGTAGGATACTGTATTTGTACTATCAATAAGCCCCCAAGTTGTAGTGCCAAGAGATTTGCGATTGGGGCTACAGTTGAGTAGTCAAGTACTCTTAAGGTTCCGTGGTACTTCCAAGGAGACGCTTCGTCTTCCCTCTCCCTCTTATATAAATTATTCTGGTCGTGGACTTCATTACGTTTCCAAAAACCTTGAGAGAAAATCGAAAGTCGAACTCAGTTCGTTTCTTCCCTTTATCTTACCGATGACTTTTCAAGGCCATATGTGGTGGTTCTGAGGCGGTTTGAGGCTGAGCATCGTTGGTTTCTCCATTTCCAGGTCATTTTCCAACCAACAATCTCTCTAATAGCTTTTTCAGTTCATAATTCATCCTCTAAACTTCTGAATTTCTGCATTTGTGAATCTCCCGATCTTGAATCATATCTGCTGCTTTCTGAACTCGTATTAGATTTTTCTGGATTATATCTGCCATATCTGCTTCTGAGAAAAAAAATAATTGCTTGATGGAAACTTAGGGTTTTGATTGAATAATCTGCCAATTTACAAGAATTGAACACATCTGAATGATAAATAATTGTAATTGTTGCCAAATTGTCCTTTGAATCAATCTTCATATGATGAAATGAACCCTTAATCTTCTATTTCTTGGATCATATGGCATGTATTTGTGTTGAATCTCATTGAAATCATATAACTATTCTTGATGCTCTTAAACAAACCCTCCACATTCTGGGTCTTCAATCTTTGAATGAATCAACATTAGATACTAAACTATTTAAGTGAGTGGTCGCAGCATGATAAAATATCCCTTTAGTAATCTAGGGCTGCCCTTAATCCATGCAACATTCCAACATTGGTTTAAGCCCTAGTTGCGGCATGTGGTAAGTGATGGCTGCGGCCTGTAGCCTCTTTTTGATAGGGTAATCCCTTAGGTTCTTAGATTTAGACTCCGCGGCATTTTAGCCCATAGTTTGATGATTATAGCCTGTTGAAACTAGTTTGACAATATTCTCCTTAGGTTCATAGATTAGAGTCAGCACTGTTTTAGCCTATAGTAACTACGGCATGTGAGAAAATAACACCTTCCATCAAATCAATATGTTCTGGCGATAATTATCTTTTAGGGCTATAGAACCCAACATTTGGTATACTTAGCCCATTTGGCCTAATATTCCTTGTTCGTCCTGAACTTAATACTATACTAGTTGTGGTACCTAACTGCGAATTGTTCTTTTCAGGTAGTGTTGCAGCCATATGAACTTTGACCCAGACGGATTTTTGAGAGGCTTTTGGGGAAAACATTTTGGAGTCTCTCCTTATGAACTTCCTTTATTGCCTCCTTTGAAGTCAGTAGAGCCTTTCCAACTGAAGGATTGCCCCAACTATGTGGAATTAACTTCAAACTCCAGCCTAGACTCCGCAGCCATGGAAGAAGGGGAGAATTCTATCAACCATCTGATGGATGAGAATTTCGCGGTAGGGGGTGCATCTAACGCCAGGGACGAACCTATTGGCACATCTGAAAGGGATGATAGACCTCCTGTTGCACTTGATATCCGCAGCATTATGACCCAAGAATGGGTTGATCAGGTGGCTGAGGCCTTCGAGTTTCTAGAGAATGCCATGTGCTCAGCACCTGCAGCGGAACAAAGGCCCTGAGCGACCCTTGCTGACGATGGGGTCTACTTCCCCTTACACGCTTTCATTTACGGTCTGCAGCTTCCCATCCCTCTTCCCATCAGAAGAATTTTTCAAATAATGAGATTAGCCATAGCCCAATTAGATCCCAATGGCTGGAGGCCATTCTTGCAACCGTCGTGCTATGGGAGAATCAATTCAAGAGAGATATTACTCCCGCGGAGTTTTTCCATTTCTACCACCCGAACGAAAACTCTGTAAAGTTTGCTGGGTATTACTACTTCTCCATCCGCGGTAGGGATGATACCCTTTACTCTGGAAGGCCGACCAGTGTAAATAATTAGAAGGCCAAGTACTTCTATATATCTGGTGAAGGATGGGAGATCCACCCTAAAGAGAGTGAGAGGGAGAGATCATTTAGGATGCCGCGGTAGTGGGGCCAGCCCTTAAATCTAGGTATATACGGATGCAACTATTTGATACATGTCGTGTCCTATTTTATAATTTGAACTTAGCACTTTTTACTGTACTGTACTAATATTATCCTTATATGCATCTCTTGATAACTTACACCTTAGTGATCGGCAGGAGAGAAGTGTTGAAAACGCTGCCACAGTCAAGGCTAAGGATAAAAAGTTCAGCACCTTAGTGACTTGTGCTTCCATATTTGAGGCATGCTACTTCCCCAATAAATCTTAGCCAACAAAGATGGTTGGGGAAGGTAATCAATCACCCTTCCTTAGCATTCCACAGCACTTGTCTTCCAATCATCAATACTTAAAATGTCTACTTTATTTTTTCTTCAGGTGAGGAGATAGATAGGGGGCTTTTGAAAGCTCAGTTACTTGAGATGGATGAGGATGAAGTTAACCTAAAAAATGCTTCCAAGATAGGGAGGAGGAAGAGAAAGAGGGCTCCTACCGCAGTCCCAAATGATGTTGAGCCCACTACCATTGCAGAGGCAGATGTGACTGTTATATTTGCACTATCAGCCTCATCGACAACAGTTTCCATACTTTTGATGCCCTTAGTCGTGTAATGACCGAGGATGAAAAACACTCCCTACATTCCATGGACGTCCCTCTATTGGATGAGTTTGCAGTCCATAGGGAAGTTCAGGTATTTATTTGCAACTTATGTTACCTCTGATCTTAGATATTCACTATTACTAATGTGTCTGATTCTTGTTTTTACAAAGTGCCCTTTCTCTTCATCGTCTGGTCGACTATACGTTGAAGAGGTTGCCTCTGATCCAAAAGGGAAAGGATGCTGGGAGGGTTGAGGCCGATTTCCATAGGGATATTGCTAACTTAAAGAAAGATTTGAAGGAGTTAGATGACCAGATTACCAAGCTTAAGGAAGACCACACCCTTGCTCTGAAGACAAAGGTTGAGAACCTTCAATAAAAAGTTTATGTTGTTGTTAATGCTGCTATGGAAGATGCTTCAGAGACAATCATCAAGGAGTATCAAACTTCAGATGAGTTTATTAGCTTCAGCCTTGAGTATCTAGAGAGGGGCATTAAGGCAACCAGACGATGGGCTGCTATGAAATAGGCCAGCTCTAGAAGTCAGTCGGCTGCAGACTTTATTAGTTTCGACTTTGCCAACCGTCAGCTTGCTCAAGACTTATAGAAGGTTGAGGAAGGTGGTGCAGCTGAGACCAGCTAGCTAGAGGTTATTGAGACCGATGATGGTGCTCATGATGACGAGGTTGAAGTTAGCAATCCAAACCCTGAGCGAACTGACCCTGCTGCTAATGGGTCGGCTGGATCCAGGGGACAGACTGAGGTTAGAGTGTCTCACCTTCACGTTTGCCATTTTTGTGAAGCTTTTATATAACCCCTTTTTTGTATAAACAGTAACCTCTTTTTTTTAAATGATGTAATCTTTGTGCTTCAGATGAATGAAATTCCACTTTCTTTACTTGTTGCTTTGCTATTCTATGTCTATGATGTTTCACTTATCCATTGTATTATAAAAATTGAATGATGGGAATAAAAGAAAGTAACCACAGACATTTATAATTAAAGGTCTAAGGTCGCCAAGTTAATGGTGTTTCACCTCATAATTTCACCAAATGAATGATGTTGAAGGTCTAGGGTCACCAAGTTAATGATGTTTCACTTCATAATTTCACCAAATGAATGATGTTGAATATCTGAGTTCACCAAGTTAATGATGTTTCACCCCATAATTTCACCAAATGAATGATGTTAAAGGTTTGAAGTCACCAGGTTAATGATGTTTCACCTCATAATTTCACCAAATTAATGATGTTGAAGGTTTGAGGTCACAAAGTTAATGATGTTTCACCTCATAATTTCACCAAATTAATGATGTTGAAGGTCTGAGGTCACCAAGTTAATGATGTTTTACATCATAATTTCACCAAATGAATGATGTTAAAGGTTTGAGGTTACCAAGTTAATGATGTTTCACCTCATAATTTCACCAAATTAATGATGTTAAAGGTCTGGGGTCACCAAGTTAATGATATTTCACCTCATAATTTCACCAAATAAATGATGTTAAAGGTCTGAGGTCACCAAGTTAATGATGTTTCACCTTATAATTTCACTAAATTAATGATGTTGAATGCATATATATATATATATATATATTAGAACAAAAGCATCAACACAACATTGATATTTTCTTATTGGCATTCCTTGTATAAGTTGATACATGTATTACAAAAGGATAAAACAATTACAATAACATAAGTAACATTTTTTTAAGTGACCGGAATTCCATGGGTTGGACAAAGGCTATCCTTCAAGATTCTCAAGCCAATAGGTAACTAGTACAACCTCATCAATTACCCTATAAGGACCATGCCAATTGGGATGGAGCTTATTGGTTTTCTGCTATGTCTTCTTCAGGACTAGGTCTCCCATAACTATTGGCCTTGACTTTACCCTCTAATTGTAGAATTTTGCAGTTCTTTGCTGATAGGCTGCTTGTCTTATCTCTACATCCTCTCTTATTTCCTCAATCAAGTCAAGATCAAGTCTTCTCTTTCCCCATTCCTCTAAGGGTCATATGTCTGAAATCTATAAGTGGGAAGCCCTATCTCTGTTGGGATGACAGCCTCTGAGCCATGGTCTAAGATAAATGGAGTTCCCCCTGTAGGTGTCCTCACTGTCGTCTTGTAAGCCCAAAGCACAGCATATACCTATTCTATCCATCTTCCTTTGGCCTCTTCTAATTATTTTTTATCCCATCAAGGATTATTCGATTTGTGATGTCAGTCTGTCCATTTTCCTGGGGTCAGCTAGGGGAAGAGAAGAATTGTTTGATCCCTACTCTTTCACAGTACTTATCTAAGGAAATATTCTTGAATTGGGTTCCATTGTCTGAGATGAGGGTGTTTGGAATGCCATACCTGCATATGGTGTTCTTCCCGATGAACTGGAAGGTCTTCTACTCAGTGATTGTGACCATTGGCTCGGATTCTACCCATTTAGATAAATAATCAATCACCACAATTAAGTATCGATAGTTGTCTAAAGATCTTAGCAAGGATCCTACCAAATCGATGCCCCATACTGTAAATGGCCAAGGGGAGCTGATAGAAGTCAGAGGTTGATGAGGTTGATGGGGAATGGTGGAGAACCTCTCGCATTTATCACATCTCTTCACATATGCGACTGTATCTTTGGCCAAGGTCGGCTACTAGTATCCTTGAGTGATTTTCCTCTTAGCCAACGACCTTCATCCAATGTGACTTGAACAAGAGCCTTTAAATCCCCTTTTTTACAGAACATCTCCAACAATAGAGAATTTAGCATCTCTGATCCTCAATTTTCTCCTTTCTAACTTTGACTTTGGCAGTTGTCCCTCTCTGATGTATCTGATTCGAGGATCCATCCAAAAAGCTCCCATACTAAGATTTAAGCAAGGTCTATCAACCTCTTCCTCTTCTTTGGTCAGCTTGAGCAGAATCTCAACTGGTACTGTTCTCTTTATGTTTATTCTTGTTACTGAGGCCAACCTCACAAGTGCATCAACTCGATTGTTATCTAGTCGAGGTATCCTCTGCATCTTTACTTGTTTGAAGCTTTATAGAATCGATCTCACCCTCTTCAGATATCTGTCCCTCCTTTCATCTTTGGTTTCATATACCCCCAAGATTTGGTTCACGACTAATCTTGAGTCACTGTAGACTAGGAGTTGGCCGACACTGAGGGATTTTTCCAAAGAGAGACCTGCTATTAATGCTTCATACTCTGACTCGTTATTGTAAGCTTTAAAGTTGAACCTCAGTGCCTACTCAATATCTGTACCATCTGGTGCCGACACTATCAGCCTTGCTTAACTTCTATTTTCATAGGACGACCCATCAACGAAGACGTTCTAGATGGTTTCATTTGAAAAGAAGTTTCCCTCTTATAGAGTCCCCTGCTTGAAGAGGTATCTTTCTTCTTCATTCTCAATTGTTCTTTATTTGGTTATACTTTTCTCGGCCTTATCCGAAGTTTAGCCGACATTTCTCTTTACTAGCTCATCTGTAGCCTCATGACTTTTCTCAATATCGGCCTCATCCCAGGTAAACTCGGCCATAAAATCTGCGAGTGCTTGTCCCTTGATGATAACTATGGGTTGATAAACAATATCATACTCCCCCAACTCAATTGCCCAAGTCATTAACCTTCCTGACCTCTCAAGCTTATGGAGGACCTGCCTGAGTGGGGAATCAGTGAGGACGATTATGGAGTGAGCCTGGAAGTATGGCTTCATTTTCCTTGAAGCGTGTGTCAAACCATAGGCTAACTTTTCCATTCGATGGTACTTTTGCTCAGACCCTTGGAGTGCCTTGCTGTTGAAGTACATTGGTCTCTGTACTCTATCTTCTTCTCTTACTTTTGTAGCACTGAGGGCTGACTCTGAGATAACTAAATATACATACAGCTTCTCACCCTTAATTGGCCGAGATAGGAGTAGAGGGGATCTGAGGCAGGACTTAAGCTCTTTAAAAGCTTTGTCACATTCCTCATTAAATTCGAAGGCTTTTCTAAAAAATTTAAAAAAGGAAAACATTTATCTGTAGCTCTAGAGATGAACTTGTTAAGTGCAGCCACTCGTCCAGCCAGCCTCTGAATGTCTTTGATGGTTCTGGGTGTCTTCATTTCCAGCAAGGCCTTGATCTTCTCAGGGTTGGCCTTTATCACCCTTTGATTGACAATGAAGACTAAAAACTTTCCAGCTCCAACCCCAAAGACACACTTGGGCGGGTTGAGCTTCATTTTGTATTTATCCATGGTATAAAAAGTTCTTTCGAGGTCGGTCACATAACTGTCATCCCTTGGACTCTTTATCAGCATGTCGTCAAGGTAGACTTCCATGGTTTTTCCTATCTTATCCTCGAACATCTTATTTACAAGACATTGGTAAGTAGCCCCTGCATTCTTTAGTCCAAATGGCATAACCTTGTAACAATAGGTCCCTTTGTCTGTAATAAAGGTTGTCTTCTTTTAGTCAGTCGAGTCCATAAAGATCTGATTATACCCGGAATATGCATCCATAAAGCTCACAAGCTCATGCCCTGCTGTGGCATCCACCATTTGATCTATACGTGGCAGGGGAAAACTATCCTTTGGGCAAGACTTATTTAAATCGGTGAATTCTACACACACCCTCCACTTTCCATTAGCTTTAGGCACTATGACAGCATTAGACAGCCACTTAGGGTATATAATTTCTCAAATAAACTCGGCCTCTTCAAGCTTTCGAACCTCGTCTCTGATGACTTCGTACTTCTCTTTGAGTATATCCTTCTTATCTGCTTAATGGGCTTGGCATCCTCTACAACATTGAGTTTATGACACATAATATCAGGATCAATACCTGGCATATTTGCATTGCTCCAGGAAAAGATACTTTATCTCCTCCTTAATAGCTCCACTAGCTCCTCCTTGATTTCGGCCTTTAGGGCTTTGTCGACTTGGATGGTTTTTTCCAGGTCACCATTATTGAGGATGATGGATTCAACATCCTCTGTAGCCTCTCCCTTTTTGAGCTTTGTTTCGTCTCTGGGATCAAGGGTGTCAATGTTGTAAGTGGTTGTTGCCCTCTTATGAGCCTCTCTCTCTTCTACAGAGTTCAAGTAGCATTCATGTGCTGACGTTTTCACTTCCCCTACTCCATAAGAAGTCAGGAATTTTAGCATCTGATGGACCGTTGAAGGCACGACCTCAAATTCCTTAAGGGCCACTCATCCCATGATGAGGTTGTGGGCTGAGAAGACATTTTCATCCATCACAAAGAAATTAATTTTTCTGGTCAACATCTTAGGCCATTCATCTCCCATTCTCACATCCATTTCATACATTCCCAATGGATTAACCTTCTCCCCGCTGAAGCCAATCAAGGGGTGAAGATAAGGGACAATCCTTGCTTAGCTGAGACCTAAGATCTTGAAATAGGGCTAAAATATAATGTCTGCAGAACTGCCCCCATCCACAAGGATCCTCTGAACTTCACATCCATGCACCCTCGTGGTGATGACTAGAGGATCATCGTGAGGGGCTAAGATACCCTTGAATTGAAGTTATGAGAATCCGATTATGAGGGTGTTCATGTCTACCTTCCTTCTTTTCTCAAGTTTTACCTCTGTTGAAGCCAAGTTCATAACCTCAGCTTTGGTCACTGCTTTGGCCTCTGCCACATAAGCCTTATGATCAGCTACCTCTGCACCACCTCCTACTAGTCCACCGCAGATAGTGGTCACACAAAAATAGATCATGTTAACTCTCATTACTAGGATATTATCATCCTTTAGTGGGAGGTTAGGGTCATCGTCATCATCATCGGAGGCATCATCTTTCCTAGCGGGGGCATCTTCCCGACATTTTTCATTTCTCTTCATTCTAGGTTCAGCTCGGCCAACCTTTGAGGCTCTATGATCCACGTACTTTCTCAGCTTTCCAGACTTCAATATTTTTTTAATCTCGTCCTTCAAGGCGAAACATTTGTCAGTTAGATGGTCGTGATCTTGGTGGAACTCGCACCATAAATTCTTGTTTCTCTTATGTGGAGGTGCCCTCAGCTTCTCAGCCATCTCAAAGACCTATCATTTTTCATCCTGTTGAGGATGTGTTCATAGCTCACAGTTAAACGAGTATAGTCTGCAAACCTATTGTTCGCAATCCTCTTCTTTCCATCCTTTTTCTTCTGGAACTTCCCACTGCTACTTCAATTCTCAACCTCATATTTCGCAGCCATTGCTTCCTCTATGTTCATTGTCTTTCTAGCTATTGCCAACAGCTCGGCCATAGACTTAGGAGGGTCTTCAGCAAGCTTCCAGAGTAGCTTTCCCTTCTAAAGTCCTCCAATGAGGGATTCCATGGCTATACTCTCTTCATAGTCCTCTACCTCTAACTTTTCTTTATTGAACCTCGCGATATAGTCTCTGAGGCTTTCATTCTTCCTTTACTTTACATAAAGAAAATGGGCCATCTTCTACTGAGTCCTTAACCCAAAACAGAAGTTATGAATGAACCGCTCGGCCAAACCATTAAATAGTTTGATTGAATTTTTAGGAAGAGAAGTGAACCAGATATGTACCACCCCAGTTAGAGTGCTTGATAAAGCTCGGCACCTCATCTCATCAGAGATTGAATAAATGTCTGCTATATACTGATACATTTCAATATGATAGACTGGGTTGGTACTTCCGTCATACTTGGGAGGCACCACTGGAGGTTTAAATTTGGCAGGGGTTGGGAAGTTGACAATCCTTGCCACAAATGGTGAACCTTCTGAGTACCCCCTCTGTAATGGGTCTAGACTTTTTATGTGATCCCCTATCTTCTCTTTCAACCTTTGAAAAGAGTCGTTCCAAGGTTTAGCAACGTCGTCCTGGCCAACGTTATCCCCATCCACCTTCAAAGGGTGGACTGAGGGTTCCCCAGCAGTTGCACAGCATCGGCTGTTGACCTCCCCCTGACCACAGTCTCGTCCATATGGGGGTCAACTATGATGGGGCCGACAGTCGCCACCCTCTTTTCATTAGATAGCGATTCTTCTTGACTTGGACATCCTTTCTCGCATGTCATTAGCTGGGCCAAGTCTTTCGAATGCCGACCCTCTACTTAACTGATCAAAAGTTGAACCTCTTTGAAGGGCATCACAGTCTCATCTTTCACGTTGGCCTCGGCTCTGCTGGATAGGACGTACAGTGTTGTTTGAGACCTCATATGGCTCCCAACAGTCAGCTGGACTTCCCTCTGCATCTATATCGTCATACCTATCCTCCGGGCAATGGTTTCCTTGCCATGCCATGTGCAAAATCCTAGGGTCAGTAACATCCCTCCTTCGTTGAGGAGGAGGTAAGTGTTTTTGTGATGCCTGGGGTGATCCCCTGGCCTTATGTTGTCCCTGAGCAGTCGCCGAAGTAATTTTCTCCTACGAGACCCCAGGTGGTCTCATCAACATATTCTGGCTGAGTTGAGCAAACTGCTCCTGCATCGCTTATTGAGTTGCAACTAAGGATTTCAAGGTCGCCACCATCTTAGCCATCTCGGACTGGGGTGGTTCTTGGCTAGAACTGGGTCCACCAACACCATATGGTGGAGGTGGTAACTCCGGTGCCATGGAAAAAGGCTAGAGATCTTGATAATGAAAACACTAGAGAGATTGATACCTTTAAAGATCTCTTTCAATGGTGAAACAACTCCACACAAAAAGGGAAAGGACTGGTTCACCACCAGAGTCTCCGACGAGGTCAAGCAGCAAAGGAGGAAGAGAAGAATCCTCTCTTTCCCACAGACGGCGCCAAAATGATGATGTTATAAATAGCACCACCAGATGAGGTTTTTATAAGCTAAATCTAGCATTAACAATGGCAGCAGAAGAATAATATCTAGTGGAAGGAGGTGAGGAGAAGAGGAAAAGCACTAGTATATAAGTGGTTCAGCTACTTTGGCCTACATCCACTGTGAGTGTGTGAGCAAGTTTCACTAGAATGATGGCATTAATGGCCTGTGATATAATTTCTCACTTTCTCTCTCTACTGTGTATTACTACAGAGCTTCGCTAGGGTTACCATTGTTGATCCCCCTCCATGGTAGGAGAATAGATGTATTTATAATGCTCAGGGGGTGTAGTTTACCCTTCAAGAAGGAGCATGTGTGTGTTGACTACACTAGCCAGAGGTGGACACCTGGTTGTGCCACATGTAAGGAATGATGACCAAATATTCCCTCACGTGAGGGGAATGATTTGGTTATAACTAATTTGCTCATGTGTTCCAAGTCTTTTATGTGCTCGTGTGTGATCGAACTTTTGACATCATTTGTTATAACCTCGGCCTAGTCGATTATGATATTGGGGAAGTACGATAGTTTCTTTGTCCTACCAATCAGAAGTATGACCTCGGTCAGAATGATTAGACGAGGTTGGGTACGAGGTTGGATGCAGTTTCGACTTGAGCAGAGTATGATGATGGCAATAGCCTGAGTTCATAAGATGATGCAAACCTCAGCTGCTACCCAGTCAAGAGTATGATGAAGGCAATATCTTGAGTTCATAAGATGTTGTTTACCTTGGTTGCAGTCCAATCGTGGTTGTACAATGAGGAGCCAACCTTGCATAAAACCACCTTTTTTATGGTTGCTGTGAGCTTTCTGATGACTCGGCTGTGAGGTCAGTCGAGGTTGGTGACTCCAAGTATGAGGGTACATTTTACGCATATCACCATGCATAGCCTTTCCAACTGTTTTTCCCGTGTGCAATTCTAACTTATTGTTTAGACGAACGATCCTTTTTCGTTCGGTGATCTCGCATCCAAAGGATCGATAAGTGCTTCTGAGCCCCATTTGACCCAAAGTCAACTCTCTGACTTGGCAATGGACCAAAGGAATTTTAAAGGTCTCTGAATTATCTTTCTAACTGTGTGGCCCGTGCACGATTTTGATCAACGAATTGCGTTTTACGATCATTTTTTTCAGAAAAATCTACACGAAACTGCAGATTGGTATGTACATTTCCCTATCTATCGACAATGTGCCTAGAGTTACCTGCCAATTGGCATGACTAGGACTTTGAGAATCCACACTCATTTACCCTATAAATAGAGGGCATGACTTCACTCCCAAAGAAGACCTCAGATCCATCAATATCGGTGATCTCATAAACATTCTCTTGCAATCAGCACAGTTTTCTTGTGTGAAATTCCTTTGAAACTTTCATAACCAATTTATCAAAATCTTATTCTCTCTCATCCAACATTCATCTCAACCCTCAAGGGATCAAATCAAGGATCAATATCAATCCTCAATTCTCCAAAGAAGGTCCAAAATCCTTCTCTTTCTTTAATTTCTCTATTTTTGTAGTAGTCACATAAATTCTTAATCTATCTTTTACTTTAGTTCATACATTTTAACATCTCACCTTTTTATTAGTTATAATGCACATACTTTATTTTCTATAAAAAAAAAAGAGGGGGGTTACATCTATAAATTTCAACGGGATTATTCATCATAATTTCTCAAAACTAAAATACATTTTCTACGCACACACACATATTTATCATGGATTTTATCCTTTACGGCTACTCCATTGTTGTCAAAAGTTGTATATTTACCGAGTCAGTCCTTTCCTTGGACAATATCACACTGAAGAATGCATTCACGACAGCTAAGAATTTGTCATTCGATAACCAAGGAAACAATTTACTTGACTAGGTTGGGGAAATTTTGAGTTTAAATGTTACTGGATAGACATTGAATAACGGTAGCGCACCACTTTCATCTGATCTCCTAAAAGGAGCATTCATTGGTGCATCACGGCTTTTTGATGTTACAACTCTTTCTCTGGGCTATATGTTTATACTTGATCTGGTTTTTTTCTACCTGGGAGTTGTTGCATTAATTCAGTACACTAGAGGTGAACCTTTGACATTGGATAAGTTTTATGGTATTGCTTCGATTACAGAGACAATCTCATCCCTCTTCAGGTAGTTCTTGGAAATAATGAGACATTTAATGACTATAATCAAGGTTGCTTTTCTTTTGGTCATTGAACTCGGAGTTTTTCCTCTGATGTGTGGTTGGTGTTTGGATGTTCGTACCATAAGGATGTTTAAGAAGTCGATTTCTAAAAGAGTTGAGTTCTTTTCGATCTCTCCATTAGCAAGCCCTTTGGCTCATTAGGTTATGGGCATTGTTTACAAGCTAAAAATAAGTATTTTTGCCATCCTTATCCAAGGGATTTTGTACAATGGAGTTCTTTACTTTCTTTGAGATCTAGCGGACCCTAATTACAACCCATTCCGTGATCTGATTGACGATCATGTACACAAGCATGCACGTAGGGTTATGTGGTATGTTGCTATTTATAGAAGTTTAATAGTGATGCTGATCTTTTTACCGGTTAAACTTACCATGCGAATGGCTCCTTCTGTAGAGGGGGCTTGAAGGTAATCTCGAGATTAGGGACAAATTCCCAATTAGCAACAGTGTTCGAGATTAAGCAACCGAGGCAGCTCAAGCGTGGCAACTCAGCGAGGCAGCTTGGCGCGGCAGATCATATTTTAGCTTGTTGTATTAGTCACATCATATTTTCATTATTGATGACTTTAAGCTTTAACGGTTGTAATGACGTAACGATAATAACAAAAGAGTTTGTATGAGGTCAAACGGTACTTGCGAGAGACCAGGCTTGGCAGGGCCTGGGAGAGCTTTCATGCTCTATCGAATGACCTCACTGTGGGAACTTTAGAGGGACCTGGTTTGGAGGATTGAGAAATAAGGCACCGTTGGGGCTTGTCCTGACCATCTTAGATACACCTGGTAAAATACCGAAGGACCCTGACCGTGGAACCTCAAGGGGAGCAGCTTGGAGTTCCATCGGGCGTCGAGTCATAAACCAAGTAGCCCTCTACTTAATGTCACATCTACTATAGGTGATGTCACTAGCCAGCTAAACAATGTCAGACCTGCACTTGAGTAAACCACCGTGGTATTTGGGGCTGTCAGGCAGTTGGTAAGCCACCTCTGCGACAACAGCCCCCTGACACACAGTGGTTAGGCAAAAGGCATGTCTTAACATTTAATGTTTATGACGTGAAGAAAACTAGTGCATCAGGCATTTAATGTTGTGACTTAAAGTATGAGGGATGTCTTTCATAGTCTTAAATGACTGAGTTGCCTCGGGGGTGGTGTGGGGGGGCTATTTAAGGACCCCAACCACCTCTGAGAAAGGATGATCCTTTTGAGAATTGAAAAGAGTTATTGCAAACCAGAGAGTTCACTGACTCACCATTGTCATTTATTACGAAGCTTTTAATACTTGACAGAGATTCTTGAGGGTGTTTTGTGTGTTTTTCTACCTGCCCGCCAGGGTGTATCTAGGGTGCTTACTTCTCTCTCCCTCTAGCTAAGCCACTTCTGAAGTTCATTATCATTACCTGAGTTATACACGAGAGACTTTGGGAGTTTAAGCTGATTTACCATCATTGGGTTCATGTTTATATGTTCTGTCATTAATCCTAAGCTTTAACCAACTGACTTATCATTAACATACTCAATAGGGGGTCACGCCTCCATTTATAACCTAAAGTACCCTCCTACATTTGGCGACTCTGCTGGGGAGGCATCCTTCTAGAGAAGGAGTATGGCGCAGGATAATGATACTAGAAGACTCAATTTTGATGACATTCAACATAATGAAGAACAGGGGCGAGGGAGCATGAGGCCCTAAGAGATGGGGCTCCTCGAGTAGAGGTACCGCTGGCTCCGACAACGATAGGCACCCCAGGGGCTGCACAACCTTCCACGAGCGCAGGGCTGGGACCTGCCCAGATGGCGCTCCTCATGAGCAAATTTTATGAGTTTTTGCAAACCCCAGTAGCTTCAACTATGTTGGGAGGATTGGAGGCTAACGCCTTCGTAACACCCGAAGTGGCCCCCGGGGCCCCACCAGGGGCAGGTATTACAGGAGCGGTCCCAGCAAGTGTACCCTCTGTTGCGAACCCAACTAGAGGCGGCTCAGGAGCTTCAACGGCACTACCGGTAACGTTCGCTCCGGTTGCAATGAGTGCTCAACTGTCGGCCCCGTTGCAGGTGGCCCTAGTAGCCTCGCCCTTGGAAGAGATGAGAAAAGAAATGCAGAAAGAGATGCTAAAGTTCATGCAGGCTTCCTCGCAGGCTGTGGGCGAGGTGGCTTCAGTATATAATGACTTTCGAACACCTTACCCCCAGGAGTACAACGACGAACCCTACCCGAAGGACTATATTCCCCCTACCTTTGAAAAATACTCAGGGAAGGGTGGGAACCTGAAGGAACACATTAAGCGTTTCGTTGAACACTTGGGAGCGCACTGCAATGACAAAAAGCTTAGGCTGAGGGAGTTTTTCAAATCCCTGACTGATAAAGCATACACTTGGTACTCTCATCTGCCTCCCAATAGTGTCTCCACGTGGGAGGAGATGCATGTATTGTTTGTCCGAAAGTTCTTCTTGGCATAAGATGAGTTCACCCTAACATAACTTGGCAGGGAGAGGCAAAGGCCAGGAGAAGAGGTAGTGGCCTATATTCAAAGGTTTAGGGAAAGATCTCTCGACGTGAGGGAAGAAGCTAAGGAGGCCAGGTTACTACAGATTTGTGCTGAGGGATTACTTCCTGAGTATATCTGTCACCTGATCAATGAGACACGCGAGGGAACATTTTCAGCATTCTTAAAATCCGCAAGAAATATATCTTTGGTGGTGCGGCCTAGCCCGATAGTAGCTCCCATGGTGTTCAGACAGCCGATACAACCCATCGGGGGAAGGTCTCAGGCCCCGCGGGTGGGATATATCGAGAGGGCAGATGAGGGCAAGGCCTAGAGGAAGGACGACAAAAGAAAGTTCGGAAGAGATAGAGAAGACCCGCCACCGTTGCCTTGTACAGTGGAGGAGGCTGTGAGCAGCTATAACGCAATGGTCCAAGGCGGAACGGCTTACGAACCGAAAGGCGTCCCGGCGGAAGAGCCCGAAGCGGCAACTAGGGCCAATCCCAAATATTGTCAGGTTCATCGAAAGGTCCAGCATCCAACAGAAAGCTGCTTCACGCTGTGAAGAATCATCGACAAGTACATGAATGCGGGAACATTACAAATCCCCTCGCAGAACGTTAACAATAACCCACTCCCGGCACATGGGGCCAATGTTGTAATGGCCTATGATAAGGAGGCAGAGCGGGAGGGGGGAGGGGCAACAATGGAGTTCGATAAAGCACTGGAGCATTGCACTAGGGGAATGGCCAACGTAGTTCTGGATTATGATGAAGCAAGTGCTAGGGACATAGAAGACGCCTACAGCGTTGAGGGTGAGGAAACGGACCCAGTCATAGAATATAGCGCAGTTTTAAAATCTCCAAAGTTCACTTGGTTCTTCGACCAAGTGGGAATCCCAAAAGAGTGCAGAATGGAGATAACCCAGGCGATCTTGGATATTGCGAGAAGAAATGCAGTCCCCTCACTAAGGTGGAGGGGACCCATGGCTAGGCTGGTAAAGAGGTTCCTATCAGAGGTAACATTCAGCGATGCGGATAGAGCTGTAAGGTTCCCCCACAATAGGCCTCTGTATGTAACCGCCAGAATTAACGGGGTTACCTTTTCCAGGACTCTTATGGATGGGGGTGCTTCCATTAACATTATGCCAATCAACTCCTTCCACGCGGCTAATATTCCAGAAGAAAGGTTGGTTGCCATGCCCTTGGTAATCTCGGGCTACGATAATCAATCTTCCAAATCCATCGGGTATGTAAATGGTGGGGATAGTGATGGGAAATATGAGTTCCCATATCAAGTTCCATGTAATAGAAAGCGCAACTTCCTATCATTTGTTAATAGGGAGAGTGTGGATGCATAACCAAGGGTTAGTTCCCTCAACGTACCATCAATGTGCTAAGGCGAATATCAAGGGGACATGAGTAACTATTAAGGCAACTAAAAGGCCTTTCGCTATCGAAGAAGCACACTTGGTGGATGCAGCCTTCTATACAGAGCTCGAAGAGGACGTGCGGGTTCTAACGAGGAGAATGGAGGGAGCATGGGTCCCCTCAATTAGAGAAAGAATGGGACCTTTAAATGAGAGTGGCGAGGGGAAGAGGATCGAGGAAGCATATCGTGCGGTCCCTCGAACCCAGAACATCTCGAAGCAGCTCAAAGAAAAGATGAGACCTAGGACAGACCCGGGCGAGCATGAGGCCCAACGACAGAGCGTGTTAAGTCATTTTTCAGGGGAAAGGATCGCTGAAGCTTCCAGAGAAAGGAAGAGAAAAGTCATAGCAACAGCCACCAGCAGGCAATGCAAGAAGATTGTCACTGAAGAGGGAAAAGTGGTGTACCGCTTGTAATGGTGTGAACGGGCGGCCGAAAGGACTGACAATGAGGTTGACCCCATATATGAGTATTTTTTAGTGGATCAAAGGGGGCAGTGTATGGTGATAGACAACTCCAGCATACAAGAGTTCGTAGAAGATGTCGCCGAAGAACCAGACTACATGACAGACCAACCAAGGCCCCAGGCACAAGAGTTGGAGAAACTAAACCTAGCAGGAGAAGGGGAAGACCCAAGGCCTATCTTCATCTCGAAAGATCTTGTTAAGGAGAAACAAAAAGCCTTGGTTGACCTGATTCGGGAGTTCATAGATGTCTTCGCATGGAAGTACACTGAAATGGAAGGACTGGATGAGGAAGTGAGCTGCCACAAGTTGAACGTGATCCCTTCGGCTATTCCAGTAAAGCAGGCAACAAGAACGTACAGGCCTGAAATAGATTTAAAGATTAAAGAAGAAGTCCAATGCTTATTAGCAGCAGGGTTTATCAGGCCTATACAACATCTCCTCTGGCTATCTAGCATTGTGCCAGTAGGGAAGAAAGACAAAAACCAAATAAGGATTTGCGTGCATTTTAGAGACTTAAATAGGGCTTGCCCTAAGGATGAGTTTCCCCTACCCTCCATCGACAGTTTGATAGACGCCACGGCTGGTCATGAGATGTACAACTTCATGGATGGATATGTGGGATACAACCATATCAAGATGGACCCTTCTGACGCAGAGAAAACAGCATTCAGAACGTCGTTGGGCAACTTCATGTACAAGGTAATGACGTTTGGACTCAAGAACGCTAGAGCTACGTACCAAAGAACGATGATGGACATTTTTCATGACATCTTCCACAAATTTGTGGAATTCTACGTGGACGACTTGGTCATCAAATTGAAGAAGGAAGAGTCCCATCTGAACGATTTAAGGAAGGTGTTTGCTCGGTGCAGGAGGTACAAGTTAAGGATGAACCCGTTGAAGTGTGTCTTCGGGGTAACAAGTGGTAAGTTTTTAGGCTTCGTGGTTAATCGGCAAGGGGTACAAATGGACCAGGATAAACAGCGGGCAATCCTGGAAATGCCATATCTAAGAACAACGAACGAGCTGAAAAGTTTTCTTGGTAAAGTCTCCTACCTTAGGAGATTTGTGCCTAGATTGGCCGAAATAACACAACCACTGATGCAGCTGCTACGAAGGAACATGAAATTCAGATGGGAAGAGGTTCACCAGAAGTCCCTCGTTGGGCTGAAAAAACTGCTCGTATCACCACAAATCATGGTTCCTCCCCAGGCGGGAGCCCTGTTGCAGCTATACCTCACATCCACCACGAGGTCCGTTGGAGCTCTGCTAGCACAAGAAGTAGACGGACAAGAACGGTCGGTTTACTAACTCAGCAGAATTATACATGGGCCAAAAATTAGATATACTAGCTTAGAAAGGCATTGTTTAGCCCTGGTCTTTGTAGCACAAAAACTTAGGCACTATATGTTGTCTTTTACCATTCATATTGTAACTAGATGTGACCCAATTAGATATTTTCTCGCAAAGACTATATTGATTGGTAGGGCAGCTAGATGGTTCCTCATTCTCTCTGAATATGACTTAAAATGTGTGGTCCCTCGCACAATCAAAAGCCAAGCGTATGCTGACTTATTGTCTATCTTCCCTTCAGGAACCTTTGAGCCACCTAGGGAAGACATTCCAGGAGATGATCTGCAGGCCAATTACCTGGATGCAACAGAGGAGGAATGGACGATGCAGTTCGACGGATCTTCGACAGAAAAGAAGGGAGGAGTAGGGGTTGTTCTTTCAAAAGGGATGGAAGAGATTTTCCTTTCCTACAAACTAGATTTCCCTTGCTCTAATAACGAAGCAGAGTACGAGGCGTTGGTACTAGGGCTTCTAGAGGCTCTTCGGAGGGGAATCCGTTCACTCTGCATTAAGGGTGACTCGAACTTGGTAATTCAGTAGGTAAACGGAGAATATGCGTTGAAACACATGAGCCTGGCGCCCTATCGAGCAATCATTCAAAGGCTCCTAAACCAGTTACATCGGACCAAGATCAGGAGACATCCCAGAACGATGAACCGCCATCCCGACGCCTATGCCACTATTGCCCAGAAGATGATAATGAAAACCAATGAGACTACAGTTGTGATCCAATGAAGAACAGCCCCATCGGTAGTACAGTCAATACTACCAATGGAGGAAGAAGTGGGTTGGAGAAGGGATATTAAGATACAATTGGATTATGGTGAGGGGGCGATGGGGCTAAGAGAGTTGGCCCAATATTTTACATGCCAGGGGAATCTCTATTTTAAAAATACAGGAGGATGGCTGTCAAGATGCATTAGCCCAGAGGAGGCCGAGCAAATATTAAAGAAGACGCATAACAAACACTGCGAAACGACCGAGATACCTCTATACAGGAGAATTCAAAGGGAGGGGTATTTCTAGCCTAGAATGAAACAAGATGCGGCAGAGCTGCAACGCAAATGCAATAAGTGTCAGCTATTCTTCGAAGCAGCTGAGTGCCATTTTATTGAAGATCAAGCGGACTGGAGGCAGCCCTACATCGACTTCATTCAGGAGGGGGTTGTCCCAACGGAGACAATAGATGCAATGGGTCTGAGGTGAAGGGCTCCAAGGTTCTACGTCCAGGAGGGGCAGCTTTATCGAAAGGGGTACTTTAACAGGCCCATGCGATGTGTCACGAGGGAAGAAGCAGTGGAGGTCCTCAAATAAGGGCACGATCCAGCACATATAGGAGGTGCCAAGCTATCTGATCAGTTGATGACATTGGGGTATTATTGGCCAACATTGAAGAAAGACTCTGCTGAGTTTGTTCGAAAATGCAAGGCTTGCCAACTTCATGGGAATATGATCCATGCCCCATCAGCAGACTTTCACTCTCTATCAACGCCCTATCCATTTCACACTTGCGCGTTCGACCTAGTGGGGGCAATCCACCCCTCTTCAAGAGGCAAGATATGGATACTAGTAGCAACAGAATGTTTCACAAAATGGGTCGAGGCAATACCACTCAAACGGGCAACGGCTGGGGTGGTGAGCAACTTCATCAGAGAATACATCATTTGCCGTTTTGGGATCCCAAAAGTAATTCTCTCGGATAATGGGACCCCCTTCGTCAATTCTGAAGTAACAATGCTCATGAACAAATACTCCATTGTTCATCACACTTCAACGGTGGCATACCCAAAGGGAAATGGTCAGGCCGAAGCAACTAACAAAACCCTGATTAATATTTTGGCCAAAATGATGGAAGACTTTCCAGGGGCGTGGGATGACAAGATACCAGCTGTCTTGTGGGCCTATCGAACAACCAAGCGAAAACCCACATGATACACGACGTTCTCTCTTGTCTATGGGGCTGAGGCAATCCTCCCAGTAGAATTGCAAGTTCCCTCTGCCCGTTATGCCTTGAGAAGTAGCATGCTCCCTAACAGTAGACATGTACAGCTGGAAGCGTTGGATGAGCACAGAGATAACTCGATGCAACACTTTCAAATATATACGAAACAACTATCCAAGGCATATGACAACTTGGTGAGACCAAGGAAGTTCGTGGAAGGAGACCTCGTATTGAAAGCAGCAGTAAAGCACATCAGGGGACTTCCTCTACCAAAGTTCGCAGCCAACTGGGAGGGACCATACGTTGTGAAGGAAGCGCATGACTCAGGTTATTGCTTAATTTCGAAGTTAGAAGAAGACAAGCCATTTAAGATTAACAATAAGTGGCTGAAGGTCTATCATATGTAAATCAACCAAGTTTGAACTAATGTTATGACTAGATATTGTTATAAATGTACAAGTTTTGGGTGACATTTTTTTTAGAATAATGGAAGAATTGCAGAAATACAAAACTCTATAGCACACAACAGCAGTCACAACACGCGAAGGGATTGAAAAGTATATGTTCTTCATTCATAAACAATTGAGCATTACAAAATTTCTTTTGGGAGCTATTGCCCAAGAATTACATAGACAAAAGTAGTAAAGGATCTGTATACAAGAAGTAACTAGTTTAAAAGAAAAGATAAATCTGAGGAAGAGAAAAAATCTCCAGGCAGGCCCGAAGAAGCTGTTGTGAAAGATCGTTGGGCGTTAACAGAAACCTCCAGCCTCGTTTGCACTTGCGTACGTTCGATCAAGAGTCTCTCACGCTTCAGTTTGGCCAGGCACAAAGCTTCTTCGGCGTCCTTCACCTCTTGATCCACTGCTTCCAAAAGAGGTGCTAATGCGACCAACCTAGCTTCCTCAATTTTGGATTTGTATATTAAAAAGTTATATTTCTTTAAAGTTTGAAAGGAGAAAAAAAAGTAACTACCAATTTAAATTTAGAAGAAATATAGGGATAGGGGTATATTAGTAAGAAAAAAATTGTAAATTCAAAAATAAGATTTAATTGATGGTCGAGTAGTCAATAGAATTTAAATAAGAAAATACTCATCAAATTGGACTCACATATAATAATCCTAATTTAATATACAATTCATAACTAATTGAAAATAATCTATATTCAAATGAACTAATAGGTAACTGCAGCTAATCGCCTCTAAGGGATAGTCTAACCATATTATTCCATAGAAGAAAATGTAAAACAGGTAACACATAGTAGTAACCCAGAACCCCAAAGCTACAAATCAGCCACAAGTAAATTTAGTGGACGAAGAAAAATAAACTAACACCTGTTTTTAATTTTATTAAACTCGAACAAATTATGTTCAAGAGTAGCTTGTAAAGTTAAATACACCGCATGCCATCCAGCTTGGGTTGGGTGCACCCCATCCCAAAAGAAAGCAGATTCAGGGTTGTCACATACTGTATACATCTTCACTCCTCCTCCATTCAGGCTCCCACATGAATATCCATTATTAATTCCCATACAACATGGTTTCAATGGAGTCTCAAACTTCATTGATCATCATGAATAGAATTTTCCGATACATCAGGTTCTCGGAAGGGCGAGCCTACAGGTGAGAGAACTGGGGGCGAATTTTCCCGAGCAACCAGAAAAGAAAAAGCCCAAATAATGGAATTATGAATAAAAACTTAACAAGTGTTTTCGTTGTTAAGTCACCGTTATAAGGTGGAGTTTGTGAAAAAAATCTTAATAAGCGCTTTCGTTGTTAAGTCACCGTTATAAGGTGGAGTTTACGAAAAATCTTAACAAGCGCTTTCGTTGTTAAGTCACCGTTATAAGGTGGAGTTTGTGAAAACATCTTAACAAGCGCTTTCGTTTTTAAGTCACTGTTATAAGGTGTAGTTTATGAAAAATCTTAACAAGCGCTTTCGTTATTAAGTCACCGTTATAAGGTGGAGTTTGTGAAAAAAATCTTAACAAGCGCTTTCGTTGTTAAGTCACCGTTATAAGGTGGAGTTTGTGAAAAAAATCTTAACAAGTGTTTTCGTTGTTAAGTCACCGTTATAAGGTGGAGTTTATGAAAAATCTTAACAAGCTCTTTCGTTGTTAAGTCACCGTTATAAGGTGGAGTTTGTGAAAAAAAACTTAACATGTGTTTTCGTTGTTAAGTCACCGTTATAAGGTGGGGTTTATGAAAAAACTTAACAAGTGTTTTCGTTGTTAAGTCACCGTTATAAGGGGGAGTTTAAGAACAATCTTATGAAAAATCATAAGATGGAGATTATGAAAAATCTTAACAAAAGATAGCAAGGAAAATATACCTCAGTCACAACGGGAGTATATGAGGCAGCCACAGGGACAGGAACCGTTGGGGGAGAGATTATTACCCCAGAAGCCATAACGGGGTCCCTGGACGCAGAAGCCTCCACGCTTGTCAAAACCTGATCACCCGTATAGGGCACAAGGGCCACCATATTGGGTTCATCATGGGAAGACACTGATCCCTCAAACAAAGCCACATCAGGAGGAGCTGTAAACACACCAACCTAGGCCCTCACTGCAGGAGTTGGTGCAAGATCGGGAGAAAACTATGCACAAAGCCAAATGTTAGTAAAGAAGAATGACCACAGAAAATATGAAGAATACCCCTACGTGCTACTTACCTCAGTTATGATACTAAAAAGAGGAATGGCAGTTAGAGGTCTCATCAGCGTCGTTGGAAGAAGAACGCTTGCCAACAGTGAGGATATTTCAACCTGGGGTGCACAAAAACACCTCAGTGTTCAGTAGGCCAAATAAGAAAAGAATGGGACCAAGGACAATAACAAAAAAATTAAAGAGGAAACCATACCTAGGGTCCACTCTCCTCAATAGGAACAATGGGCAGAGGAACCTCAGGTGAGGCCTGTAAATCAGAAGGGACCAAGGGTGTTATCTCGGGATGTGCCACTTCGGGCAGGGTTACCACTTCAGGCGAGGAATCACTCGCAGGGTCAACGTCATCACCTCCCACAATGACTTCCCTCGCACGTTGGCTGACTACACGACGAGAATACATAAGCCCTGTCATGGGGGAGCGGGGAGGAGTCACATCGGTATGAGATGCACCGAAGCGTCCCTCCACAAAAGGGCTCACGGGAGGACTGGAAGGGTCTGGTCTTTCTATTTTAGCTCCCTGCACCACAATTGTCAAAAAAAAGAGAAGGGAAAATATATGTATAAGTAAAGATAGTCCTCCTTAAGAAAAAGGGCAATAATAACTAAATCAGGCATACATACCTCCGATTCAGAAGGAGAACGAGAAGACACGACCACGGGCGAAGAGGGAGGAGTAGCAGCAACTAAGGGGGCAGGGGTGGATTGCACCTCAGGAGTCGAGTGTACCTTAGGAGTCCATTTCTTCTGGGACTTGGTTCCCAGAGTCTTCTTCCTCGAGCCAGCTGCACTAATACTGACCCCTTGAGGAACCCTGGAACTCTTCCTCTTCCTAGCCGTTGGCTCTGAAGGACCCACCACCACCGTGGGAAAAACAATGGAGGAGGGGACAACGACTGCATGCCATTGATACTCGGCATTTATTCGGTCTAGCTCTGCTTGGGCCTCCCTCCTTACACGCTCAGCCATCTCGACAGGCATGGGAGGTGGAACGGAGGCTATGGGAAGAGCCGCTATAGGAGTTTTGGGCTTCTGGGACTTCGACTTGGATGACCCACTCTGGGCCATTTTTGCCCTCTTGGCAGGTGGTGGAGAAGCCCCCTCGTGGGTAGTAGCTGCAGTAGAGGGGGCAGCCTTCTTCGAAATAGCAAGAGTCCTCGGTCTTGGCGTTGCAACTGGAACCATGGGGCAAAGTGGGGAAAGCTCGGTAGGAGGTGCTTTGTGGGTTGAACTTGGGGGGAATTCTATCCCAAGAACAGAGTTGCCTTTTAACCCCAACTCTAGGGCAGAGAATGAAGAAACGGGAGGGTACACCGGCTCTCCCTCAATGAACTTAGCAATTTCAGCTAGTTGTTTTGGCCAATACTTGGTGGCAAACAAAGGGGTCACATCCCCATGCCTAGTAATACTGGGAATGGTGACACGCCCAGCCATTGTTGAAGATATCCCCCACGCAGCAGTCGAAGAAAACAAGGAGCATGCCTCGCCAAAGGAGACTTTGGGGTTTGATGATTGGAAAACTGGACGTGGAACCCCCTGGTCAAACCCGAACTGACGGCTGCATCGGTTGGGGTTATAATGCTCGCTCGAGTATCCCCACTCGGTGTAGGAGGGCAGATATCCAGAAGAAAGGAGAAGAACCACGGTAAGCGAGGGATCCTCAATGTTGGGAGAAGGGTCCCGTATCACTCTGGCATCATGATGAAAAAATTTACAAGTATGAAAAAAGGCCTCTTCTTGATAGGGCCTCATAACGAAAATCTCAAAACGATCAACCACGGAAATCAACTCCTTTCGACTTTGTCTCTTATGATAAATGAAGGACCGAGGAGGCAAAATTGTTTCAGCCGAAGGAGGACTGTTGGGCTTGGCCGCTACGGCAGGAAAGCGGAAGTAGAGAAAGCCAGTCAGAAGCACGCTGTTGGCAAAATTGGCCAAGTTATAACGGCCAATGGAGCGTTCCATGTCAAATAAAGCCCTATCCAACCAGGTGTACAGGGATCCCAAGGCAATTGCAGCCAGGGGAAGCTTTATGCCTCGAGCTAAGCGAAGGGACAGGTTGATAAGGTCCCTTCGGGGCTGGTCATTGGGCTTGCCCATCAAAAAGAAATGGGAAAGAATCACAAGAATGTAGGCGGGAAGCTCCAAAGGTGTACCTTGACCAGGGGCAGTTGATGAGGAACCGCCTTCACCAGCACCCTTGAAGAAATAATTGATCAATGGAGAGAAAGTAGCTTTGTTGGAAGAACCGATGCAGCTTCGGCATATGCGATCCAACTCCAAACGATCTGCAGTCTCTCGAGCATCAAGAGCCTCATCGGTGTAAGGCTCATGGCCTGTTGCATCGAGGCCCAGGAGCTCGCACACGTCCTCCAGAGTTATAGTAAACTCACCCCAGGCAGCAATGAACGTGTGAGTATCCACGTTCCAGCGAGAGACCAGGACAGGCAGGGTAGCGTTGTTCTTTGATAGAGTAAACTCACCAAACCATCTAGACCGTTGAAGGCCGATCTTGGCAAGAACATCAACATAAGAACTCTGCATGTGAGAATTCCAGGAAGCAAAGTGCGCGGGGGACCCCCAGGTGCTTCGAAATCAATATGGGACCATGGGAAGTCCCCTCGCTCCAAGCGAAATCTGAGAGTTCCTTCTGGGGGCAGAAATCCACACTTAGACACTTCTTCGTCCTCATCACCCAACAAGAGGGCGTCAAACTTGGAGGAAAAATAGACAGCCTTGCAGGCACCAGCAAAGTCATCACCCTCCCCAAAAATGGGAGAGCGACAGTAAAATCTCAGCTGCTCTTGGCGAGCAGCACCCAGGGCGGAGGCAGCAGTGGTGGTGGCAGACGGAACACTGGTGGCAGAAATGGTGGGGTTGCTTGAAGATGCCATGACAAACAATGAAGCTGTAACAGAGAAAGCTTCGAGAGAAAAGGGACTAAGAGCAAGATTGGAGACGGACGATCACAAGTGGTGGTATAGTAGATAAAGAATAAAGCTCTTGCAACAATGGAGTCTCTCTCTCTCTCTCTCTCTCTTTCTAAAAAAGAAGCGACAGTCTGATGAAGAAGATAATAACGAAGTAAGAAAAAAAAAAGGAGAAGGTTCAAAGTATTTTGAATATGGCTGTTGAAAATTTCGAGTTTGGCGTTTAGATTTCCCCACCCTCGCACGTGCACGACCGCCTGTAATAATTTGACATGAACACGTGGCACTTCGGGAAGCGCTTTGACAGTTGAAAAGACAGCGCCACGTCATTAATGAAATGACGCATAGAGAACAGGAAGCATTACCTTCTTCAGCAAGCTTGATTTTTTGGCGCCAATTTTTTGTCAGACTTATCTAACCAAGCCCCAACAAAGAAGGTGTCCCAACGATTTCGTCTATTTGAGTCATTTCGTGCAGACATTTCTTGTCCCAACAAATCTCTCTGCGAGGGGGCAAATGTAGAGGGGGCTTGAAGGTAATCTCGAGATTAGGGACAAATTCCCAATTAGCAACAGTGTTCGAGATTAAGCAACCGAGGTAGCTCAAGCGTGGCAACTCAGCGAGGCAGCTTGGCGCGACAGCTCGGCGCGGCAGCTCATATTTTAGCTTGTTGTATTAGTCACATTGTATTTTCATTATTGATGACTGTAAGCTTTAATGGTTGTAATGACGTAACGATACTAACAAAAGAGTTTGTATGAGGTCAAACGGTACTTGCGAGAGACCAGGCTTGTCAGGGCTTGGGAGAGCTTTCATGCTCTATCGAATGACATCACTGTGGGAACTTTAGAGGGACCTAGTTTGGAGGATTGAGAAGTAAGGCACCGCTGGGGCTTGTCCTGACCATCTTAGATACACCTGGTAAAACACCGAAGGACCCTGACCGTGGAACCTCAAGCGGAGCATCTTGGAGTTCCATCGGGCGTCGAGTCATAAACCAAGTAGCCCTTTACTTAATGTCACATCTACTATAGGTGATGTCACTAGCCAGCTAAATAATGTCAGACCTGCACTTGAGTAAACCACAGTGGTATTTGGGGATGTCAGGCAGTTGGTAAGCCACCTCTGCGACAACAGCCCCCTGACACACAGTGGTTAGGCAAAAGGCATGTCTTGGCATTTAATGTTTATGACGTGGAGACAACTAGTGCATCAGGAATTTAATACTGTGACATAAAGTATGAGGGATGCCTTTCATAGTCTTAAATGACTGAGTTGCCTCGGGGGTGGTGTGGGGGGGCTATTTAAGGACCCCAACCACCTCTGAGAAATGATGATCCTTTTGAGAATTGAAAAGAGTTATTGCAAACCAGAGAGTTCACTGACTCACCATTGTCATTTATTACGAAGCTTTTAATACTTGACAGAGATTCTTGAGGGTATTTTGTGTGTTTTTCTACCTGCCCGCCAGGGTGTATCTAGGGTGCTTACTTCTCTCTCCCTCTAGCTAAGACACTTTTAAAGTTCATTATCATTACCTGAGTTATACACGAGAGACTTTGGGAGATTAAGCTGAGTTTACCTTCATTGGGTTCATGTTTATATGTTCAGTCATTAATCAAAAGTTTTAACCAACTGACTTATCATTACCATACTCAATAGGGGGTCACGCCTCCATTTATAACCTAAAGTACCCTCTTACACCTTCAATCTTCACTCTTAATATATCTGTCTCTGATGCATTTATCGAGATTCTTACTGACATGCTTCTCTTTCAGATCTGCATTCCGTTTGGTATCGAGCATTTTAAGTTACGAACAACGATCAAGTCCCTTCTTCACTATTGGTTTACTACAGTTAGCTGAGCACTTATTTTAATGTATTTCTTACTACCTAAGACCTGAGGAAAATGGTGGCTAATAAGATGGAAATGGAGAGCCAGTGAGGCATGATAGACTAATAGGTGGATAAGATCGGGCCCTAGGACTTGTGGCACTTGCTCATGATGATTTGAATAGGACCGAGCATGTGGCACCAAGTGCTGATCTTATAGAGAAGGAGGATGGTGATGAACAATCTGAGTCAGAAAGGTACGGCTTTGTGATGCACATCGTGCTGTTGCTGGTGGTGGCTTGGATGACTCTTCTTGTTTCTAATTTTGTCTTAATTGTTGTACCCATTTCACTTGGACGATAACTATTCAACTCTCTTCTCGTTCTCCCAATAACACACAGCATAAAATGCAATGATTTAATTTCTTTAATAATTGGAAGCTATGTCATTTAGAATGCTTTAGCTGGAGTTAGGTATTCTATCGAACACTTTAAAATAGGGAGAGCTGCAGTTTTGCTGAATCATATTTGGAAATGGTGTGGCATTGTTTTGAAGAATTCTGCACTGTTGTCAATATGGATTTTTGTCATCCCGATGTTAATAGGGATGCTCTTTGAACTTCTGGTAATTGTGCCGATACGGGTACCGGTGGATAGAAGTCCGATTATCCTTCTGTATTAGGACTGAGCTTTGGGACTAATTTTTCTCAAGATCTGGACCAGACTTGTAATGTTGGATCACATGATGCCCCTAGTGGACAAAAGCTAGCGAGTAAAATTTGAAAGGGTGAGAGAATATGGTTTCTCCAAGCTACAGGGCTTCTAGGTTCTACGGGAAATTGTGTTCCCAATCATCATGAAGCTCCTAATTGCACTTTGCATCCCCTATGTTTTAGCGCGAGGTTTATTTTCGGTATTTTGGTACCCACTAGTAGTCAACTCGGACGTTTATCGGTTCGCTTTGTTGGGATACCTCGGCTCTAGTCTTTTGTGCTTCCACGTCTGCTTTACCAACCTCCACAACTATATACGCAACGACCACTATTTGATTGGCCGTAAACTCCATAACTTTGGGGAAGATAAAGAGGTGAGACAAAATGCGACGCCGAATGCTTCTTCAAAAGTGACAAATTCTAACAATCAAGTACAACTGGAGGGCACTGAATTATTATTACTAGAAAATGATAGGGAAGAAGCTTATCATCTTGGGATGACGCAGAGGCGCGCTATCAGACGAGATATGCTTGAATCACGGGCTGAATATCTTTCCACCAATTTTCGTCCCTACTGAGGTGGTTCATATATATTATTTCATATGATATGTATAGCCTGTCAGCGGTTTTTATTCTGTCTAGGGTTATCCTCTATGCTACCTTCAATTTCTAGCTACTGTGTAGTGTGTGAATATAATTTGTTGTTTAGTCACCATAAGGCGTGCACAAAACAGTGTCGTTTATTTGTAGAATTTCATATCTTAACACCTTCTTGTTGTCTGGGAAAAAATTCTCGTTTGAATCTATGGGATAAACCCCATCCCTATGTCGCATGCGAACTACGTGGACTTTGATGCCTTTATAGGCTACGTAGGCGTCTCGGGCTAAAACCCGTGACTCGAGTCCAACTTCTTAATTTTTTTAATTTCTCAATTCTACAATTTTCCCATTTTTGCATTTGTAACCTTTTCATTTGCACATTATTTCAATACATATTATATTCGTGCTCCTTATTGGCGTTTTATCTAATTTATATTAGCGTTTCATCATAACTATTAATATCTCGATAAGCGCATACATCGTATTTTCTAAATATTATTTTGGAAACATTCCTATGGATGACCTCACTTCATCTTTTCCATGATGTGAGTTAGGTGATTCCGATCTCCATTTATATATACACGCACGCACATTTCACGGAGAAATAAAGGAAAACAGTAACACAAGCCCATAAGATATCGAAAGGGCGAGATGGGTGCCTAACACATTCCCATTCCGTAGCTTATCCCCCGAACCTTCGAACTATTAATTTTGTAAGCATCAGTTTGTCTTTGATGCCGCTCTCTCGAGGCGGCGACATGTTCTTTTGCCTTTTTGGCAAAATAGACTAGCAACTCCATCTCTCTACATTCACCCCACACCGACGACGGCCGACGCACTTTTAGAGAAAGCGGGCGCGAGATCTTGTTTTCTCCCCCTCTTCCCCCCCCCCCCCCCCCAACACACACACCATGAGGAGAGGAGAGAGGAGAGATATTGGGGATAGCCACAATAGCAAAATATATAATTTAATTTCTTATCCTTGTTTACGGCAGTAAAAATTGATTTTAATGTAGAACACCCTTCATCCACAAGGGTACAAGGTGAACCTCTTCTTTTGTATTCTCCTTTTATTCATGTATATAAATACAACTCATGATTAAATGGAGGTTTGTTTTTATTTGTTATATTTTTGTAAATTTAACTATACCATTAAATAGTTAAATTTGTATTTTAGTTTTCCCTAATAAATAATCTTAATATGTAGTGTTTTCTAGTTGATTGTTTATTTTTAATTATTTGTACCTTTTATAAAATATTATAATATGGTCACGCATCGCGCTGGTTCCATGCTAGTGTATCTATATAAATTTGTATCTTTAAAGCACCTTAAGTTGCCACGTGGCATAGCATAAATGAATTCATCTCTCCACTACTCTGCTTTTAGAATGTCCACATTTTAATGACCATTGATTCATTTAGGCTTTTCAACTGACTGATATTGAAACGTCTCTCTCGAAAATAAATGACTTATGAAGTTCTATCTTCCCCATAACTTCTCTCTCCCCGGTTGCTCCTATTTAGTTTTCCTATTTATTAGTTAGACCAAGGTGTGTGGGTCAAGGGTTCAAGAAATCATGTTGTTCATGTTTGGTTTTTTATTTTATCACAAATCTATCTTTAATCATATTTATACCGAAGATGGATATCTAAGGTGACTCAATATCTCTGTACCCACGAGGATCTGTCGCTAGGTCCAACCATTAATAAAATTGAATATCTAATACTGGTTTGGATATGAACACTGCTAACAATAAACCTCCCACCTATTTTATTTTATTTTTTCTATTTTGATTACAAACAGGGAATAAAAACAAAAACAAGCAGCAATCATATGTACCCAGTTGAATTCATCTCATCACATAAAATAGTCCTCAAAGTGGCAAGGTATTTACCCCTTCTATTCCATCTTCATATATTTGCATTTTTCAGTCTTATTATTCTAATAATTATGTTATAATCTTTTTTTGATTCTGAATTGGTTTGCGAATAATGAATTTGTGCATTTTTCATAGTCTAACTCTTCTTATATATATATATATATATATATATATATATATATATATATATATATATATATATATATATATAGTTTAGATAAATTCGGCTTCACATCGCGTGGCTTGCATGCTAGTTTAACATACCAGAACGAACACCTGATTTAAGGCGATATTTCTATACCAAAAATGTCAGTTATTGGAGTGAGACTGTTGTTGACCTTGATCATGTCTTCGAGAATTATTCCTTAGATGGCCTAAGCTTCTTTTCATCACATGCATCAGATGAAGTAACAACTCCCACTTTTCACGTAAAGGTTGGCCAGACACGATACACAGAAGATGGGTCTTGTCCTTCAATTTATACCATTCTCAGCATCAATTTATAATAAAACATTTGTATTTTGAAACCACGAGTATAATAAAGCTGATTTAAATTAATAACCAAAAAATAATAAGTCCAACATAAACATCCAGATAAGATAAAATCCCAACAAAAATATGACTGTCTCAACTGATCGAATAAAAATAAACTTCGGGCTTATGCCCATACAATATCCAAAAATAAAATACTGAAATGGAATAGCAAGCTAGACTAGAATTAATGAGTTCATCTCTAATAAGCAAAGTAAGACCGCAAAGCTGATATCTTGTCAGTTTTGCTATCCCCGTCTAGGTACTCCTGGAGGAAAAACATCTATAATTTAAGTTAGCACCCTAGAGTTACAAGAATTAACTTACGAAAATTAAGATGCAATAATATAGTTAATTCAAAGTATGTACCTCCCATCGTTACTCACATGCGATAAATAACTTACCTCTCATCTAAGTGAGATGTTATATGCATACTATTCCAAATCCCAAATGAAATGACAAATAATTATCCATTATTTACTATACGGGGCATCTAGCACAATTTTTGTATTGAAATGTAATTATCTACACCCATGTTACCATTTTTGAGAATGCCCGAGTCATAAAATCTACAAAAGTGACATAACCATCCATTATGCATACTACGGAATGCTGGGTCTGTGATTGATTGTCTACATCATTAGAGTAAGTACTTTAATCTCATTTAATACATACATACATATATATATATATATATATACGCACACACATAAGTGTCCCGTTCTTGCTCTATCCGTAAGTTCGGAGGAGTCTCTTACATAAATGGATATCATAAAACACATATAAGTGGGATTGGTTCTACTCAATACACCGGTCCATACCCAACAGTAACAATATATCGTAGCATCTACACCTACCTCTCGTAAGTGGCGTTGCTACGTAGTACCAAAATTAATGACCTACACAATGCCTAGCCCACTTGTGCCTACGTGTGCTATGGTCCTGAAACACACATAAACCCAATCAATATGACCGTCCACGAACATAGTTATGTCCACACAAATAAGTAAATACATATATTTATTATACAATATGTATATGTAACAACACTATAATTACCCCAAGATGTCCCATATAATCATCCATAAGTAATCCCACTTTAATAATTAACCAAATACCTAATTATAAATTTTCCTCCTTTAATAATTAAGCTTTACCATTTAGTTAATTATAAAAAAAATTATTTAACAGTAGCGCCACAAACACATTTTAAATTAAAAAAAAGCATCCACTTGGATGACCTCCCACTAACTCGCCTGAGTTCCTAAAGATCCCATGGATGCATCACTGGTCCAATCCTGACCTAATTCGGGAGCCGAATCAATTCACATCTTGGGGCCAAATTGATTCACTTCAGAAGACCAAAACGATTCGCACCTGGGCAAAAGCCTAACTATTCTAAACTTTTCAGTAGGGGATTAATTAATTTCTCATCCTATTAGTTTACCCAATTATATTACCATATTATTAAGTTTGTTATGAATCAATATACCATTTAACTTGGTTAATTTCTCAAGTTAAAACCCAATTCAATCCCCAAAGTCCATAATTTACATCCAATACCATAAACTATCAAACCCAATTTTTTGTCTCATAGTCCTCTTTAATTCTAGTCAGATTTTGGGCTCTATACATGAATAATGATTATCATCAATTCAAGATCCTACAACAAGGATTGTAATGCCCAATTCAAGGTTAATCCCATCCTGAATTTCTAGGTATAACCTTAATTAATTTAATCATTAAACATAAAATTCAGATTAAATCCTCTACATGCGTAGATATTATTTCATCCTATCATCATCATGTTTTAAACCCAGTAATTACATGAGAGATTACAACAATGAATTAAGAAGTAAAATTGGAAGTTAATTTTAGCAAGAGAAGTCTCGCCTTATATGGAAGATTGAGTGCCTCCTCTTGAATCTTTATTTTCCTCTTCTCTATAGACCTTGGGAAGTTCTCTCTGGGGATGGGGGCTACTAGGTTAATCTTTGGATGAATGGAATGAGCTCCTTAAACTCTTAATTCACTTATAAAAGCTTTTAATCCCATATTAAGCCTTAATATCTATTTTTAGTCCCCTAAATTAGCCCGAACCCATAATCGGAAAGGCCCAACAGCTCCCTAGGCAAATTTTTAGAGGTCTAAAACACCTAAATGAGTTCCCAAACTTCTCGGATTGCACCTGAATTATTATTATCCAACATACACATTTCTCAATTAAATTGAACATCACATATCAAATATTTAATAAACATGCAATTATTTTCTACAAAAAATATTTAACATGCAAGGTTACATTCACATAACATGAAATTATAATTAATCAATTTATTCTTGACTTAATTAATTAAACTCTACCGATTTAATTTAGTTTCTACCACTTTTATCTTACTATAAAAATATGGGGTATTACATTCTTCCCCTAATAACGGAATTTCGTCCTCAAAATTTGAGATGTACCTGAGTTGAAGAGTTCTGGATATTTCTCTCGCATGTCATCCTCCCTCTCCCACGTTGACTCATACCCATTATGATGTCCCCACTGCACACGTACCAAGAGAAAAAATTTGGAACAAAGTCGACGCTGCCTATGATCAAGAATGGATACGGGTCTCTCCTCGTGGGTTGCACTAGGCATGAGCTTTATCTTGTCGATATTGATATGTTGGTAAGCTGTAAGGACATTTTTCTCATGTCCAACATGTTACATTTGTGTATGTCGTACGCCGCTACATTTGGCACGTCACCTCATGATCTCACATGACGGCCTCTATCCGAATTCCGGGAATCAAGCATTCAACATCTCCATTAATGTGTCCCACATCTGCCTCAACGACTTCACGTTCCAAGATTTTAGGGACTTAATGCAAGTGGGACGCAAGGGAAGTCAAAACAGTGAAAAAAGGCACGATAGGAGAGTTCAAGGGAAAATTGGTAATTTTACAACCACCGTCCGGAGGACCGGTCAACTGGAAAGTTGAAGAGCTTGCCGCAACAAAGATACTGGAAGAAACGGCCCCTCAATCCGAGCTACGGTGAACAAGTTATGGCCCGTTGAAAATGGAGATATGTTCATTGAAAATTCTGGGAATTTTTCTAAGTGTTTAAGCACCTGTTCCCAGAACACTTTCCCGAACCCAGCCCGAAACCGGTTCGAGGGGGCGAACCGGTTCGTAGGGGTACCCGAACCGGTTCGGGGTACCTGTACGCTGGATAGAATTTCAGCATTTTAAGATCGTGGGTCTCTTCATGTATTTCCCTATAAATACCAACTTCGGGAGAGTTGTTTTGCAAAACTTTAGGAGACTAATTTGAGAGTCCAAATGCATCTAATCTTCATATTTTTGAGTCCCAAGACTCATGTTTTGATTCACACATCCTTGCCAAATATTTGTGAATCCGTTTGCAACACAAGAACACAACTTTGGTTTGTTCAACCCTTGTGGAGGAGACCGTTCTTCTTCTTCATTGTAGCCCTACTGGAAAGGGATAATTCCAGCCGCGACTACAGAATCCGATACCCGAGGGTAATTCTTAGTCAACTTGTATTTTCATTGTAATCCGATTGTAAGCCGTTTTCTTACAAATTATAGTGAAAATAAATGGTTTTGCCCCTGAGGGAGATTTTTCCTTAATTGCATGTGTTTGAATGTTCTTGCGTAGATTATCAATTTATTCAATCACATACTGCTGCATGTTTAGGGTTTGTTTGTGTTAAAAGGGTCTTATATATAATTTGATCATTTGAACGCGAGCACACACGTCTTCAATTTATTTTATCCTGCATGCTATATTTTATTTGATAAATCATCTAGATGCATGTCTTAGGGTTTAACTAAAATTTGGGTTTAATTAAAATTGGTTTTTATTTGAGAAGTCGCAATATTTTCGCTGTAGCTGCACTCTCAAATTGGTATCAGAGCCTGTTGCACTAAGTTATTGTGATTTGATTCTGATTTTGCACAAAAATGGCTTTTGATGGTTTTGATGATCTTCGATGTCAAATTTTTGAACAAATTAATTGGAAAATTCACACGAACTCTTGCTTTAAATCTTCTGTTGAAAACGAATCTGAGAAGTGTCCTTGTTGTGAGGGTGTTGGTCACACGTTACATGAGTGTACCACAAATTTAAAGAAGAAATTGAATAAACCGATTTCTCATGTTTCTACCCTTAGTGATTGTGATTCGGAAGAAGAAATTTTTTATGCTTCTAGGCGAGAGTTTCCCATCCATGTGTTTAGTGATGATAGTGAAGGTGATGGGAGTGTGGATGAAAGTGAGGAGGAAAGTGTAGATGAGCATGACTTGCAAACTGCTTTCAATGAACTTTATGCTGAAACTTTGAAAACAAAGAAAGAAAATTTGAAATTGAAAGCTCAGTTGAAAGAGTGTGCCATAAAAAATAATGATTTTTTAGTTGAAGAACTTAGGGCTCATGTGAAAATTTTGAAAGAGAAGCTTGAGTACGTCGAGGGTGAGAGAGATAGTCTTAGAGGGTTGATGGAGACTATGAAAAAGGAGCTTTTAGAGTTTGAGGATTCTAAACGAGTACTTGAATCTAGGATAGGTGAACTTGAGGTGAAATTGAAAGATTCAAGTAAAGTGAAATTTGATTTGGAGTCTAGGTCTGAAAAACTTGATAAGATTTTAGGCACAGTCGAGATCAAAACGGATAGGGGTGGGATTGGTCTTGAAAAATATGTTGCACCCATTCCCACACGTGTGAGAGAGCCTCCTAGGTTTGTTAAGAAAGAGGCACCTAAAGTTGTTAGGAAATCACCCCTTAAGAACATTGTGAGAGAACCTTCTAAGATCATTAGGAGAGACCCCCCTAGGCAAATTCGGAAAGAGCAACCGATAAATTTGAGGAGAGGGCCACCTTTAGGTAACACACACCGCCCGATTTACACTTGCACACATTGCGGTAGGCAAGTTCATCTTAGGTGATTTTGTTACAAGCTTGTAAATGGACCTAGGAAGGTTAATGAAAGAATAAATTCGATTCCCAAAACCCCCACACTTTGTTACACATCAATTTGGGTTAGAAAATCGGATTTAGAGGCTTATGGTTTATTTGTCCACGATTCCCGTTTGCTTGCACGTGATTCACCCCATGTGAAATCTTTTGGTTGATTGTGGTTGCATGTTTGTCATACACTAGTTGTGGTTTCATGATATATTTTTACTAGTGTGATGACTTGTACTTTTTGTATAAATTCCTGTTTTTGAATTTTTTTGAAAATACAAAAAGATTTTATTTTGATAAAATTTTGAAAAAATCCAAAAAGATTTTTGTTTTTTTTATTGCACCGTTTATGGATGAACACTTTGGATGACCAAGTCACAACATCATTCCATTTTTTTCATGTGACTATATGATAGTGTTTTGAGATAATAGGTCAATTCATCCTTGTGCTTTATAATGTTTGGAGTCATTAAGATGTAATTAAGTGTTACTTCCTACATGTTTGACTCATGTTTCCTTTATTGCACACATGCACGGATTTGTTTGATTATTGTGCTTGTCTTATCACATGTTGGTTGGGTGTTTTCATCTCAATCCTGTCTTTAAAACAAACCAAGCGCGATAATTTTTTATAAGGAAATTGTGCATATAAAAACCGTGTTGTGAGTTTGTGTGCTTTGTTTGAATAACGGGAAGGGGCTGAGAAAGGTAATTATCTATCCTTTGCGCAAAAGCCACCGTTAAAAAGGACCTAAAAAATTGAGAAATTTTATTATCCGAGGTCCAAAGAGGTTAAAAGAGCCCGAAAAAAATTGAAAGGCAATAAAAAGATATTCATGCCAAAAAGGGGCCATTTAGGTTTTTGCACCAATTCTCCAATGTTTGAGAATTTAGATTACCTCTAAAAGAATATATATATGAGGGAGTTTGGTTGGAGAATTAAAACGGGTTTGCACGTCCTTGAAATTTTTGAAAATGCGCTATATAGTTTTGGACGTTATTGGTGTGAAAATCATTTGACTTTGATTTGTTGATTTGCATATAACGATGTCATCTAAATTCAACAAACGTTTACACTTAAGGATACCTTTGATGTTCATTCGTTAGGAGTACATGTATGCATCGTGCACATATGATTGATTGAGTTGATTTACCTATCGAATGTGTTCACACCCATTCATTCCATTTCCATGACTTGGTTGTTTGAGTCTAAATCCATGGTGTGATTTTTGTTTCATATTTGTTCATATTGGAATCTTATTTTTGTATGAAAAATTTGAAAAATTCAAAAATAGTTTGAGAATATTTGTTTGAGCATCTCCTTGCAAGAGCACGTTTACCATATTATTTGATGCCCTGTTTTGTATACCGTGACACCTCGATTTTTCTTATTTGATTCATTCTTCTCATCTGTCTATTTGGGGACATCATAAAAAGGGGGAGAAAGAATTATCATATTATGGGGGAGTTTGAATTTTGGGGGATTTTTTTAGATTTGACTTATGCTTATCATATACTGGTATCTATGTTTATCTCATTTCAAACTCAATACGTCACTTGGTATTTTTCTTTATCTCATGTGTGTAGGTACTACATTGATGATCTCTGAATTGCACACCCTGATGAGAAAAGATTTGAGATTCCTGAAGATTTGAAGAACAAACGATGAAGACTATTCGTTTGTACCTTTTCCAGTTTTGGGTTCATGGGAGGGTAGATTTGTATAGGCAATTTCATATTTGATAATTCGGATTTTTTATGTATGTACCGGCATAGACATAGGGGGAGATTTGTAAGGACATTTTTCTCATGTCCAACATGTTACATTTGTGTATGTCGTACGCCGCTACATTTGGCACGTCACCTCACGATCTCACATGACGGCCTCTATCCGAATTTCGAGAATCAAGCATTCAACATCTCCATTAATGAGTCCCACATCTGCCTCAACGACTTCACGTTCCAAGATTTTAGGGACTTAATGCAAGTGGTACGCAAGGGAAGTCAAAACAGTGAAAAAAAGGCACGATAGGAGAGTTCAAGGGAAAATTGGTAATTTTACAACCACCGTCCGGAGGACCGGTCAACTGGAAAGTTGAATATCTTGCCGCAACAAAGACACTGGAAGAAACGGCACCTCAATCCGAGCTACGGTGAACAAGTTATGGCCCGTTGAAAATGGAGATATGTTCATTGAAAATTCTGGGAATTTTTCTAAGTGTTTAAGCACCTGTTCCCAGTACACTTTCCCGAACCCAGCCCAAAACCGGTTCGGGGGGGCGAACCGGTTCACAGGGGTACCCGAACCGGTTCGGGGTACCTGTACGCTGGATAGAATTTCAGCATTTTAAGATCGTGGGTCTCTTCATGTATTTCCCTATAAATACCAACTTCAGGAGAGTTGTTTTGCAAGACTTTAGGAGACTAATTTGAGAGTCCAAATACATCTAGTCTTCATATTTTTGAGTCCCAAGACTCATGTTTTGATTCACACATCCTTGCCAAATATTTGTGAATCCTTTTGCAACCCAAGAACACAACTTTGGTTTGTTCAACCCTTGTGGAGGAGACCGTTATTCTTCTTCATTGTAGCCCTACTGGAAAGGGATAATTCCAGCCGCGACTACATAATCCGATACCCGAGGGTAATTCTTAGTCAACTTGTATTTTCATTGTAATCCGATTGTAAGCCATTTTCTTACAAATTATAGTGAAAATAAATGGTTTTGCCCCTGAGGGGGATTTTTCCTTAATTGCATGTGTTTGAATGTTCTTGTGTAGATTATCAATTTATTCAACCACATACTGCTGCATGTTTAGGGTTTGTTTGTGTTAAAAGGGTTTTATATATAATTTGATCATTTGAACGCGAGCACACACATCTTCAATTTGTTTTATCCTGCATGCTATATTTTATTTGATAAATCATCTAGATGCATGTCTTAGGGTTTAACTAAAATTTGGGTTTAATTAAAATTGGTTTTTATTTGAGAAGTCGCAATATTTCCGCTGTAGCTGCACTCTCATAAGCAACCTCATCCATAAGGAATCTCCTCAATGCAAAAATATAAAAGTCGTCGTGTATCCTTTACTGGTGGTCCGGCCTGACCGATACACCACAGGTCTAATCCTATTAATAATAGGAAATGGCCCCACATACCATGGAGACAACTTCCCCTTCTTCCCAAATCTCATTACTACCTTCATGGGAGATACCTTAATCAGTAACTAGTCTCAAATCTCAAAGTATAAATACTTTTAGCCCGCATCCATATAACTCTTTTACCTATCCTGGGAAATTTGAATCCTAGTTCGAATCATCTCCGTCTTCTTTGAGGTGTCTCGACTTAACTCTGGCCCGATTAGTTTGTTCTCCCCCACCTTGAACCAATATGAGGGTGAGCAGAAAGGTCTCCCATATAATGCCTCAAACTATTCCATACCAATAATAAACTGATACTTATGGTTGTACGCGAACTCCACCAAGGTCAAGTACGAATCCCAACTACCTTTAAAGTCTAGGATACACATACGTAACATATCCTCCAACACTAAGTTTACCCTTTTTGTCTACCCATCAGTCTACGGGTAACACAAGGTACTCAACCTCAACTCTACCCTTAAATCTTGTTGGAAGCTCCTCCAAAAGTGGGAAATAAATTTCTTATCCGTATTTAATACAATATTAGCGGTACCCATGCAATTTCCTTATCTCTGTAAGGAAAATCCTAACATATTGATCTCATATGTAGTCTATCTAAACCGATAAAAAGTGAGCCACATTCGTCAATCTATCAATGATCACCCAAATAGAGTCATGCCCCCGTTGTGACATAGGTAAACCTACGATAAAATTCATGTAAATTCTCTCCCACTTCCACATCAAGATCTCAAGAGGTTGTAGAACACTGTGGAATGCTGATGGTCCACCTTCAGTAACTGGCACGTAAGCACACTTGGACACAAAAACTGTTATGTCCTTCTTCATGTCGGTCCACCAGTATTGGCACCTCATATAGTGATACATCTTATCCCCAATGGGATTTACCATAAAGCATGTCCTGTGAGCCTTAATCATAATGTCTCGCCTCAGTTCCTCATCCTCTGGAACAATAAATCTGCCCTGAAATATTAATCTGTTATCTGAGCCAATCAAGTGGCACTCTGCCCCCTTAACTAATAAATGTTTAACCCTCTTTTGGCAAAACTAGTCTCCTACCTGTGCCTTTATAACCTGAGTAATGATATCGAGTGTGATAGTGAGAACTTTCATGAAAGCACGTTTCAACTCATCATCATCACAAAGTGATTTCCACTTCACCTTCCACACTACTACTAACTCTAATATCGACATGCAGCTCAAAGAATTTTCTACTATATTCGCTTTCCTAGGGTGTTACTAAATATTGAAATGGTAATCATTCATAAACTCGAACCATCCTCGTTGTCCCATGTTCAACTCTGTTTGTGTGAACAAGTATTGTAGGCTCTTATGGTCTGTGAATAGCTAGAATTTATCCCCCAAGAGATAATGCCACCATATACGTAAAGCAAACACCACGGCTTCTAAATCCAATTTATGGTTGAGGTAAATTCTCTCATGAGGCTTTAGCTTTCGTGAAGCATAAGCTATCGGCCTCTCTCTAACACCCCATAATTTTAAGTATTTATTATTTGGCATTTAAATTACCTATGTGCAAGTAATTTAAATAAATTGAGAAATAATGTGAATTTAAAATAAATATTAATTAGCGATAAATGGATTAATATTTATGTGATTATATGTTTACTAGTGTGATAAAGTAAATAAAATAATTCCAAATGGTATTATGTCATAAATGAGTAAACACAACGGGATTTGACTATATCTCGATCGGAACACATGTGTGGGTGGTATTAAGCTGAGATGGAATATTTGTGATTGGTGACTCAAATGATGATTTCGAGGGCATGGTTGATCCGTAATAGATCAAAATAGTTGAAATTAAGTACTGGGACTAGTGATTTGGTTCCGAGGGCTTTTTAGACGAAACGGGACCGACATAGGAGTATTTGGGTCATTTTAATTACGCATGACAACCTAATTTCCGTATTAGGCTTATATAATGAAAGGTTAGGGGTGAGAGAACGACCACTTTATCATATCAAGAGGTTTCTTTGTTATATCAAAATCCTAAGAGTGAATTTAGAGAGAAAAGAGGATGAATATCAAATAATTCAAAAGGAAACTCGGAGGTGGTAATCAATAGAGACAAGAATTGGGAAGAGTTTAAAGATATTATGGGCTAGGATCATCATCAAGGGATTTCTTAATACAAATTCAGACTCTACAAGTTGAATAAATCAAGTAATTAACTTGCTTAGTATTTGATGTGTGCAATTAAATTCATATTAGACTTGGTGGCAATTATTTTGTGTTTGATTCACATGTGAAAATATGGGATTTTGGCAATGATTTCATAATAGTGAAAGTGATAGTTATTCCATATGAACTCTGAGTTTAATCTAAATAGTAATATTTGATCTTGAATGAGAAAAATATAATATTCATGTAATTGTATGATTTAATTGAGAAATTGTGCAATTTTTTATTAAGGTATTACATCCCATGAATAGGATGAAATTTAGATGAATTTCAATATGAAATTGAGTAGAATCATATTTAACAATTATAGTATGAAGTTTTGGGTGGAATTGGGTTTATTGGTGAATTGAATTGATGAAACTCTTACTAAATTTCGAAATATGCAAACATGGGTTGCTCTGCAGGGGTGAACTGGTTCACCCTCGAGACGAATCGGTTCGACGGACCTATTATTCCCTGGTTAGTTTATTTGATGGGTTTCGCTAATTGTTTAATCCGAAATTTATTTAGGGTGTTCGTGAATTAATTAGGACCACTATAAATATTATTATAGCACTAATAAAATACTTGTGATGATTGGGATATAATTGGGGTGAGATTTGGAGTACTTGGGAGGAATAATTCTCAGTAAATTTAAATGAATTCGTGATGAAAATTCGATAAAAAGGGGATACGGACGAGTGGAGGAGTGTTAGTGTCTAGAATATTATTATAGGGGATAAATTAATTAATTAATAATTTATAGTCGGATTTAGAGTCGGGAATATAGGCTAGTGCTATGAGTGACAGGCACAGTTAACCAAGGTATTAGATATATATATATACGAGTATAGAGACAGTATATATCTGTGTGAATATATCCGTGTGTAATATATATGCCACTCTAGTGGGAAAGTTATCGGTGGAGATTGTGTGCCTTGGGCGATCTCTCCTAGCGAATCCCGCCAGGTGTAGTATATGTCCCCAAGCTCATAGGTTTGTGCATGACCAATCTATGTGAGGTTGGAGTCGAAGTGGATTAATGTGCTATGGTTATGACCCACTGACTTGAGACTATGATCGACTCCAGTTATGTTTATGATTTGGGTTTGGTGGTTAGATTCCGACCCGGTGGCCTAGTATGATGTGTGTATGCCTCAGAGCCTGATAGCATACTTGAGATTCGCATCCAGTGAGTTACTACTCTGAGGGATTATGATTGTACATATATAGTGAGTGAAACATATGTATGTATACTTGTTGTGATATGAAAATATGTATATAAAAGTGAAAAATTATATACGGGCATAAGACACTAAAAATATGGGTGTAGTAAAGTGATATATATGTATGACCAAATAAGTGTATTAAAAATATAAATAAAAATATATTAATTAATGATAAAGACATTCTAGAGAGATGGGAATAGTATTTTCAAGGATTATTCAATTATTGAATGAAGAATATCCAAAAAAAGAAGTCAAGAAGATAGAACCGAATATAGGAATGGTATGTTCGATTACTGAAAAAAAGTAGATATATTAATAAGAAAAATGGAAAGTGTAGACACCCCATACTAGGACCCCCTAAGCACCTCCTTAGGTCCTTATCACTCACTCATTCATCAAAACCCTAGGTCATACCCCAAGTACCGATGCAAAGGCCATCGGGCGCACCTGAACCCCATTTGACTCTGATTAACTTTATCGACTGAGCAATAGCTTAATGAACCTTCAAAGGTCTCTGAATCCCCTTTCTAACAGTTCACCCGTGCGCGAATCGATCTTACGATTCGGGCGAACAATCCGTTTTACCATCGATAACTGATCTAGAGATCACCAAGCGCTTACGGGACCTTTTTTGACACTGATCGACTTTCTCGCTTGAGAAAAATATCAATGAATCTTCTAAGGTATATGAACCCTCTTTCCAATGGTCCTCCCAGGGCACGAATCAGCCTTACGATTTGAATGAACGGTCTATTTTATCTTGACAAATTGATCTAGACGCCATCGAGCACCCTCGGGCCCCATTTAAGCGCTGTAAACTCTTCAACTCAGACGAAGCTAAATAAATCTTTAAAGGTCTCTGAATAACCTTTCCAACGGTCCACCCCATGCACAAATCAACCTTATGGTACCGACAAATGACCTATTTTACTTTAAAGGGTCATCGAGCACTCCCGAGCCCCGTTTCACCCAAGCTAACTCTCTGAACAGAACGAAGTTCAATGAAACCTCAAAGGGCACTGAATACCCTTTCCAATGGTCCGCACCATGTGCGAATCGCCTTACAGTTCGAATGAACGATCCGTTTTCCTCTGGGCATTTCATGTCTAGTGACCAATGGGCGCTTTTGGGACCCGTTTGAATTTAGTCAACTCCCAAATCCGAGAGTGGTAGAATGAATTTTAAATGTCTCTTAATACCGTTTCCAACGGTCCACCTCGTGCGCAATTCTGACTTACAGTTCATATTTTATGGCCATTTTTTAAAAAATTTATCGAGAGTGCCGAATTGTAACCCCGGGACCTTACATATCGGTAGTGTGCTCGAGGTTCTATGTCGATAGGCAGGTCTAGGACCACGCTGAACGGAACCCCCTTGGACCTATAATAGAATCCATGATTTCACTTTGAAAAGCACCCATGAACTTCCCTCTCAGCAATTCAGAGAGAATTATTTTGAATTCAGAGTTGTTCCCCCTTTAAAAGCCCATTCCTACATTCATTCCATCCTTTTCATACTCTTTGGAGGAAATTCCAGGCCATATCCTCAAACCACCATCCTTTCATCTTGAGATCAGCGCATCTGCAATCAAGATCCATTTCAAGTCTTCATTAGGAGGTCTAATTCTTCCCATTTATCATTAAATTCTCTTATTTTTGCATTAGTTACTTCATTTCTACTTCAGTGTCTTACTTCATTACTTAACACATCATAATTTGAAACATTTTATTATTACTATTCGCACATACTTTATTTTCATAAAAAACACAAAAACAAGAAAAAGAGGTTTTACTTGATAAATTCCAAACAAGGATTTACCATTACATTTTCTCACACAAAAACACATTTTGCTGCACACAAATACAAATAAAATCACCGATTGGATTTATGGGTTAAACCCCGCCTCGTGTTGTCTTCAAACTATGTAGACTTTAATGCCCTCTCGGGCTACGTAATATATATATATATGATTGCTTGCTTGTCTCTTGTCCGATATACTCACTCGTTCTTCTATGATGACTTATGAACCGACAAACACTTGTATTATATTTTTAATTACTATCTTGGGCACAATCCTAAGAATGACCTCGCTCCACCCTTAACCATGACGCGAGTCAAGCGATTATGTCCTCCATTTATATTATGCACATATACACACACATCACGGAGTTTAATAGGAGAAGATTAATACTTGCCCATGAGAGATCGTAAGGGAGGGATGGGTGCTTGACACCTTTCCATTCCGTAACTCAATCCCCGAACCTTTAAACTACTTGGTTTTGCAAGAATTAATATTGTCCTTGATGTCGTTCTCTCAAGGCGGCAACATTCCTTGTGCCTGTTTTATACAAAATAAGTTGATCACTCTATTTATAAATATCATCCCACATCAACGACGATCGAGCATCCTGAGACAGGACACAATCCTTTATGCACACAGAAAAAAGGGAAACGAAAGAGAAATCCACCTAGGGAGATGACCCTCGAATCCTCCTACCCCCCCCCCCCCGAATACCATCGGAATGGCCACAGTAGCGACCCCGGTGGGGGCTCATTTTAAAAGAATTAGACTCTATTTTTGCATGGGCGTTATTCATTTCTGCATGTGTGCGTATGCACCCACCTGTATGTTCTATTTTCTCCTCTATTACCTTTTTTTGTATATATCTCTCACGTATATATCACTTTTCCCTCACCTGTACACTTCACACACTTGCACTTAGCACCACTTTGCACTCACATGCATCACACACCACTTAGAATGTCCATGCTTAGGCTTCACTAGCACAGGACCACACTCCCCACTCTTCTAAATATGATCACTTACACATATCACACACCACTCGTAGGTGATCCATGTATAGGCTCACTACCACACACACTCACTTGTATATATTTCCATGTCACTTAATCACTCACACGTATCCTTGTGTATCATAGTCTCCATGCTAGATTTACCTTTCGTAATATATGTATATGCTCCTCATTACTATAGTATTCCCTTTACTCATCATACAAATAAAAAATGATAAAAAATACTCTCTCTCCATGATATGTAAATTAAAACTCATGCATTTTTTCATACTACACCAAGAGCATGGCTATATTGACCAAAATTTGGTCCCGTACTGAGGGGTCACTTTATGATGGGCGCTAGTCCAGCGAGTCACAGTTAGCCTAATCGATATGACTTTCACCTTACATTGTCCACGTACCTTCGATGTATATTGAACGGTTCTCCCTCCATTGTAATGTTTGACCAAACTTACGATGGGAGGTATATAGTAGGGAACTCGTACACGTACATCAAGTATATCGAATTCTCTCTCACATGTATTGTCCCCACGAGGAATATAGTGAGGAAATTCACGTACACTCGAGTATATCAAATGGCTTGTCCACATATACCAATGAATGATTGCCCTTATAGGAAAGAGGTATATCGTGGAAGTCATGCCAAAGGAAGGAACCTTTCCACTAACCCAACAATTGCATAAAACTCATATAGGTGTCAAACCTAGGACACCCATACTTAGTTTGTCGGTTACCATGCGAAACTCTTGTAAGGACATTTTTCTCATGTCCAACATTTTACATTTATGTATGTCGTACGCCGCTACATTTGGCACGTCACCTCACGATCTCACATGACGGCCTCTATCCGAATTCTGGGAATCAAGCATCCAACATCTCCATCATGTGTCCCACATCGTCCTCAATAACTTCACATACCATGCTTTTAGGGTCTATATGCTAGTGGTATGCAAGAGAAGTCAAATCAATGAAAGAAGTCACGATATGGAAGTTCAAGGGCAATTTGGTAATTGTACATCCACCGTCCGGAGGATAGGTCAACTGGAAAGTTGAAGAGCTTTCCACAACAAAGATACTGGAAGAAACGGCATCTCATTCCGAGCTACGGTGAAGAAGATATGGCCCTTTGAAGATGGAGAGAATTCCTCGAAGGAATCTGGTTCCTGAGGATCGGACCGATCCGCCTAAAGAGACCGGACCGATCCGACTGCTAAAGTGAGGCCAGTATACCCCGGATCCATAGCGAATCGATGAAGATAAAAAGCCAAACCGATCCGATGTCAACCGGATCGATCCGCATGCAATTAAAAGAACCGATCCGGTATACCGGACCGATCCGCCCATCAACCGGACCGGTCCGCCTGGGATAATTACGAGCAGTCCCAGTGTTTGAAAACTCTTTCCTTGGTTTTCTTATTTATACCAACTTCGGGAGAGTTATTTTTTAAGACTTTGATACACGATTTCCAGAGCAGAGAAAGCCCTAAGTCTTCACCTATTGAGTACCAATACTCTAGGTATTTTGATTCACACAAATTCCATACATTTGTGAATCCTTTTGGTAACCCAGGAACGCAGTTTTGTAGTTCAACCCTGGTGGAGGAGACCGTTCTTCTTCTCCATTGCAGCCCTACTGGACAGGGATAGTTCCAGCTGCCAGCCCTACTGGAAAGGGATAATTCCAGCCGCGACTATAGAATCCGATACCTGAGGGTAATTCTTAGTCAACTTGTATTTTCATTGTAATCCGATTGTAAGCCGTTTTCTTACAAATTATAGTGAAAATAAATGGTTTTGCCCCTGTGGGGGATTTTTCCTTAAACTTTGTGTGTTGAATATTTTGTGCATGATCTCATATTGTTTCATTCGCACCTAGTTGCATGCTTAGGGTTAATTTGGGTACTCTCAAATTGGTATCAGAGCGGGTTACGCTAATTTATCGCGTGATCCTGATTTTTCGAGGATTTACTTTCTGATACAATTTGTCTACTCACGTTTTCAAATTGGTATCAGAGCCTGTTACACTAAGTTATTGTGTTTTGATCCTGATTTTGCAAAAATGGATTTTCATGGTTTTGATGATCTTCGATGTCAAATTTTTGAAAAAATTAATTGGAAAATTCACACGAACTCTTGTTTTAAATCTTCTGTTGAAAACGAATCTGAGAGGTGTCCTTGTTGTGAGGGTGTTGGTCACACGTTACATGAGTGTACCACAAATCTAAAGAAGAAATTGAATAAACCGATTTCTCATGTTTCTACCTTTAGTGATTGTGATTCGGAAGAAGAAGTTTTTTATGCTTCTAGGCGAGAGTTTCCCATCCATGTGATTAGTGATAGTGAAGGTGATGGGAGTGTGGATGAAAGTGAGGAGGAAAGTGTAGATGAGCATGACTTGCAAACTGCTTTCAATGAACTTTATGCTGAAACTTTGAAAACAAAGAAAGAAAATTTGAAATTAAAAGCTCAGTTGAAAGAGTGTGCCATAAAAAATAATGATTTTTTAGTTGAAGAACTTAGGGCTCATGTGAAAATTTTGAAAGAGAAGCTTGAGTACGTCGAGGGTGAGAGAGATAGTCTTAGAGGGTTGATGGAGACTATGAAAAAGGAGCTTTTAGAGTTTGAGGATTCTAAACGAGTACTTGAATCTAGGATAGGTGAACTTGAGATGAAATTGAAAGATTCAAGAAAAGTGAAATTTGATTTGGAGTCTAGGTCTGAAAAACTTGATAAGATTTTAGGCACAGTCGAGATCAAAACGGATAGAGGTGGGATTGGTCTTGAAAAATATGTTGCACCCATTCCCACACGTGTGAGAGATCCCCCTAGGATTGTTAAGAAAGAGACACCTAAGGTTGTTAGGAAAGAGCCCCCTAGGAACATCGTGAGAGTGCCTCCTAGGATCATTAGGAGAGACCCACCTAGGCAAATTCGGAGAGAGCAACCAAGAAATTTGAGGAGAGGGCCACCTTTAGGTAACACACACCGCCCGATTTACACTTGCACACATTGCGGTAGGCAAGGTCATCTTAGGCGATTTTGTTACAAGCTTTTAAATGGACCTAGGAAGGTTAATGAAAGAATAAATTCGATTCCCAAAACCCCCACACTTCGTTACACATCAATTTGGGTTAGAAAATCGGATTTAAAAGCTTATGGTTTATTTGTCCACGATTCCCGTTTGCTTGCACGTGATTCACCCATGTGAAATCTTTTGGTTGATTGTGATTTCATGTTTGTCATACACTAGTTGTGGTTTCATGTTATATTTTTACTAGTGTGATGACTTGTACTTTTTGTATAAATTCTTGTTTTTGAATTTTGTTTTTGAAAAATACAAAAAGATTTTATTTTGATAAAATTTTTGAAAAATCCAAAAAGATTTTTGTTTTTTGTTTACACCGTTTATGGATGAACACTTTGGATGACCGAGTCACAACATCATTCCATTATTTTCATGTGACTATTTGATAGTGTTTTGAGACAATAGGTCAATTCATCCATGTGCTTTATAATGTTTGGAGTCATTAAGATGTAATTAAGTGTTACTTCCTACATATTTGACTCATGTTTCCTTTAATGCACACATGCACGGATTTGTTTGATTATTGTGCTTGTCTTATCACATGTTGGTTGGGTGTTTTCACTTCAATTCTGTCCTTAAAACGAACCAAGCGCGATAAATTTTGATAAGGAAATTGTGCATATAAAAACCGTTTTCTGAGTTTTTGTGCTTTGTTTGATAACGGGGAGGGGTTGCGAAAGGTAATCATCTATCCTTTGCGCAAAAGCCACCGTTAAAAAGGACCTAAAAAATTGAGGAATTTTATTATCCGAGGTCCAAAGAGGTTAAAAGAGCCCGAAAAAATTGAAAGGCAATAAAAAGAAATTCATGCCAATTATGGGCCATTTAGGTTTTTGCACCAATTCTCCAAATTTTGAGAATTTAGATTACCTCTAAAAGAAAATATTTATGAGGGAGTTTGGTTGGAGAATTAAAACGGGTTTGCACGTCCTTGAAATTCTTAAAAATGTGCTACATAGTTTTGGACGTTATTGGTGTGGAAACCACTTTGACTTTGATTTGTTGATTTGCATAAGACGATGTCATCTAAATTCAACAATTTTTTCACCTAAGGATACTTTTGATGTTCATTCGTTAGGGGTACACATATGCATCGTGCACATATGATTGATTGAGTTGATTTACCTATCGAATGTGTTCACACCCATTCATTCCATTTCCATGACTTGGTTGTTTGAGTCTAAATCCATGGTGTGATTTTTGTATCATATTTGTTCATATTGGTATCCTATCTTTGTATGAAAAATTTTGAAATATTCAAAAATAGTTTCTGTTTTTTGTGTACCGTGGCACCCCGATTGTGCTTATTTGATTCATTCTTCTCATTTTTCTATTTGGGGACATCATAAAAAGGGGGAGAAAGAATTATCATATTATGGGGGAGTTTGAATTTTGGGGGAGTTTTTGAGATATATGCTTATGTTTATCTCATTTCAAAGTCTATACGTCACTTGGTATTTGCTTTATCTCATGTGTGTAGGTACTACTTTGATGATCACTGAATTGCACACCCTGATGAGAAAAGCGTTGAGATTCCCGAAGATTTGAAGATCAAACGATGCAGTCTTATTCACTTGTACTCTTTCAGTTTTGGGTTCATGGAAGGTTAGATTTGTATAGGCAATTTCATTTTTGATAATTCAGATTTTTATGTATGTACCGGCATAGACATAGGGGGAGATTTGTAAGGACATTTTTCTCATGTCCAACATTTTACATTTATGTATGTCGTACGCCGCTACATTTGGCACGTCACCTCACGATCTCACATGACGGCCTCTATCCGAATTCTGGGAATCAAGCATCCAACATCTCCATCATGTGTCCCACATCGTCCTCAACAACTTCACATACCATGCTTTTAGGGTCTATATGCTAGTGGTATGCAAGAGAAGTCAAATCAATGAAAGAAGTCACGATATGGAAGTTCAAGGGCAATTTGGTAATTGTACATCCACCGTCCAGAGGATAGGTCAATTGGAAAGTTGAAGAGCTTGCCACAACAAAGATACTGGAAGAAACGACATCTCATTCCGAGCTACGGTGAAGAAGATATGGCCCTTTGAAGATGGAGAGAATTCCTCGAAGGAATCTGGTTCCTGAGGATCGGACCGATTCGCCTAAAGAGACCGGACCGATCCGACTGCTAAAGTGAGGCCAGTATACCCCGGATCCATAGCGAACCGATGAAGATAAAAAGTTGAACCAATCCGATGTCAACCGGACCGATCCGCATGCAATTAAAAGAACCGATCCGGTATACCGGACCGATCCGCCCATCAACCGGACCGGTCCGCCTGGGATAATTACGAGCAGTCCCAGTGTTTGAAAACTCTTTCCTTAGTTTTCTTATTTATACCAACTTCGGGAGAGTTATTTTTTAAGACTTTGATACACGATTTCCAGAGCAGAGAAAGCCCTAAGTCTTCACCTATTGAGTACCAATACTCTAGGTATTTTGATTCACACAAATTCCATACATTTGTGAATCCTTTTGGTAACCCAGGAACGCAGTTTTGCAGTTCAACCCTGGTGGAGGAGACCGTTCTTCTTCTCCATTGCAGCCCTACTGGACAGGGATAGTTCCAGCTGCCAGCCCTACTGGAAAGGGATAATTCCATCCGCGACTACAGAATCCGATACCTGAGGGTAATTCTTAGTCAACTTGTATTTTCATTGTAATCCGATTGTAAGCCGTTTTGTTACAAATTATAGTGAAAATAAATGGTTTTCCCCTGTGGGGGATTTTTCCTTAAACTTTCTGTGTTGAATATCTTGTGCATGATCTCATATTGTTTCATTCACACCTAGTTGCATGCTTAGGATTAATTTGGGTACTCTCAACTCTACCAAAATTTTGGGTCAGCATAATGCTCGAACTTTCGCTCGATTTTGCCCTTTTTTTCAAAATAGGACACCATCTGTGAACCTGGAAACAAGTCCAATTATGTCTTACATATTTTCGAACCCTAATTTGCCAAGCTCGGGTCTCGTTCGACAATTTTTTCTATATTTAGGCAAACCTAATACAAGTGATAACCTAATAATAACATTTGTCAGGAAAAGTTCTATAAATGTCCAGGGTAGTATCTAGGCATTTCGGTTTTATCCTAGATTCTAGAATATATGTCGTATACCGCTACAGTCGGCTCGTCTCAGCACGATCATATTTCAACGAAATCAATTCGAATTTTGCGTTTCACATGTCCATCATCATCAACATTGTGCATCATGACCATTATCTTCAATCGTGTGTTCCCTGGTAATGGTTTTTCGATTCATAAGGGTCCATATACAGAAGCAAAGATAAATCAGAAACTGGACTGATTCATTCTTGAAGAAAAATGAATCGGTCCGGAACATTTGAAACTTACTGTCTAAACTTTTTGAAATGGACCTATCCGATTAAAAAGAAAAACGAACCAATTCGGTTGGCTAACCGATCCGATGATCCTTTCCAGACCGATCTGACGAATTCTGAAAAATCGGGCGCCCAGATTCTTTACAGTTTCTATAAAATCCATATTCGAGGATGTTTTCGTTTAAGACTTTGGAGGGAACTTTTATCAAACCTAATACATCAAGTCTTCATCATTTTTCAAGACCAAACACTCTAAGATTCACAAACGCTTAGAATTTCAGGTGAATCGTGCTAAACCCAGACATACCCATTCATGGAGCATCTTGTGATAAGAAAGGGTTCTCTACACTGCAGACCTTGGAGTGTCTTGTGGGAAGCTCCTGTTGACAACAACGAACCGATGTCTAAGGATCTTCGTTTGTCAAACTGTATTTCTTTATGTATGTAAGTTGTTACAATCATATAGAAATAAATAATTTTGCCCCTTACGGGGATTTTTCCTCATTTGCTATGTGTGATTAAATATTTCATGATTTGAATGTATTTATTAATTAATCAATAACCATTTGATGTTGACCTACGTGGGAACTTAAATCTACATAATTAAAAATTGTGATTAATTAAATTTGTTTCTCCACTTAACCATAAGGCACGCTCTCAATTTGGTATCAGAGTCAATTACAAAATTTCACCGTGTAATTTTTCGTAATTTTTTTTCCTGAATATCAATTTTTTAATTTTTTATTTGAAAAGGAATTTGTTCAAATGGAGAAATCATTTAGTAAACGTCCAGTTTTTTATGGGTCTAACTATGCATACTAGAAAGATCGTATGAAATTCGCCCTTAAAGCCATTGATGAACGTGTGTGGATTCTTGTTGAAAATAGGTGGACACCTCCCACCATGACTGTTGAAAATGTGACAACTTTAAAATTTGTGTCTCAATGGACAGAGGATGAATTTAAATGGTCCACGTATAATTCTAAAGAAATTAGTGCCATTTCAGGATTCGTCAATCCACACGAGTTTCGACGAATAATGGCTTGTACCACATCTAAAGAAGCATGGGACGTTATACAACTTACCCATGAAGGAACTAATATTTTTAAAGAGTCACACTTACTCGCTCTAAAAAGTGTTATCAAATACGTGAGTGGAACTCTTTATTTTGGCATTTGGTATTCCTTTGATACCAATGACCGCTTGTCCGCTTATATTCGGATGTCGATGGGGTCGGGGATGCAGATGGATGTAGGAGCACTTCTGATGGGTGTTTCTATTTAGGTTTTGCTCTTGTCTCCTATTTGAGCAAGAAGCAAAACTCCATCTCTTTATCCACTACTGAGGCTGAGTATATAGAAGTCGGGAGTTGTTGCACGCAACTTCTATGGATGAAGAAGATGCTGGAGGATTATAGGATATCACAGACACTATGACCATTTCATGTGATAACACGAGTGCGATACACTTATCCCGCAATCCTCTCCAGTGCTCGCGTCGCACAAAGCACATTCGGATACGTGAGCACTTTATTTATGAGCTTATAGAGGAAAAGGTCATATCCTTGAGTTTTGTGTCAACTGACCTTCAGTTAGTCGATATTATGAAGAAGCCTTTAGATGCCCTTAGATTCGAGAGTCTTAGGAAGTTTTTAGGAATTTGCACTGTTAACTGGTGGGTAGTTACATGTCTTGAGCAGGATGTATTTTTCATGTTCATATCATTTGATTCCTATTACTAGACTGTCTCATTTGTATAATTTTGTATATTGCATTATTCTTTATTCTTTGAAAAATACAAAAACTATTTTTGGTTATTTAAGAAAATATGAAAAGTTCGAAAGTATTTTCGATTCTTTTTAAGAAAAATGAAAACTCAAAAATATTTTCTTAATTTTTTTGCACCTTTTATGGTTAGACATTTAGGATAGCCAAAGTCACCACATCATCTTCATCTTTCACGTGACAGTTTGGTAGTGATTAGATATGCTACGTCATTTCATCATGTGCTTTACAGTGTTTTTATTCCCTTGAGATGTGGTTAATGATATATTTCTACATGTTTGGCTCCTTATCTCCTTTATTCCACTCGTGCACGAATCTTATTGAATATTATGCTTGTCTTATGACATGTTGGTCAGTGTTTTGATCTCAATTCTACCTATACAATGAATAAAATGCGATAAAACTTGACTATTGACGAGGTGCATGTTATTCTGTTTCCAGTGAGGACTTTGTTTAATAAAAAATTTTGATGCGTGAAAAATGGGAAGAGAGCTGCGAAAGAATAATAATTTTTGTGACAAATGCCTCTGTTTAAAAGGACCTTAAAAATCATGGCATTAAGAAAATTTGCCAAGGTCATTTAAAAGAGCTGCAAAATTGGGCCAACCTAGTTAGTTATATATGATCATTATATCCATGAGGGAGATTGGTTGGAAATTGTGTTAACGGTTTTGCACTTTCTGAGAAACGTCTTGAAAAAGCATTAAATAGTTTTGGGTGTTATTTTTGTGAAAACCGTGTTAGACTTTGATTTGGCTATTTGGTTAAGTCAATTTCATTTAAATTCACCTCTTTTACACCTAAGGACGAGATTGAGTACATTCATTAGGAGTATCCGATATTCCATTGTGCACATATGTCATGATAGTATGCACTGACTGTCCTATCAAATTTGATTACATCCCTACAATTTTGCTTCCATTGACTTGGTTGTCTTAGTGTGCTTTCCATGGTGTGATTCTGTGTTCTATATTCTGCAAGCAAAACTTTAAAATTTTAAAAAGAGAAAGTGGTTCTTCATGTGACATTCTGTGTTTGCATTTACTTATATTCTACTTATTTGTCTATTAGGGGACATCATAAAAAGGGGTAGAACGAATTATGGGGGAGCCTGATTTATTTTCATTCATAATGATATGCTTGCTCATAATTGATACACTCATTGTTGTTTAGCATTATTTTTCTAGCTGTTGCGTGTCACGGGTACTTGTTTTTTGTCTCATGTTTCAGGTATCAAATTGAGGAATCTTTTTGCACACCCTGATGAGGACAAAGAATGTTTGAAGATTTGAAGATGGTTGAAGTCATTCATTGAGTTTTTCCTATTTTTGGGTTTACTGGAAATTCTACATTATATGACATTTGGTTCTTTTAAGTTAGGGGATCATAATTCGGATTTTGTTTTTATGTATGTACCGGCATAGACATAGGGGGATATTTATAAGGACATGTTCTATAAATGTCCAGGGTAGTATCTAGCCATTTCTATTTTATCCTAGATTCTAAAATATATGTCGTATACCGCTACAGACGGCTCGCCTCAACACGATCATATTTCGACGGCCTCAATCTGAATTTTTCATTTCACGTGTCCATCATCACCAACATCGTGCGTCGTGTCCATTATCTTCAATCGTGTGTTCGTGGTAACGGTTTTCCGGTTCATAAGGGTCCATATACAGAAGCTGAGATAAATCAGAAACCAGAACGATCCGGTTCTGAAGAAAAATGAATCGGTTCGAACCCCTCGAAACTTATATCTAACCTTTCTGAAATGGATCGATCCGATTAAAAAGAAAAAGGAACCGATCTGGCTGGCGAACCAATCCGATGATCCTTTCTGGACCGGTACGATAAGCTCAGAAAAATTGGGCGCCCGGATTCTTTACAGTTTCTATAAAATCCATATACATGGATATTTTCGTTTAAGACTTTAGAGGGAACTTTTATCAGACCTAATACATCAAGTCTTCATCATTTTTTAAGACCAAACATTCTGAGATACACAAACACTTATAATTTCATGTGAATCATTCCAAACCCATCCATACCCATTCATGGAGCATCTTGTGTAGAGAAAGGGTTATCTACACTGCTCACCTTGGAGCGTGTTATGGGAAGCTCTTACTGATGACAACGAACTGGTGCCTGAGGGTATTCGTTTGTTAAACTGTATTTCTTTATGTATGTAAGTTGTTACAATCATATAGAAGTAAAATGGTTTTTCCCCTTATGGGGATTTTTGCTTATTTGGTATGTGTGATTGAATATTGCATGATTTGAATGTGTTAATTAATTAATCAATCACCATTAGATGATGACCTAGGTGGGAACTTAAATCTGCATAATTAAAAATTATGATTAATTAAATTTGTTTCTCCGCTTGAACATAAGGCGCACTCGCAACATTAATAATAATAATCATCATCATGAGATTCCTCTCCTTTGTCCCTCCTTTTTACGAAAATGCCAAAACTATTTTCCTCCCTCTTCGAATATACCAAAAAATTTCCCTCCTACTTTTGAAAATAAATTCAAGTCGTTTTCCCTCTCAGGTCGATCGCATACTCGATTTAGGCCTAGTTACCTATTGGCTTCAGTCCTCGGTCAAATCCCCTCGAAGATCTTTGGGTTCTTCTACTAGTTTATCTGAGTTTGGGATTTACCTTCACGAGCTCTTCATAGAGAACACCAACCAAGCACCGAATGTGCAGCCCGATCTGATGATCGTTTTAGCCTGGCTGAGTGCCAAGATTAACAACCTTCAAATCGAGGTATATGAAATACAGAATTATCTATCCCATATTCTCAAAAAACTTGAGGTTCATGTTCCTCGTGCCATGGGTTCACCCATTATCGAACCTATTTGTGTCCTAGGAGAGTATTATCATGCTTCGCGTTCCATGCCGACTAATGGTTCACCATCAGCTCAACTTACTATTCTTAACCTTACCCAACCAAGGGATGACTTGCCAGTACCCGTGAATCCTAAGGAGGAGTAACTAAACAAAGTCAAGGAAGACCTCAAGCTACTATCAAAGAAGTTCGACCAAGTCAAGATATTCGGGAACTACATGGACTACTCCCATATGTCTTCCTATCCTAAATCCCGACTGCCAGAGAAGTTTAAGATGCCAAACATTGAGAAGCTTAGGAGAAACAGGCACCTAGTTGTTCACCTTAAAAGCTATCATGGAGCCATGATCCTCCTTCGTGCCTTCGAAGAGATAATAGCCCAGATGTTCCAACAGATCTTGAAAGAAAGAGCCCTCCGTTGGTTCTGTCCCTCGAAGAATAAAAAATCCGTAGTTGGGAGGATGTCGCATGAGAATTCATGTCTCAATACAAGTACAATGAGGCCCTAGAGGTTACATGCTGATGTTTTGAGCTTCTTATGCAGAACCCTGGGAAAACAGTCAGTAACTTCATAGGAAGGTGGAGAGAGAAAGCTACTACCATGACCAATAGATCCTCTGAGGAGGAACAAGTCAGTATCATGAAGAAGAACTTCCTGCCTCATATACGAGCATCCATGGGAGGACAATACTACCCACACTTCTCAGTCCTTCGAGGGGATAGTGTAGAAATTTAGGAAGGCATTACCAAAGTCAAATTTGAGCCAAAGAAATTGACCGGACAGTTCACTCCCCTAAAGTATGAAAAAGCCCACCAGTGCTACAGCCACAATCGTTTTCAATATTTCCTAACCTGCTACCTCTTGGGCACCAAAAATTTTCCCCAATCCTACCAAAAAAGAGTACACTGAGCTCCATTTTCCCATATCCAAAGTCCACCAGGCCCTATTGAGCCGAAACCTCATAAAACCCTTAGACCTTTATCGACTCCTTAAAAAATTTCAAAATTGATGCCCATTATGATTTCCACAAATTCGTTGGCGATAATATCGACCGATGCTTCCACCTTCGGAATGTCATCAAATATTTAATTGTAACTGGTATCATCGCCCCACCAGCCAATCCTAAATCCAATATTACTCACCACCCACTTCCAACCCATAAAAACATTATCTTTATAAAGAGTGACCTAGAATTTGATCCATTTGCTCAAATCGTGCCCTATAAAGCACCCATAATACATATAATATCATCTAAACCAATCAAAGTTTGTCCATATTTTCTCCTACACCCTGCATTCTTCACCGATCAAGATTTGTCAATCCTCACAAGCGATTGCATTATTGATCTCACCCGGTCTAAAGGAAAACACATGGACTTACCCGCTGTTTTGAACCAACTCTTGGAGTTTTGGATGAAATTGCCCACCGAGCTGACTGTTGATTGTAGCAAATTCAGTGGCTTGTTCATGAAAGCCCACAAATGAGATCAAGAGTCAGATGAATGGGTAGTACCTGTTAAAGAAGTCAGTCTCGATGATGTGATATAGATAGCAGTCGATGAATTCGACAAATAAGTGAAATTCGCAGCATTGATGAGCTACTCACCACTTTGAAGCTTCGAGGACGGTTGGTCCCTTTACTCCTGCACCTCCTTATTAAGTGGGAAGATTTGTATGATGAAGACATCGAGATTATTGAATGTATTTATTTCTCTTGGTAAGAGGAAAAAGTCTCCACTAAATGGGGGGATAGCTTTGACAATTTAGATGACGAACCATGTCGATAAGAAACCAATCTAGTAACCAGTCTGTGAAGAATGATATCCTTCGAAAATATATTGGTGGAAATCAATAAGGAAGCCGTTCATCCAGAGGTAGATGAAGACACGGGGTTCTTATAGAAAATCACATAATCAGGTAAGGAAGACATTATAAAGATCAGATTCCTTATGTGACCGAGATAGATAAGGGAACGGGAGTTGTCGAAGAACTTCCCATGCCAGAAATGACCATCGGAGAAAGCAAAGTCCTTAACCAGCTCAAGGAGACCCAAGCCAATATCACCCTGTGGGGGCTTATATGTCCTCCTAGTTGTACCAAAATTCTCTGATAAAACTCCTCACCGGACATATAGTCCCTCCTTTCATTACTCCTAAAGAAGTCGTAAACATGGTTTTCTCTTTGACCTCTTCCAAACTCCTTTCATTTTCCAAAGAAGAGATATTATAGATCGTCCATGACTATAATTATGCTCTTAACATATTTGTTGAAGTCTTGGGAAAGACAATTCCACTCTCACATATTGATAACGGATCTGCCCTCGTTGTTTGTCCTCTAAGAACCTTCAATTGCTAGGGATTGAAAATCAATGATCTCACTCCCACCTCTGTCGTCGTGCATGCTTACGACAATACCCATCGAGAGGTAACGGGGTCCATAAAACTCACAATAGGGACTAACCCTATCAATCCTATCATCGAGTTCCAAGTCATTGACATACCTGCATGCTTCAATCGTCTCTTAGGCCATCCATGGTTCCACATCATTCGAGAGGTCTCTTCTTCTATTTATTAGAAACTAAAATTCCTCACCAAGGGACAGGTTATCACTATCGTAGGGGATGATGACACTTCAAACACTGCTAGCACTAGTAACCCAATATTGGAGATTCAGTAAGGGACGAATGACATGATCCTCTCTGGCTTTCGAATTGATCCACTTCCCCTTCCAGCAGGAGATAATTTCAACGACCGAGTCTATCAGAAACACGACCCTCATGGAACATCAATGTGATTCAGATATTCAAGAACATGCACTTCATGCCCAAAATAGGGCTAAGGCAATGCTATCAAGGGATACTTGAGCCCATAGTCTTGAAGGAGGCATTTTCTCCCATGTGGCCTTGGTTAACAGTCCTCACAAAAAAAAAAATCAAAGCACTCCAGAGACCACGATACAAAATAAGCTTAGAAGAAAAAAGGATTTTGTTAAGAGACTCTTTGAATGGAAGGTTTCTCAAGGAGGGTCAAAAATTCCCTTTATACATGTTCCCTGAACCATGGTATGACCATGTAGATAAGAAGATAAAATCGAGACTGGAAATCATCTTTAAGACAGCAACTCTTAGGCTGAAGACCACCAATATAAAGTGTAACCTCTTGCATAGAAAACCATGACAATTATCGAGGATTCTAAGGAAGGTGATTTCAAAGACTCATTCAACCTAGATACACTGTGGCTGAGTCTCTTCATAATCTTCTCAGATACCACGATGTTAGACCCATCTACTCAAATCAGAGTTTTTGACATGCCTCTCCTCAACTGGAATGTCATGCATGTCCAACCTCCTTAGATTCAACCTGACCCTACTATCCACCCTTTCCAAGTCTCTTCACCCGATGTTATTGTTCCTTTTTTTGTTATTAATGTAACTGAGACCTCTTTTGACTAGGTTCTTGATGTTTTTTTTCCCCAAAATGAAATAAACAAAGATTTTGAGTATCTTGTTGTGCCTTACATTAATTATCTTGATTCTAATCAAACCTTTGATGATGATGATGATGATTTTGCAAATGAACAATTCTTAACTGATTTTAATAAGGAGAATAACAAATAACTTAATCGTGTTCAAATTAATGATGGGGAGACTATTGTTATACATCTTGATTCTAGTAGCCATCAGCGCGAGATTAGGATAGCGTCCGCCTATAACGAGCATGAGCGTGCATAATTCGAAGAATTACTGAAAGAGTTCATGGAGGTCTTTGATTGGTCCTATGATGACATGTCCGGCATTGGCCCAACAATAGCTCAGCATTAGATCCCAATATTCCTAGATTGCAAATCAGTCAAACAGAAGCTAAGGAATCTCCACATTGAATGGTCATTCAAAGTCAAATAAGAAGTGGTCAAGCAATTGAACATGAGTTTCATTCGCGTAGTTAAATACCCTACATAGCTCGCCAATATTATCCATGTACCAAAGTCAGGAGGGAAAGTACACTTGTGCATCAATTCACGAGATTTGAACAAAGTATCCCCAAAAGACAATTACCCATTATCCAACATCGACATGATCATGGACAACATGACTAGCCATGCCCTCAAGTCATTTGTTGATGGATTTTCTGGATACAACGAGATCAAGATGCACCCCATCAATAGAAAACCTCTCTTATCACCCCATAAGGAACTTTCTGTTGCAATGTCATGCCATTCGGACTCAAGAACATTGGGGCTACCTACCAAAGGGCTACCACAACCATCCTACATGACCTTATTCACAAAGAGGTCGAGGTCTATGTAGATGATATGATCATGAAGTCTAAGACTTGTGATAATCATATTCCCTCCCTTTGAATAATTTTCGAGTGACTACGACAATACCAGATGCGGTTAAACCAACAAAAATGTGTTTCGACATCACGTAAGGAAAACTCTTAGGATTCATGGTTAGTGAAAATAGAATCAAATAAAACCTTGCCAAGCTAAAAGCCATACTTGATTGATATGCCACCACCACAGACGGAGAAGGAAGTTCGAGGATTCCTAGGTAAACTATAGTACATCAGTCGGTTCATCAGCCAACTAAATTTTATATATGAACCCAATTCCAACTTCTCCGAAAGGATTCAACTAAATCTTGGAATGAGGCCTGCCAAAAATCCTTTGGCCAAATCAAGCGATACCTTAGCCAACCTCCGGTGCTTATGCCTCTGTAGCCAATCTCCCCCTGCTCCTGTACTTAACCATCATGGATATTCCAGTATGGGCTTTGCAAGATCAATACATTGAAGAATCTCATAAGTAAAAAGCCATTTATTACGCGAACTGAAAGTTAGACGGGTACGAAGTCAAGTACACTACTTTAGAGAAAGCATGTGTTGCCCTAATTTGGGTTATGAAGAAGTTATAGCAATATATACTTGTCTTCCCCATCTGACTATTATCCGGTATGGATCCCATCGAGTACTTGCTAGAAAAGCCCACTATGTCCTATAAAATGGTCTGTTGGTTGATGTTGCTAACCGAGTTCGATATTGTGTACGTCATGCAGAAAGCTATGAAATGAAGATCCATCTCTGACTAACTCCCTGCCCATAGAAGAAGCCAATGTTTGGGTATTCGATTTCCCGAATGAAGATATTCTCTGCACCTATCAAGAGGACCTCAGATGGAAAATGTTATTTGATGGAGCTACCAACAAGACATGATACAGCATTGGGATACTCCTAATTGCCCCTCATGACTCTCACACCCCCATATCCATTAAACTAGACTTCACTTTCACCAATAACATGACTAAGTATAAGGCATGAACTATAGGCCTCAATATTGCCCTCAAAAAAGGAATCTGACACCTAGAAGTCTTCGGAGACTTTGCCCTTATCCTCAGCCAAATCCTCAAAAATGGAAATTTAAAGGCAAGAAGCTCCTACCCTTCCATGCCTAAATAAAAGAACTGTCCTCCCAGTTTAGATATGTCACCTTCCACTAGTTGCCCCGTGTAAAGAATAGCCTAGTTGATGCCCTTGCTACTCTGGCCTTCATGATTTACATGCCTGAGGGAATAACAATGGCCCATTTCCTAATTCAGAAACAAGCTAAGCCTACTCATTGCTACCATATGGAACTCATTAGCGAGGAAGATTTTGATATAGTCGAGTTATGGTATCATGACATTTTAAGCCTACTCAAACATGGTAGGTATCCCCAAGATGACGATAAGAAAAATCACCCGACCGTTCACAAACTAGTTGCCTAGTACATCATCTGTGATAAAGAACTATTACAGAGAATCTTTGATGGAACCCATTCTAACTACATGGCAGGGGATGATGTTGAAGAAAAAATACAGAACATCCAAATTAGGAAATGAAGGCCCCTCATAAACGGTCACATGCTTGCCAAAAGATCATCCGTCAAGGATACTATTAGACCACCATGGTTCAAGATTTCACAGCCTATGTCCAAAGATGCCTCAGATGCCAATAGTTTGTCAATATTCAAAACTTACCTCCTCAAGAACTATATAACATGACCTCTCCCTGGCCCTTCTCTACCTGGGGCATTGACATCGTAGGGAAGGTTACTCCCAAATCTTCAAACGATCACGAGTTCATCCTGGTCACCATTTATTACTTCACCAAATGGGTTGCCAAAAAAGTAGACAAGTTTAACAGAAAGAACATAATCTATCGATATAAAGCTCCCCACGCATTAGTACTAGATAACGGGATCCATTTCAAAATTAAGGTCACTAAACTAATCGATGAGTACAATATTCAGAGATGCAAATATTTTGTCTACTTACCCCAAACCAATGGTGTTATCAAAGTTTCTAATAAACACCTCAAAACCATAATCAGTAAGATGACTGAGAGTTGCAGAGATTGGGCCGACCAGTTCCCTTATGCCCTCTAGGCTACCGCACTTCAATCAGAAGGCCTACTGGGGCTACACTTTATTATCTAGTGTATGAAATGAAAGCAGTCCTACCCATTGAGCAATAAATACCTTCCCTCCATGTCCTACTCGAAGGTAAAATTGACGAAGGGGAATGGTATGAGAGCCGCTTTAATGAATTATCATTCTTGGATGAAAAAAGACTGAAGGCTCTATATCATATACAGGGGTACCATCACCAGATAGCGCAATCATTCAATCAAAAAGTCATGGACTGTGGTGTCCAGGAAGGATATTATTCCCTCAAAGAGATCATAGAACCCGTTTGGGATCCTAGAGGGAAATTCAAACAGAATTGGAGCGGCCCCTACATCTTGAAGAAAATTTTCTCAGAAGGCAGACCTCAATGGAGAAGAGATGGCGCGTCTAGTCAACTTGCACCATCTCAAGAAATTTAACACTTAATTTGAAATCTCAACATGTTAAGACTCTTCTCATCCCCCTTCTATTCTAAAAAAATAATCCTTAATTTCCCCTACCCAAAACTACGTGGGACCTGATCCTTAAAAACCTATTCGTTTTAAAATAAAACTCATGAAATTTTCAAAACCCCCAAAGGTACATAGCAAACCATACACCTTACATGGGTCCGATCCCCTTATTTTTTACAAAATTCTATTCTATTCGGACCTCTGAGAACTACGGTCTATTTTATCATTTACATAAACAAAAGGATTATGTATGAATTAGAGATTGGTATAGATAATTCAAATGCAAATCTCATCAAAGGGCATAACAAAATATGATCAAAATAAATTTTTATTTCTAACAAGGAATACAAAATTATTATATAAAGTATCAATGAAGGGAGTTAAATAAACTTCCCTCCCTTCCTCTGACCAAACCATTCTTAAACAAACCTAACCCTTACCAAGCTACACCAAAAATTATTCCAAACCCCAAAAATACAAAACACAGAAATTACCATAGCTTTACAAAAATCACTAAAGCTTCATAAAATATTACCTTCAACTATTGAACGTCCCCGCTTCATCATCGTTACCAGCCCCTGGAGGTCCCAAGTCTCCCACTCCTGGCTGACACTCCATATGCGCTCCATGGATCGATACACCTTGAAAAGCTTGGACAGAATCACGTGACTATTTTCTATGGTGTCGAAGGAAATGAACCACCTTCGATAGGTTTCTTCCGGCATGATTTTCTCAATTTCCTGCTTCCATAACCACTTTAAGTAGTCCCCAGACACATGCCAGGCCCCTCCCATAAATTGTGACTGACGGATATAGGGCCAACGGCTCTTCCATAAAGAGCCCAACATCATACTTAGTGATTCAATCAAATCCTCCACCGAGAAGAAATTTGTAATGCGAAGGGGGAACAATTTGTTCCCACCCGACTCGGCACAGAAGCTGCCAGGGGAATGAGACACCCCGCCTAATTAAATACCGGACTATCACTCCTTTATTAAATTAAATCAAGGTGAACAGGTCCATTCTTAGCATCACTGTCGAAAAATAAATTTTTCCCAATTTAACACCCTGATTAATTAAGCTAAGTGTCAAAACCATTTTCATACATACTTTCCAAATTTTATTTAAAGAAAAATCATTTATTTTATTAACAACATTCAATAAGTAAGAAATCACACCACATTAAATTCTGCAACATAATCCAATTAATTTAATACATTCGTCAATCGAATGTCAACATACGAAATCTAAAGTCACACATCCAAACTGAATAAACCCCATAGTAACAATACTAGAAATAACTGAAATACAAATGTCCAATAACAACGGAATAATGGAAAGAGCTACACATGCCCAACTAGTTGAAAGTACTAAGAGTAGATCCGAATGAACGAGGTCGTCTAATCAAGAGACCTGCAACTCCCACTTAAGCTGCAACGCGTTCCTTCCAAAAGATCCTAAGCAAGATGCCCCTGTGGCTGGGCACCTGTAATACATACATATATATACAAGAGAGAAAGAGAAAAGAAACGGGTCAGAGCCCGATAGTGTGTTTGATTTAAAATACGTTTAGCAAGTATTTAAATTGATACAGGCCAATGCAACAACATATTAGTGCGACACTCTCTTGAGAAATTCTCACCTCTCTTCTAATGTGCACACCTATCGCACTAACCTTACCAACGGTTTGTCTTATCATTTATCGTACTAATCTTCCCAATCATTTAACTTATCTTAGCTTACTCGTAAGAGTCAACACTTAACGATTCAATTGTTTAAAAAGGGTATTTCAATTAGCTACCAAATTCTCATTTTGACTTTATTAATCAATAAAGTTTTCCAATTTCATATTATACTTTCTCAAAATAAGTATCTACAATTTGATCCATCAACCATGTCCTACATATCAAATCACAGTAGGCAGTTCCAGATTTCAGAATTTCATATATATATATTAACTACTCGAAAATATATATATAAAAACAGCACCCCACATAATAACTATGGTGCGGGCATACTCTACTATCCAAATCCCATATCACTCACATTAAGGGGAATACAAATTCGGAATCACTCTCGAATTGTATTAACACATACACAAACTATAGGTTCCAAGTCTCTTAGGACCGTCTGAACTATCACTGCGATAGCCTGTACCAAGGATACCTATACACAAACAATATGAGGCGAAGCATAGATTCCAAGTCTCTAAGAGGAAAGCACATACCCGCATCTCTTAAGACCGTCTGAACTATCATTCCGATAGCCTGTACTAAGGATATCTATCTTCTAGGGTACAAGTCAATATCCCCCATAAAGGTCCCATCGAGATAAGACTGTCCCAGCGCGGAAACCTCAGGGATAGCAAGTAGCGTGGGCATGATTTTCACACATAGATAATATATGCATACACAATCATATAACTATACTAATACTACCATATCAATAATGGGTAAATTCTCAATTCCCATAATTACGTCATTCGCATTTATTTCACATTATATAGTTATCACGTAAAACCATTCACATCTTACTTTAATTTGAGGAACTTTTCCACTTACTACATAACGCTCATGGATTCTATCCTCCCAAGTATAAAATTCAGTAGGTATACACATTTGTCCCAAACGTAACTCTCTCTTACGTGTCTCTCTCTCTTTAAATCATAAATTTACCGACCCTTATGTAGTTATCCCAAAATACACTCTTTGTCCGACATCGAGGGTCCCAAAATCTATTCACATGTCCTACTGGTCTCCCCTATCTCCCAAAACATTTCATTAAGGATGCCCAAGAATTTTCTCACAATAAATTGAATTTAACTCATTTAATAAGGGAAATAGGAGTCTGCCAGGAGGGGTCGATCGATCGAGGTTTGAGGCTCGATCGATCGATCAAGCAGGTCTGCGAAAACTGAAATTCTGCAGTTACGGGTTTCATCTCCAAACACCAACAATTTCCATATTATCTAATCCCAATCGTCCCAGAATTGATGCTACTAACCTTAAATCATCATGTTAGGTATTTTCAACGTAAAGCATGTGAATTTCTGTGATTAAATCATGAATTAACAGCCCCAATTTCATACAAAATCTCAAGAACCCTAAAATTCTCTTAAACATGGTTCTAACAATTATTTCCAGAATTCTCTTTTTATACACATCATAATTTCGTGGTTTAAATTCCTCTACATGGCAAGGGTTTCCAGAATTATCAATTAGACCAATACTACATGGATTTTCCTTTCATAAATCGGGTTTTCCTCCATTAAAACTCATCTTAAGTACTCCTAAACTAATATGAAAGATGCACCAACGAAATAATCAAGATAAACACTTGCCTGGGATTTTTAGAGGTCTGGTTTGGTGCCGAATTCGGTATGGTTGCGTTCCCCGTCTCGCGATCCACGCGTTGGTGGTGGCGGCGGTGCAAACCGTTGAGTTTTGGGCCTTGAATTTTCCTTGAGAGCTCTCTCCTTCCTCTCCTATGGTCGTCACTTGTGTTTAGAGTTTCTAACCCTAGAAGGTAACCTAGGTATCTGATATAACTCCTCTAATTTTCGTGGGTTTAATTACCCAAAAATGTAAAATGACCAAAATGCCCTCCCGGGTTACTAATTAGGCCTAAAAACGCCCCGAGACTCAAACTAAACTCCCGGGTACACTTTTCTGACTATCTCGACCCTTACGGACGCGTTGGCACACTCAAAACGACCATCCGAACAACTTATAAAATATTCACTTTTATTAATTCACATTTAGTCCCGACACGACACAGGCGCGTCCCGACATAAATTTCCAAAATTGCCATTTTATTCACACGTGACAATATTATAAAAATAAATCTCATATATTACTATACTCATCCAGTAATATGCAACAAATAACAAATTTCCAATAATTACTAACTCTCGTCACGCTAGTAAATATTTAGAACAACATTCCGGATTAAAATTAAATTAATTTATCTCAATTAAATTTAATAAATCCCATAATTTAAAAGCTATAAAAATACAGGGTATTACATACTTCCCCCCTAATAACTGAATTTCGTCCCGAAATTCGGAAAATAAGGCCTATCTGTTAGCACAATTCTGGATATCATTTTCCGTACACAAACTAACTACACATTACGGCGCTCAATCACTATAGCCCTTTCTTCACAGCAACATTGTTATACATTCTCATTGGGGACACTTTAGTTGTGCTCCCAATCGACAACATTCGCATAGGTCATGCCTATACGTTATAAATTTCATTATCTCACTAACATTAGGAGGCCACACCTCACTACATGACAAATACTCAGATTTATTCATATACAAAACTCCCATTCTGAGAAAATATTACGAACATTTGATCACTCTTGCTCGCTTAAAACAGTCGTGGAATTCTACCACATTTATCGGATGTTCTCTCGACCGATCCAAAAATTCTGATTACCTACTCTCCTCTAAACATACGGAAGGATAATAGTCGAGGTTCTTCCATAACAAAACCTTAATAAGTACCTTGTACGCGACAAACAGGTACGAGTGCTTCTACAGAGCATTCTTGAAATCATCGTATCAGGATTCCAAAATCTCCTTTACGTGGCTCCACAAATCTTTAATCGCCGTGCGCTCATTCCCTGGCTAAGGGTGATACATCCTACTCGAAACGAAATCTTTTCTCTGATGGTTCCTGAAATCCCATATCAAAGGTGGGATTCACCAAATCTCATCCTGATTTAGAAATTTATACTGCGCCGGACCATGCACTGGTGCGATCCTTCCTTTCAAAGGAAGTCTGGGGCATACTAGTTAATATTGTAAGCCATCCCAAAGGAATATCAATCACTTCCTTCTCGGTGACTTAATTCACATGTTCGGGATAAACCCTTGATCTTGTTTTGAGGATGGCAACCCATCCAAGAACTTAACCGGCTTCACCGATCTCTTCCAAGTTCAGGAATTTTCGATAAACACAAAATTCTTTGGTTGATTCTACCCTTTCAACCAAACCTTACCTATGGGCAGTGCATGTAGAGACTACTAACTACGTCTCGCTAAACATCGATTCTTCCCTTGAAATGTCTCACATTAAGTGAAACTTAATACTCCCCTTCCTTACTTGTAGTATGTCGAAAGTTCCATCCGTGCTCTTCTCTCCACGAAGCTCACTTCTGGAACTCTTATACTATACTAACATCATTACTCTTTGTATGCGCAAGTCGTTCTCACACTTCACTAATAAAAATTCCGCTCCGGGTGTGCTTCATAACAATTAAATTCTACTCTATTCAAGGAATACCAATTCTTAAATGGCTTCCCACAGCCTTCCAATCAAGTTAGGGCGTGCTATTCTAATTGCACACTTATGTATGGATTATCGCCCCTCATGTGATGTTTAATCCACTCTACCACTTCCACTTTGTTATACTAGTCCCACAAACATATATTTCACATGTCTATTACCACGTCCCTTCGACTCGGACTATTTTAACTGCATCTAACCCAGATGCCCACATTTTTGCAACACCCCAACTGCCCTGGGAGAGCGAACGGCGGCTTCTCTTATCTAGGACTAACTAAATTCAACGGAATAGAAGGAATAGGGCATTCAAATTCCATGACAATAAAAGAGGAATAATAATTCTCAACCTTCCTCAGATAAGTACAACAATTTTCCCAAATAGGTACAACAACCAAAATAAATCACTAACGCTCTATTCATCAAAATGATTACAGGTTATCTCTTTTGTATAGTATAAAGTTCTTTCCAGATAATCCATGCTAAAAATCATTCCAACTCTTTATTCACCTTGTGTTCTGTACGCGGTTATGACATTTGGGTACTCTCAATCACCCTAGAAATCAAAATTCTTAAATTCTCCTTATCATAGTTCCACCCCTTAACTCGTGGGGATAACTTTCAATGCTTTCCTACCACAAAAATCCGGCTCCAATGACCTTAAAACAAAGTTCAACTCCCAACTTACATACATAATTACTTGATCCCATTTCGACCAGGGTATCGAACTCATGGAATAGTGACCAAACGTCTCCCTATTTCCAACCTTACGCTAAGTTTCATGCGTGGGATGTCTCGCAAAGCGAAATCCAAACAAGGAACCCCCCCGATACACTACTACCTAGCATTGTCGGTTGTCGAAATTCGTTAGGCCCTTCGTCCATAGTATATACCCCTTTATTCCGTCCCTTGACAGAAAAGTTACAATTTCTCTCGTAATTATGCTTAACAAAGAACGTTTCACCAATTTCACTATCGTCCCGTATTGGTTGATGGTAATTGGATTTTATAAACCTCGAATGCATACACTCGGAATTCTCGAAATTCCTTTCCCTAATAATAGGGGTATAAATATTAACTCCCACATCCCTAAAGGATGAATATAACAATGCACTTTTCCTATCACTAGGTCCGGAGTTCTAAATATAATACTGAGTCAAATCTTTTCGCTCAATGGTAAATCCCGATACATACGGAATTATACTGACAAAGTCTATACATACTTTGGCATCGAATATCTCGAGCCCACTATCTCCTCCGAAGTCTCTTGGATAGATAATATAAGTGCAAGTCCAACCTTCTTACAGGTAAAGCCTCGCCAAAACAAACATAAAACATGTTGCACCAATGCAACTACTCCGATAGCCTTGCAATAAATGCCCACTATCATACTACCCATTTCTATAACATTTTTAGCAAAAATAATATCATACTCGTGTATTGCATCACTACAACGAGTAACCTCAATAAAGTACAAAACTTGTTAATATACTCATCCATCCTCCGCGGATAGCATTAAAGAAAAATCCCATTACACTAGGGAAAAATATTCACATAATGGTAACATTTATAATTATATGCATTAAACTCGTCTCACATGCTAATATAGCAATGAACAAAATATGGTGACTTGCTCGAGTCACATAAACACGCCTTATCCTCTGACGATACAACTTATACTTCCATCCTGGCAATCGTCTTGACTGCACAAATGGTTTTTGGACGTAACACGTCTGCCCAAACTAAAACAAAATTATTTTAATCGTTGCCTTTTTCTAGGCACCGTATTCTTGTCCTTTTTCTCATTTTGGAACATATTATCGTGAGAGATTTCACTCCGCACAAAAATACCCCAACACTTAATTCACCTATCACCTGTCCTACTAACCAGGTTAGGATTGTCCTTCTCTCGGACATTAGTAGACTCGATTCCTGTTAGCCATCCCGGTTGTTCCATAGCTTTTTAGGCCATAAAGATCATGTTACTATCTATAATAGTACTTACTGAATTTACCATCAATTGGTAAGAATTTAACTATCTGAAGAATTTAAATGGTTTTCCTGATGTGTATCCACATCCCTCTGTGGTGCTATACCACCACCGTTGTATTCAGTCTCATTCTCGACTAAATTCTTCGATTCCTTTAACTTCCCCCACAAGGAAGCGTTATCATCTATTCTGACAAAATATGACAATGTCAACCTCTGAATCATTCGTCCATCAGAATTTCCTCCTCGAGTTTTATCAACTATTATTACGAGTTGGTCTTCCACTTGGAGTCGTTTCCCCCACTTGTATCTACATCTTCCGATACAAAATTCTCTAAAGGTTAAGATTCATATTCACGAATGGACCCCTGACATGCCCTCTCTCAATGAGTTCAGAACCACATTTGCTTCTAATCCTGAACGATTAAGGAAGGAACATACAGTCAGCACTGTACCTAAGGTTCTCCTATAGGTATAGCATTCTACTTCTAAAATTTGTGGTTGACTCCAACCATTATAATTTCGTCCCGAAAGCCAAGAAAATTTTCTCTAAATTTTCACTTTCAGTTTGCCACACTCCATCCTATATTTAAGCCTTTGGATACTTTACCGCCTTTGGTAAAGACACATATAATTTTCGCGTTTCTAAGATTTCCCATTGATAGTCTCTACACGTTTTTGTAATACGTTGGATAAGTTTACCCTTGCACCTCATTTGACTATAACAGCATTTTAAAATCATTGTTGTACCTTAGTCGCCTTTCTAGTCTTGGCTTCTCGTGCCACAATGGAGGTGACCTCGACTACGGTAATCATCCTCGGATATATTGCATAATCTCAACTGAGCCCTACCTCCTGATGTACGCTTAACGGTCCTCTTCTGACATCCGTCATCGCTCGGCACACGCACACATCCGAACGAAATTAGAATTCACTAGTGTATACACATTATAGCAGGAGAACGAAATCTCGTCAAAGGAATCGACAATCCTAAACATAGGGCTCTATAACAAACAAAGCAACGCTGAAAGCATAATAGGCGGTACAGATCCTAAGGACACTAGAACCTGATGCTCTGATACCACCTGTGACACCCCGCCTAATTAAATACCGGGCGATCACTCCTTTATTAAATTAAATCAAGGTGAACAGGTCCATTCTTAGCATCACTGTCGAAAAATAAATTTTTCCCAATTTAACACCCTGATTAATTAAGCTAAGTGTCAAAACCATTTTCATACATACTTTCCAAATTTTATTTAAAGAAAAATCATTTATTTTATTAACAACATTCAATAAGTAAGAAATCACACCACATTAAATTCTGCAACATAATCCAATTAATTTAATACATTCGTCAATCGAATGTCAACATACGAAATCTAAAGTCACACATCCAAACGGAATAAATCCCATAGTAACAATACTAGAAATAACTGAAATACAAATGTCCAATAACAACGGAATAATGGAAAGAGATACACATGCCCAACTAGATGAAAGTACTAAGAATGGATCCGAATGAACGAAGTCGTCTAATCAAGAGACCTGCAACTCCCACCTAAGCTGCAGCGCGTTCCTTCCAAAAGTTCCTAAGCAGGACGCCCCTGTGGCTGGGCACCTGTAATACATACATATATATACAAGAGAGAAAGAGAAAAGAAACGGGTCAGAGCCCGATAGTGTGTTTGATTTAAAATATGTTTAGCAAGTATTTAAATTGATACAGGCCAATGCAACAACATATTAGTGCGACACTCTCTTGAGAAATTATCACCTCTCTTCTAATGTGCACACCTATCGCACTAACCTTACCAACGGTTTGTCTTATCATTTATCGCACTAATCTTCCCAATGATTTAACTTATCTTAGCTTACTCGTAAGATTCAACATTTAACGATTCAATTGTTTAAAAAGGGTATTTCAATTAGCAACCAAAGTTCTCATTTTGACTTTATTAATCAATAAAGTTTTCCAATTTCATATTATACTTTCTCAAAACAAGTATTTACAATTTGAGCCATCAACCATGTCCTACATATCAAATCACAGTAGGCAGTTCCAGATTTCAGAATTTCATATATATATATTAACAACTCGAAAATATATATATCAAAATAGCACCTCACATAATAACTATGGTGCGGGCATACTCTACTATCCAAATCCCATATCACTCACATTAAGGTGAATACAAATTCGGAATCACTCTCGAATTGTATTAACACATACACAAACTATCGGTTCCAAGTCTCTTAGGACCGTATGAACTATCACTGCGATAGCCTGTACCAAGGATACCTATACACAAACAATATGAGGCGAAGCATAGATTCCAAGTCTCTAAGAGGAAAGCACATACCCGCATCTCTTAAGACCGTCTGAACTATCATTCCGATAGCCTGTACCAAGGATATCTATCTTCTAGGGTACAAGTCAATATCCCCCATAAAGGTCCCATCGAGATAAGACTGTCCCAGCGCGGAAACTTCAGGGATAGCAAGTAGCGTGGGCATGATTTTCACACATAGATAGTATATGCATACACAATCATATAACTATACTAATACTACCATATCAATAATGGGTAAATTCTCAATTCCCATAATTACGTCATTCGCCTTCATTTCACATTATATAGTTATCACGTATAACCATTCATATCTTACTTTAATTTGAGGAACTTTTCCACTTACTACATAACGCTCATGGATTCTATCCTCCCAAGTATAAAATTCAGTAGGTATACACATTTGTCCCAAACGTAACTCTCTCTTACGTGTCTCTCTCTCTCTTTAAATCATAAATTTACCGACCCTTATGTAGTTATCCCAAAATACACTCTTTGTCCGACATCGAGGGTCCCAAAATCTACTCACATGTCCTACTGGTCTCCCCTATCTCCCAAAACATTTCATTATGGATGCCCAAGAATTTTCTCACAATAAATTGAATTTAACTCATTTAATAAGGGAAATAGGAGTCTGCCAGGAGGGGTCGATCGATCGAGGTTTGGGGCTCGATCGATCGAACCTTCGATCGATCGAAGCTCTGGGCTCGATCGATCGATCAAGTAGGTCTGCGAAAACTGAAATTCTGCAGTTACGGGTTTCATGTCCAAACACCAACAATTTCCATATCATCTAATCCCAATCATCCCAGAATTGATGCTACTAACCTTAAATCATCATATTAGGTATTTTCAATGTAAAGCATATGAATTTCTGTGATTAAATCATGAATTAACAGCCCCAATTTCATACAAAATCTCAAGAACCCTAAAATTCTCTTAAACATGGTTCTAACAATTATTTCCAGAATTCTCTTCTTATACACATCATAATTTCGTGGTTTAAATTCCTCTACATGGCAAGGGTTTCCAGAATTATCAATTAGACCAATACTACATGGATTTTCCTATCATAAATCGGATTTTCCTCCATTAAAACTCATCTTAAGTACTCCTAAACTAATATGAAAGATGCACCAACGAAATAATCAAGATAAACACTTGCCTGGGATTTTTAGAGGTCTGGTTCGGTGCCGAATTCGGTATGGTTGCGTTCCCCGTCTCGCGATCCACGCGTTGGTGGTGGCGGCGGTGCAAACCGTTGAGTTTTGGGCCCTGAATTTTCCTTGAGAGCTCTCTCCTTCCTCTCCTATGGCCGTCACTTGTGTTTAGAGTTTCTAACCCTAGAAGGTAACCTAGGTATCTGATATAACTCCTCTAATTTTCGTGGGTTTAATTACCCAAAAATATAAAATGACCAAAATGCCCTCCTAGGTTACTAATTAGGCCTAAAAATGCCCCGAGACCCAAACTAAACTCTCGGGTACACTTTTCTGACTATCTCGACCCTTCTAGATGCGTTGGCGCAATCAAAACGACCATCCAAACAACTTATAAAATATTCACTTTTATTAATTCACATTTAGTCCCGACACGACACAGGCGCGTCCCGACTTAAATTTCCAAAATTGTCATTTTATTCACACGTGACAATATTATAAAAATAAATCTCATATATTACTATACTCATCCAGTAATATGCAACAATTAACAAATTTCCAATAATTACTAACTCTCGTCACGCTAGTAAATATTTAGAACAACATTCCGGATTAAAATTAAATTAATTTATCTCAATTAAATTTAATAAATTCCATAATTTAAAAGCTATAAATATACGGGGTATTACAGGGAAATAGAAGGTAATCTATTGAAGGCCCACCAACCGTACATATCGATTCTCTCTAAGCTACAAGATAGGTTATAACCCCCCTCCCCCCCGGCTATGGAACTAACCATCGAAGACATCGGGCTTTATGCTCCATAAACCAGTTAACCTGGCTCTCTATAGATGGGTTGAAATTAAAAAGGTGGAATAAAGAAATTGGGGTCAAAAGTCAAGGGATATTCAGGAGGGGCTACAAGGTGAAACATAAACAGCATTATGAAGCTCCCTCTCAGAAAGTCGAAACGACCCTCCTTTCAAGCATCTAGATTGTTCAGGGTCTCAGCCAGCACCCCCATCACAGGATTATGGTGGTAAGACATCCACTCCGTTATAGTAGCCACTTGGGGATCCGTTGTGAAGTCCCCCTATCACCAGTAATAACCTCGAAATAAGGCCCAAGGTGACAACTCCAGCAAATCCAGCATCCTCAAAACACCACAGGCTCACTGAATACGTAACCACCAGATAAGAATTGCCCCTTCAGTAACCAATGATCGAGCCATCGCGAAAGAAATGTGAAGCAAGTTTAATAGGAATATCCAAGGAAAATGGGAAAAACCAGGCATAACCGTCGCCACACTGGGGATGACCCCCAATATGGAAGAGAATTCCTTATAGGCGAAATGCACCTCATCCAGGCCAAAACAGAAAAAATGGTCCTTAAGGTACCAAAACTATACCACTGCTGCCAATAGGTTCCAACCTATGGATTGGTTACACCAAAGTGAACTCGGTGCAAGTTGAGAGCATCGTAATTGACGTTGTATAAACACATGGCCTCCAGACCATCAAGATAAGAAGCAAATCCTTCATACATGGGAAGATCCATTGGAGAATGACAAATATGAAGAAAGAAGAGAAATTTAGGTAATGGTGGAGAAAACCCATCCCACGCACCTCTTTTTGTACTCAAGACCCTTAGCAAAAAAAAATAAGAGCTCTAGAAACCCGATTAAAGTTCAACCCCACAAGAGTACTGTGATGTGCAGGAAAGTGCAATCAAGGCCTATGGTTAACTTGACTCCATGATGATAGGCAGGTCAAGGGGTATGCCAATCAGTAAACCCACCCACCCCCCCCCCCATTTTGAAAATTCCATCTTTCCTCTTTTATCAATATCAATTTCAGAAAAATCCCCATTTTTAAAAATTTCCCCGGGGATATTTACTAAGTTTTTCTCTCAAGAAAATCATTTTTAGTTCTCAAAATAAATTCTTACTTAAAAATCTTTTCCACGAGTTAATTACTTTCACTCCACTTTTCTAAACATTGTGCCTTTCATTATCACTTCTATACCAATCTCTATCTTTGCATAAAACAAACAATCTTAGTAGAAAATTAAAAGTGCATATAGGATAAATCATTAAATCAAGAAAAATGCCAAAAAAGAAAATGCATGATTCATATATTTTTCTTCACTTAGTTATATTTTGCAGATAAATAAGAAAAACATATATACAAATGGGACTTCGCTCGAACCCTCATCTCTCTCTCTCTCTCTCTCTCTCTCCATCCCTTACCCCCTACGGCGGATGCGCTTTCCCTAACAACGAGCAGTGGATCCTTCACTCCTAATGCTCGAACATTAATCTGAGGTTGCATGAGGTACAAAGCATGAATAAGCTGACTTATAAATATAATTTAACATAGAGGCCATCCAGTCCTTGATGTCCCTAAACCATGAGGTCGACACCCGAACATACTGCAAGGAAAGAAGCAACAAACAAAAAGGCAAATCAATCAGTAAAGAAGAGTCAACAGAACAAGGAAAAGAGAATATACCTCAGGCTGGAGGGCCTCGTATATAAGCCCCATCAACCCAGACACCGATGTATTAGGACGATGTGTCACGCTCGGTTACTCCCCACTTCCCAAATGGAAATTGTAGGACGGGGGAGTAACCTGAATAATCGGAGTATCCTCTGCCATTGCCACCATCGACGACGATGACGTGCCACTACCTGCATTGTGGGTCGATCCCACCAGTGCGCAAGTACCCATACAAGAAGCCATAAATAGTGATGTCATGTTCTCTTCGTTATAGATTCAAGTAGGCATCAACCAGCTTATCGTAAAATCTAGATAATAATAGCTCGATATTGTATCCGTATAGTGCGTATAAGGCTCCCCAATCATCACCGCTGCCCGAGCATTGTTCGACATCTCTATCATCCACCTCATGTACATAGGGGCACCAATGGTTGGGCCTCCACCTCCTCCTCCACAATCTGCCTTACCACCCTCTCCCCTAGGTACTAGATGTACCCAAACTCATACGCGATCAATCGATATATCTACGCATGTAAGCCCGTCACCATCGTATCCCGTGTTATCAACCCTCAGGGATAGAGGGTCACATGCAATCCCCAACATAGAATCAGTATATACTCAAGAAATGAAGATGCCAAAAAAGGACTTAGAAAAGACAAAAAGATAACCTGATCAGTCGTTAGGGCATTCAGAGCTCATCGCACGTCCGCCAAGGACAAAAACTGATTTGACCTCCAGTTGGACTTCTACCATCAGAACATCCGAAAGAAGTCCCCCAAAACCTCAACCTTCGGGGCTATTAACCCCGCATTGTACTCGATCATCTCATAAAACCACGTCTGTAAAAGACGAGAATCAGCAAAAATGGAAAAAAAGAATAATTCAAGGAAATGCATAAAAAAGGAAAGTAATTTCAAACTTACCTCCAAAATATACGTAGCCCTGTAAAAGTTTATCTGCAGCATCGGCTGAAAGCATAAAGCTGGACGTCAAAAATCGTCCTTGGATGCGGTAAGAACCAGAGATGGACGACGTCACCACTAAAAATCCACCCAATAGAAGTTTAAAAAAAAGATGGGCCATATGTCTCACCTATCGCCCGTCAGTCACATATACCCTCCTCTTCAGGATTTCCTCCTTCAAAGCAAAAATATAAATCGAATCCCCATATATGATCCTACCAACATCCTCCACCGTCGCATGCACCGCCTCTAGTGTCACCCTCATCCTGCGGTCCACCACTATCATAAATCCCTCACAATCAACTGCCATTAACTGCTGAACGTCTATGGGAGTGATCGTCATCTCCCCGAAGCCAAGTGTAGACACCCCATTCTAGCACCCCCTAACCTCTCCTAGGTCCCTAGCACCTCCCTTCATCAGTTTAAGCCTAAGTCATAACCCAAGTACTGACCCAGAGGCCATTGAGCACTCCCGGCCTCCACTTGACCAAAAGTCAAACTCTTTACCTCGATCGAGACAGAATGAATCTTCAAAGGGCAGTGAAACCCCATTCTTACGGTCTGCCTTGTGCGCGATTATGACTTACGGTACGGACGAATGATTCATTTTCCCCTAAAACTTGATCAGGAGGTCATCGGATGCTCCCGGGATCCATTTGACCAAAGTCAACTCTAAAGCTCAACCAAGACTGAATGAATCTTCGAAGGGCACTAAAACCCCTTTTCAATGGTCTTCTCCGTGTGCAATTATGACTTACGGTATGGACGAACGATTTGTTTTACCCCGAAAGGTCACCAAATGCTTTCAGGCCCCCGTTGACCAAAGTCAACTGCCCAAACTGAGTCAAAATCTTTAGAATGTCGAAGTACATCTCCTAAGATTTCCAAGGGTCCACCTTGTGCGCAATTCTGACTTACAACGCGGACGAACAATCCCCGTCTAAAGGACCGACGAGCGCTTCCAAGCCATATTTGACCCAAAGTTAACTCCCGAACCCGGGAGAAGTCCAAAGGAATTTCTTATGTATCTAAAGTACCTTTCCAACATTTTTCCCCGTGCATGATTCGGATCAGCGGTTTGCATTTTACAATCGATTTTTCGAAGGAACCTGAAAGAGACTGCCGAACGGCAGGTCCCGAACCCTGCCTATCGGCAGTGTGCCCAAACACACCTAACGATTGGCAGGACCAGGGATATGCCGATCAGTAATTCCTTGTGCCTATAAAAAGGAGGGCCTAACCTCATTTCTAAAAGGACCCAAGATCTGAAACCTATCACTCTCAACAAGTTCAGAAAACCTCTCTCGAAGTCAGTGTGATTTCCATATCCAAATCCCTTTCCAACCTTCACCTTTCATCATCTTTTTCATCCAACTTAGTGAATTAAGTACCCTCCATCATCACCCAAGTGCAAGGGTTGCTCTCCAACATTCAAGATCAAGCACAAGATCTTCAAGAAGGTCCAACTTTCTCAACTCTCTCTCTAAATTCTCTTAAATTCGCACTAATTTGTTTTATTACTTAGCACTTTTATTCTATCATCTCACATATCCTAATATACTTTTTATTTTAGTATTATTGCACGTCTCTTATTTTCATATAAATAAAACCCAAAAAAATAAGAAAGAGAGGGTTTACCCATAAATTCCAAATGGGAATTCTCACACTTTTCTCACATTTTCCTCACAACTAAAACACTTTTTTCCACACGCGCACACAAGAGAAGCCCCGGTTGGATTTATGGGATAAACCACACCCCTCATTTTACATACGAACTACGTGGACTTTGATGCCTCTATAGGCTACGTAGGCGTCTCGGGGTAAAACCCGAGACTCGAGTCATTTTCCTACTTTTTTTTATTTTTTCCCTATATTCTTTAAACATTACCTCTCTTAGACTCTCTATATTCATATATTTATTCTTAGTGTCATATTATCCCGCATGCGTTATCATTCCCTTATAATGATCGACGCTAGGATAATCGCATAAATCCTATTTTCTAATATTACTTTTAAGAACATTCCTATGGATGACTCGCTTTATCTCTTCCATGATACAAGTTGATGATTCCTATCTCCTCTACATATACACATGAAAACATATCACAGGGAAATAAAGGAAAATAACAATAACCCATGAGTGACCGTAAGGGCGGAATGGGTGCCTAACACCTTCCCATTTCGTAACTTAGCCTTCGGACCCTTCTCGAATCATTTTTGGTTTCGTATCTATCAGTATGTCTTTAGATTTTGTCCTTCGGGATGGCTCTCTTTTCTTTGTTTGCTTTGAGTAAAATAGACTGGCGACTCCATCTCTCTATATTTTCCACCTCATCACCGACGCCGGCCTAAGCGCTCCCAAGAGGGATGCGCGGAACTAAGATCCTCCTGAGAATAAAAAGTGCCCCCTCTATTTTGTCTCTCTCCCACCGCGAGGATCGGAGGGGATGGCCACAGTGGCGACTCCGCTGGGTAATTTTTCATATGAGGGCTAGACTCTATTTACATGGGTGTTTTATTTTCTTGTATATCCCCTATTTGCATGTCCCCCTTTATTATTCATGTGTACCTCATGCTTATTCTTCTATTCACACACTTGTAGAAGACTCTCCATGTACACTTCACACCACGTGCACCTAGGATCACATATATCCACATGTTGCACGTATCACCCATTTATACTTGGTGTACCATTGGTACTTGTACTTTGCTCCCCGTTCGGCATAATCAAGAAAGATACTCTCATCATAAGATACTAATAAGAGAATCATTCATGATTCACACGACATCATCAAAAGAGCATTGGTATTGACCAAATTTTTTTTGATAACTGGAGGGTCACTTCGTGATGGGCGCTGGTCCGACAGGGGGCAGTTAGCCTAAGCGATATGACTCTCACCTTCCATTAGACAAGTACCTTCGACATTTATTGAACGGTTCCCCTGCATCATACCATTTGACAGAAGTCATGACGGGAGGTATATCACAGGTAATTCATTCACGTACGCCGAGTATATCGAATTCGCTCTCACACATACCGTCCACACGAGGTATATAGTGAGGCAATTCATGTACACTCAGGTATATCAAATGGCTTGTCCAAACGCATCGATTGCCCTCAAAAATAAGACGTATATCATGGAAGCCACGCCAAAGGGGGGAACCCTTTCCGATTCACCCAACCAACTGCATACCCACATATAGGTGACAAGCCTAGGACACACATGTTAGATTGTCGGTTTCGACCCGAAACTCTGTGGAAATTTCGGGTCGGCCTGCTGTCCAAAATTTTGAGAATTTTTAAAACGGGACCCTTCCCGTGAGCCTGGTTACAAGTCCAACCATAGATTTACACATATTACACACCCAACTTTTCCAGGCTCGGGTCCCGTCCGGCATTTCATTTTTGCATTTAGGAGAATTTAATACAAGTGAGAGCATAATAATTATAATAATCATGCCGAGACCCGTCTCCCAAAGTATTTCTCCTTTCTTTATCAAAAATCAAAAAACATTTATCCTTTCTTTATCAAAAAAAAAAATTATCTGATCTTTCAATCTAAAAAAATGTCAAAAATATTTTCATTCTTTTTCTCAAAAAATAAATCCCATTTTACTCCTTCTCAGGTCTACCGCACGCCCTTGGACTGGATCCTTATTGGCTTCGATCTTCAATCAAATCACCCTAGAGCTCCGTCCGTTCCCCTGCTACTTCTTCCGAGTCCGGAATCCATCCACTTTCTATGGAGAACATAGATCAAGTACCAGTTGTGCAGTCAGATCTGACGGTAGTCTTAGCTCAGCTCGTGTCCAAGATTAACAACCTTCAGACTGAGGTTCAGGAGATGCAATGAAACCAGGTTCCTGTTCCTCAAGAGCCTGAGGTCCTATTTACTCATGTTATGGATCCACCCAAGCCTATCTTGGTTCCTCAAGAATATCAGCACGCCCCACGTGCCCCTCCTGCTAATGGGCCACCGTCTGCCCAGCTTCCAATACCAAACTTGCCCATCCTGGGGCTAACTAGCCCATGATCCTTGATCCGAAAGAGGAAGAATTGAACAAGGTCAAAGAAGATCTCAAGATGTTAACTAAGAAGTTTGACCAAGTCAGAATCTATGGAAATTACATGGACTACACCCACATGTCTCCTTATCCTAAGGCAAGGTTACCCAAGAAGTTCAAGTTGCCAAATATCGAGAAATTCCGAGGAAGTGGACCCCTGATTGTTCATCTTCGTAGTTATCACCGTTCAATGACTCTCCTTGGGGATTTTGAAGAGGTGATGGCCCAATTATTTCAGTGAACTTTGAAGGATAGCACCCTCCGATGGTTTTTGTCTCTCGAAGAGTCCAGAATTCGTAGCTGGGAGGATGTAGCTTGTGAATTCATGTCACAATACAAATACAATGAAGAGTTTGAGGTCACCCGCCGTGATTTAGAGCTGCTCAAACAGAACTCTGGGGAATCAGTCGGTAACTTCATAGCCCGATGGAGGGAAAAGGCATCCATTATGACCAATCGACCATTCGAGGAAGAACAAGTCAACATAGCGAAGAAGAACTTCTCACCCCATGTTTGAGCAACCATGGGAGGACAATACTATCCTCACTTTCGAGCTCTCAGAGAAGCAGGAGTAGAAATCAAGGAAGGTCTTTCTACAACAGAAGTTGAATCAAAGAAAGTGTCCGGAGAATTCACCCCCAAAAAAATATGACAAACCTACCAGTGCTGCAGTCTCAACCATCAACAACATCTCTCAACCAACCACATCGTGGGTACCAGAAAGACGTCTTGTCCTAGTGCGAAAGGAATACACCAAGCTCCATGCTCCCCTCTCTAAAGTTTATCAAGCCATGTTAAGCCAAAACCTTATCAAACCCCTGGACCCCCGTCCATTGCCAAACCCACTTCCAAGAAACTTCAAAGCAGATGCCCATTGCACCTTTCACCAAACTGCTGGCCATACCACCGACCAATGCTTTCACCTCTGAAACATAATTCAAGATCTAATTGACCGGGGTACCATTTCCCCACCAGCCAATCCTAAGCCAAACATTACTCACAACTCACTCCCAAATCATACTAATGATATTTTCCTATAAATGAACGCAGAATTAGATCCCTAAACTCAAATCACACCCATAAACTCTACGAAACCTATCCATATTTCCTCCTACACCCTATCAGAATTGATGATCAAGCATTGTCACTCCTTACCAGAGCATGCATCACTGTCCGTACTCGTTCTGAAGATGGAAGTATGAAATTATCATAAGTGTTCAACCAACTCCTAGAGTTCGGGCTAAAATCGCCCTCATAGATGATCCTTGATTGCCAGAGGTTCAGTACACTATTCTTGGAAGCACGAAAATGGGCTCGAGAGTTAGACAGTTGGGTGGTACCAACTGATGAAGTCAGCCTAGATGATGTTGTCCAGATCATAGCAGGATTATTCAGGCAAAACAATAATATATGCATTATGATCGACTTACTTGATACTTTAAAGTTACAAGGACGCATGGTCCCTTCACCTTTACTTATCCCCACAGATGGGAAGACTTGTATGAAGAAACCATTGAAGTTGTGGAATGCATTGACTTTTCATGGAAAGACAGAGTTGTTGCCACCGGGTGGGGGGAAGAATTTGAAAATTCAAGTAAAGAGCAAGCTTCAGAGAAAACTGGCCCAGTAGCCGACATGTGTGGGATGATATCATTTGAGTAACTCCTCAGAGAAATAAAAAAAATGGTAGAACAACCTGTGATTGACGAAGAGATGGGGTTCATGTTCTTCCCTTCTTTAGTAAATAACATGACCAGATCATGGAGGCATTATTAGATCCCAAGCTCACTACGAGGAGAGCAAGATCCTCGATCAACTGAAGAAAACTCAGGCTAACATCACCCTATGGGGGCTTTTCATGTCTTCCCAGCTACACAGAAATGCTTTGATCAAGTTTTTCACTGAACCCACAGTTCCTTATTCCACCACGCCGGAAGAAGCAGTAAATTTAGTCGGATCCCCGACCTCTACCCGAATGCTATCCTTTTTCGAAGAAGAAATCCCCAAAATTGGGCTAAACCACAATCATGCACTCAACATCTCCGTCGAAGTTATGGGGAAAATCGTACCACTCTCTCTTGTCGATAATGGATTCGCCTTGAATGTTTACCCATTAATAACCTTCAAATGCTTGGGACTAAAGGAAAGTGACCTCGCTCCAACCTCCGCTGCTGTACGTGCCTACGATAATACTCGTAGAGAAGTGATGGGATCCATAAAACTTGTAATAGGGGCTGGCCCTATAAACCCTGTCATTGAATTCCAAGTTATTGACATCCCAGCTTGTTTTAACCTGTTACTCAGATGACCTTGGATCCACAATATCAAGGGTGTGTCTTCCTCAATCCATCAGAAATTAAAGTTCTTCGCCAACGGAAGAGTCATAACCATTTTGGGCGATGACTATAATACCAAGGGTGCAAGTACCAGTAATCCAGTCCTTGATATACAGCACGGGTCAAATGATATGCTCCGATCAGGATTTCAAGTTGAGCCACTTCTACTCCCAGTGGGGGACGATTTCAAAGAAAGGGTTTGTCCAGAATACGACCCTCATGGCAACGTTAATGTGATTCAGATGTTCAAAAACATGTACTTCACTGAAGAAGGCTTTCCCTCCTTATGGTTTGGGGTATCAACCATCGGAATAAGAGCTCAGAATGATCCGCCAGTATCGACTAAAGATAAGTTTAGACTGCATCCAGACTATCCCAGGTGACTCCTTGAATGGACGATTCATTAAAGAGGGCAAGGACTTCCCCTTTTACGGATTTTCAGAACCTTGGTATGACCATATAGATAAGAAGATGAAGCCTAGAATGGAGATCTTTTTCCAAGAATGCTACCCATGGGCCGAAAGTTCCCAACACCATGTATAACCTCTCATCAGAGATATTGAAGAGATTGAGGAAAGTGACTTCGAGGACTCGTTCAACTTACAAACACTGTGACTAACACTCTGCATGGTTCATTCAGGCACTAGATCACTGGATCCCTCCCACCTGATTAAAGTTGCTGATACACCTCTCCTCAACTGGCATGTTGCGCCAGTTCTACCTGTTGAAATCTCACCTAACCCCAATGTTTACCCCATCTCTTCTTCTATTGTCTATCCTTGCACAAATGTAATCGAGATCTCCTTTGATGACGTTCTCAATGTTGTTTTTCCTATCAATGACATAAATGAAGATTTTGAGTATCTTGTTGTGCCTTACATTAATTATTTAAATTCTAATCAAACTTTTGATGATGATGATTTTGCAAATGAACTATTCTTAACTGATCTAAATAAGGTTAATAACAAATAACATAATCGCGTTCAAGTTAATAAAGAAAAGACGGTTATTGTTAACCTCGGTTCTAGTAGCCAACTACGCAAGATTAGGATAGGGGCTACCCTTGACAAGCATGAGCGTTCACAACTCGAAGAATTATTGAAGGAATGCGTGGATGTCTTCGCATGGTCCTACGATGATATGCCTGGCATTGATCCCGAAATTTCTCAACATGAGATCCCAAATCTTTCAGATTACAAGCCGATTAAACAAAAGTTGAGAAAGTTCTGCACCGAATGGTCACTCAAGGTCAAAGAAGAAGTGGTCAAACAACTGAACGTGGGTTTTATTCGTGTGATCGAATACCCCACGTGGCTAGCCAACATAGTGCCTGTGCCGAAATCGGGAGGGAAAGTTCGAATATGTGTAGACTATCGGGACTTGAACAAATCCTCTCTAAAGGATGATTATCCGCTACCCAATATCGACATGATCATGGACAATGCAGCCAGTCATGCTTTCAAGTCATTCATCGAAGGTTCTGCCGGATACAATCAAATCAAAATGCACCCAGGTCATCAAGAAAAGACCGCGTTCATCACCCCCATAGGGAACCGTTTGCTACACTGTTATGCCATTTGGTCTCAAGAATGCTGGGGCTACCTACCAGAGGGCTGCCGCAACCATCCTGCAGGATCTGATTCACAAAGAAGTCGAGGTCGATGTGGATGATATGATTACCAAATCCAAAACTAGAAAAGGTTATGTTCCCGCTCTTTGAAAGTTCTTTGAACGACTGCGACAATATCAGATGAGACTCAATCCACATAAATGTGTCTTCGGTGTTACAAAGGGAAAACTCTTGAGATTCATGGTTAGTGAGAAGGGGATAGAAGCAGATCTTGCCGAACTGAAATCCATACTTGAAATTCCACCTCCTCGAAAAGAGAAAGAAGTTTGAGGTTTCCTTGGAAAATTACAATACATTAGACGGTTCATCAGACAACCAACCTCCATCTACGAACCTATTTTCAAACTCCTTTAAAAAGATTCAACCAAGGTTTGGAACGAGGCTTGACAAAAAGCTTTTGATCGAATCAAACAATATCTAACCTAACCTCCGATATTCATGCCACCACAGCCTGGTCTTCCCTTGCTTCTATACTTAACCATAACCGACACTGCAGCTGGGGATTTACTAGCCTAATACCTTGAGGATTCCTGCAAAGAAAGAGCCATCTATTACGTCAGTCGCAAATTGGTCGGGTATGAAGTCAACTACACTACTTTGGAAAAAGCATGCGTCGCGCTTGTTTGGGTCACCCAAAAGTTGCGACACTACATGTTCGCCTTCCCATCAAAATTGTATCTCGAATAGATCCCATTAAGTACTTGCTTGAGAAACCCACCTTATCCAGTCAAATGGCTTGATGGTTGATGCTCCTAGCCGATTTTGATATTATGTACGTCATGCTGAAAGCTATGAAAGGAAGAGCCATCTCTGACTACCTCGATGACTACCCCATAGAATAAGCTGATGTCTGGATCTCCGAATTCCCAGATGAAAACATCCTCTACGCCACTCAAGACGAACTTCGATGGCAAATGTTCTTTGACGACGTTGTTAACAAAAAGGGATATGGCATTGGGATGCTTATGATCGCCCTAGATAGCTCCTACACTCCCATCACCATCAAATTGGATTTTCCCTGCACCAATAACATGACTGAATATGAGGCGTGCACGGTAAGCCTCAAGGTTTCTCTCAAGAAAGGAATTCAATGCCTAGATTTCTATGGGGATTCTGCCCTCATCATCGGTCAAGTTCTCAAAAAATGAAAAGTCAAGGACGAGAATCTCTAACCCTTCCATGCCCACTTAGAAGAACTAGCCTCCCAATTCCAATATAACACCTTCCACTACCTACCTCGAGCAAAGAATAACCTAGCCGATGCCCTTGCTACCTTGGCCTCCATGGTCGACATGCCCAAAGGAATAACAATGGCCCCCTTCCTAGTTTAAAATCAAGATAAACCAACCCATGGCTACCACATTGAGCTCATCACCATAAAAGATCCTGAGATAGCCAATTGCTGGTACTATGATATCTGGCACCTCCTCAAGTATGGTAGGTATCCCGATGGTTCCAACAACAAAGTCCGAGCAACCCTCTGAAGACTGGCTGCCCAGTACATCATCTGTCACAAAGCACTGTTCAAGAGAATCTTCGATGAACCCATCTATACTGCATCGTAGAGGCTGACATTAAAGAGGTAATGCAGAGAATCCACAGCGGGGAATGAGAACCCCATATAAATGGTCATATGCTTGCCAAGAAGATCATCCGACAAGGCTACTACTGGACCACCATAATCCAGGATTGCACTGCCTATGTCCAAAGATGCCTTAAATGCCAACAGTTCTCCAACCTTCAACACCTGCCTCCGCAAGAATTATACAACATGACTTCTCCCTGGTCGTTCTCCACCTGGGGTATCGACATCATAGGGAAAGTTACACCCAAGGCTTCCAACGGGCACGAGTTAATCCTAGTTTCCATTGATTACTTCACCAAATGGGTCGAAGCAGAGTCATACGCAATCCTGAACGCCAAGAAAGTGGCCAAATTCATCAGGAAGAATATCATCTACCGATGTGGGGTCCCGCACGAGCTAATGTCAGATAACGGGTTGCATTTCAAGGCAGAAGTCACAGAAGTGGTCAGCGAGTATGGGATTCAAAGACACAAATCTTCTCCCTACCGACCTGAGACCAATGGTGCAGTCGAAGCAGCCAACAAGAACCTCAAAGCCATCATCAGTAAGATGACCAAAAGCTGTCGAGATTGGGTCGACCGGATCCCTTATGCCCTCTAGGGCTATCGAACCTCAATCCGAACCTCTAGTGGGGCTACCCCTCTCTAGTATACTTCATGGAAGAGGCCCTACCCATGGAGCTGGAAATCCCTTCCCTTCGTGTCATGCTCGAAAGCCAAGTCAGTGAGGAGGATTGGCATCAAAGTCGCCTCGACGAGCTGTTACTCTTAGACGAAAGGAGACTGAAGGCATTGTATCACATACAAAGGTACAATCATTATATAGCACAGTCATTCAATAAGAGAGTCAAGTACCGCGGTGTCTGAGAAGGGGATTTAGCCCTCTAAGAAATAGTAGAGCCCATCTGGGACCCTAGAGGGAAATTCAAGCCCAATTGGAGCGTCCCACACATTGTCAAGAAAATCTTATTCGGCGGTGCCGCCATACTCACCAATCTAGATGGAGAATAGATGGCTCGTCCAGTCAACCTGGATCACCTCAAGAAGTTCTACCCCTATTCTGAAATCTCGGCGCGCTACGACTCTTCTCATCTCCCTTCTATTCTAAAAAAAATCTCTTCATTTCCCTCTACCCAGAACTACGTGGGACTAGTCCTATGCAAAATCATTTTTAGAAAAATTAAAAACTTTCAAAATTTCCAGAGGTACGTAGCAGCTCATACATATTACATGATCATGGCCCTTTCTTTTTCAAAAAAACTATTCTTTTCTTATCTCCGATAATGACAGTTCATTCTAACATATACTTGGACAAAAGGATTATGCATGCCTTAGCGATTTGTATAGATAATTCAAAAATACAAAATTCATCAAAAGGCACAGCTAGATGATCAAAAACTTATTTATTTCATTAATAAGAAATTACAGTACAATTACATAAGAAAAGTAATGGATAACTCCCTTCCCCCCCTACCTTCCTAAAAAGTCAAATTTATTCCCATTACAAAAACAAACTCTCCCAGAGTCCTACCCATAGCTACCAGAGGATCCCACTCCATCGTCATCATCTACATTCTGGGGTCCCCAAGCCTCCCCTTACTGAATGGAGTGCCGCATACGCTCCATGGACCAATAAGCTCGAACCAGCCTTAGAAAAACTACCACACCTCCCTCCATGGTATCAGATAAAACAAGCCACCTTTGTTCGGTTTCCACTGCCAATATCTTGCTAACTACTCTTCTCCACAACCACTTCATATAATCCCCAGGGATATGCCAAACTCTCCCAACAGACTAAGAGGGACGGGTCGACGGACACCGACCCTTTCACAAAGAGCCAAGCCGCATACGCAGACGCTCTGTCAGATCTTCTACTGGAAAGAAATCTAGTATCCGAGGTGGAACTACCTGCTCCTAGACAAATTGGCGCAAAATTTGCCAAGAAATATAGAAAGAGGTCTGTCTGAGACCAACCAGTTGGACATAAGGGTATTCCCCCAGCTCCAGAATAGGCAGCAGCTGTCCCCACCAAGGCACTGACCAGTTCAGATTTAGAGCCCCATGCTCCACAAACCAGTACTCCCAGCTCTCAACATCCACGCCCACGCTAATGAAATGGCACAAAAATAGTTGGGTAGAGATGACATAGGGTATTCCTGAGGAGTCACCGGGCAAAATCTTTCAGACAATCACATGAATAGCATCACTGCGCTACCCCTTAAAAAGTTAGAACGACCTTCTCGCCAGGCATCCAAGCCATTCAGAATTTCTGCCAGTATCACCATCACAGGATTATGACGGTAGGACATCCATGAGGTGATGGCTGCAAGTTGTGGGTCCACCAGCAGCTCCCCGGTCACCAGCAATAATTTTGAAACAAAGCCCAGAACGACAGCTCTGGCATATCCAGCATCACCAACCTCCTACAAATGCACGGACCGCAGCACCGCGGGAAGAGAAATCATACCTCCATCCACCAGTAATCTGTCCGTCGAGGAAGAAACACAAAAAAGCCTGACCAACAACTCCCGGGGAGAACGGGAAAACTCAGGGAGAGCCGTAGTAACACCGGGATTTATCCCCAATATGGAAGAAAATTCCTCGTAGGTCGGATAAACTTCTTCTAAGCCAAAGCAAAATACACAGTCTTCAGGGTACCAGAATTGTACCGATGCAATCATCATGTTCCTTTCTATGGGCCGATTATGCCATAAAGAAACTCGACGCTTGTTGTAAGCATCGTAGTCGACGTTGTAGGATCACATCACCTCCAAAGTCTCGAGGTAGTTGGCAAACTCAACAATACCAGGGAGAGCCATCTCACAGAATAAGAGAAGGAGAATGTTAAGGTGTGATGAAAACACTCCACCCTTACCCCTTTTTATACTTGAAAACCCCCACAAAAGACATAGCCTCTGCAGAAATCGGAGGAAACCCTGCCCCACAAGGTACCAAAGGCTAAAGAGAGTACCAATCAAGGCCTTGATTGATTAGACTGGACTGACCTGCCGATAAGCAGGACAAGGGTCTTGCCGATCGGCAACCCCCTATTTTTGGAAATTTACCTTTTTCCTCTTTTGTCAAAATTTAGAAAACTCATAATAAATTGATATTCTCAAACAGAATTTCAAAAATCCCCTTTTCATCTTTATATAAATTCTCGTCCCAAAAATATTTCTTTTTACGGTCTCAGCAGCAAAGTAAAGAGCGCATGTGCTTGCATTCATTCATCATTAACATAATAAAAACAAAAAATTCCATTGCATTACATAGATATTTTTCTATGTTACATCAATTTTGCAAGAAAATAAAGAAAAACAAAAAAAACGGGACTCAGCCAGAACCAACATTCTCCCTCTCTCTCACCTAATCTTCACCTCTCTCATAAGAGCTTCCACCCCTGCGACGTGGTCTCTTTCCCCTGTGGCGAGATGACGTACCACTGCTACCCGAACCAAACTCCTCCCTGGATGAGGCAGACAGGACCAAGCAGGAAGGAATAGGAACAGTGTCCCGAATATGGGCAGTCGTCGAAGATATCCAGTCCCTAATATCCTTCAGCCAAGTGGGGGAAACCCGGACGTGTTGCAAGAAAGGACAGAATCAGTATCAAGAAAAAAGGTCAAAAGAAACCAAAGGAAAAGAATAAAAAGATATACCTCGGGACGAAGGACCTCCTTTGTCAAGCCCAACTCCTCCGGGTCCATCACATGATGACGATTCAACATAGGCACCATCCCTCCATCAGCCCGTTGGATGTTGTATGAAGGGGTATGCAACTGCACAAAGGGGACCTCTGAAGCCGTCGCTGCCGCAGATGTCGACAGACCGCCACTGCTATGGGAGGATCCCACTGGCCGACTCGAACTCGCAGGAGGGAAAGGAAGTGCATCATATATGTTAGACACCACCAGCCAGCTCGTCACGAAGTCCATATAATCATACGACACAGCCGTGTCGGTGTATAGCAGATAGGACTCGCCAATCATCACCGCAACCCTCACATCCTCCGGTAACAGCCGCTCCTACCTCATAGACATAGAGGGCCTCGCGGGTGGCACCACCACCTCCTCCTCAGCAATTTGTCGGACCATCCTCTCCCCGAGATACCAAGAGTGGCCAAACTCATGCGCCAGCAAACGCCTCATCTGCACAATCATCCCAGTCAACCCCGTGTCTTGAACAGCCGTCCCCAAGGGTAAAAAGTCATCTGAAAAATTCCCAGCAGATACAAGTCAATGCAGAATCCGAATACACAAAGACCAAGACTGAAGAAAGAAAAGTCTTACCCTATCACTGGTCAGGCCATTCAAGACCTGGCGCACCGCCTCTAGAGAGAGAGACTTCCTCGACTGTCGACTGGCCCTCCGCCACCAATACAACCGACAAAAATCCCCAATGGTGTCATCCTTCAAAGCAATCAGCTGGGTATTACACCCAATCACCTCATAGAAACACGTCTTCCAAAGACAAGAAATTCATAATTAAAAATAGATGCATAAGATAAATGCGAATGCATGAAAAGAAAATACGCAAACTAAAGAATACCTCAAGAAGATACGTGGCTCCAATAAAGGTCTGCCGGCAGCACTAGCTGAAATCATCCAGAGAAAAATAAAGGGTCGCCAAAGTCTCTCTCCCTCAATTATAGAGAAGGATATTCGAAAACCTCCCCCAAACCTACCGATCAATACTGACCCTTTACCTTCTCGAGGCAGTCCAAAAGTCCATGCCACTGTCGAATGCCACCTCCACACCATGCCGACCGGTACCCCCCTCAAAATTTCATACAGAAATTCCCAAAAAATACCAGAAGACCCTAAAAAATCCACATAAAATTACCAAAAATCCCGAAAAAGATTTAGAACATGTTCACCAAAAAAATATCGCACTCCCTCAAGAGGAACCTCCATTTCCCCAGCGAAACTCTCAAAATCCAAGTGAATTTCCCCCCGACAACGTCCCCGAAGGACCCCTAAAGCATCCCAAACTTCAAATCATTTCCTATTTCCCCAAAGGCCTCAAATTTCTCCAAAAAATACGTCCAAAACCTAGACCACCTAATCATTTCCCCAACATCAAATTGGTTGTTCCCCCGGTAAAGTCACCAAAGACACGAAGATTTCCCCAGCAATCAGCCCCCATCTCAAATCAAAATGGTAAGGTAATTTCCCTGACAGAGTTCCCCAACTTAAGCCCTCAGAATTGTCTTCGACCCGCAGAATTGGTCATCTCAAACTTAAGCCCGCAGAATTGGCTTCAACCTGCAGAATTGGTCATCACAACTTAAGCCCCCGGAATTGACTTCGACCTACAGAATTGGTCATCTCAATTTAAGCCCTCAGAATTGGCTTCGACCCGCAGAATCGATCATCTCAACTTAAGCCCTCAGAATTGTCTTCGACTCATAAAAACGGTTATCTCAACCTAAGCCATCAGAATTGGCTTTGACCCGCAGAATTGGTCATCTCAACTTAAGCCCTCGAAATTGGCTTTGACCCGCAGAATTGGTCATCTCAACCTAAGCCCTAAGAATTGGCTTCGACCAACAGAATTGGTCATCTCAACCTAAGACCTCATAATTGTCTTCGACCCGTAGAATTGGTCATCTCAACTTAAGCCCTCAAAATTGGCTTCAACCCGCATAATTGGTCATCTCAACTTAAGCCCTCAGAATTGGATTCGACCCATAGAATTGGTCATCTCAACTTAATCCCTCGAAATTGGCTTCGACCCGCAGAATTGGTCACCTCAACTTAAGCCCTCAGAATTGGCTTTGACCCGTAGAATTGGTTATCTCAACTTAATCCCTCAGAATTGGCTTCGACCCGCAGAATTGGTCATCTCAACTTAAGCCCTCTAAATTAGCTTCGACCCATAGAATATGTCATCTCAACTTAAGCCCTCAAAATTAGCTCCGACCCGCAAAATTGGTCATCTCAACCTAAGCCCTTAGATTCGACCCACATAATCGGTCATCCTCATCCTAAAGCCATCAGAAATGGCTTCGACCCGCATAATTGGTCATCCACATCCTTAGGTCTTCAGAATCGTCCACAACCCTATGAATAGGTCATACACATCCTTTGGTCCTTAGAATTGGCCTCGACCCCCTGAATCGATCATCATCATCCCTCGGGTCTTCAGAATCGACCTCTTTCAAAGGCATCATGCGGTGTCTATTCGACGGCTATTTTTTATTCCAAAATCACCTGTTAAGGGGATCAATAGACACCCCATTCTAGTACCCCCTAACCTCTCCTAGGTCCCTAGCACCTCCCTTCATCACTACAAGCCTAAGTCATACCCCGGGTACTGACCTAGAGGCCATCGAGCACTCTCGGGCTCCATTTGACCAAAATTTAAAGTCTTTAGCTAAACCAAGAAATAATGAATATACAAAGTGAACTGAAACCCCTTTCCAACGGTCCACCCCGTGTGCGATTCTGACTTACGGTACAAACGAATGATCCGTTTTCCCCCAAAACTTGATCAGGAGGTCACTGAATGCTCCCAGACTCAATATGACCAAAGTCAGCTCTTTATCTCAACTGAGACTAAATGAATCATCGAAGGGTACTGAAACCCCTTTACAACGGTCTACCCCGTGCACAATTATGACTTACGTTACGGACGAACGATCCATTTTACCCCGAAAGGTCACCAAATGCTTCCAAGCCCCATTTGACCAAAGTCAACTCCCCAAACTAGTCAAACTCTTTGTAATGTTGAAGTACATCTCCTAACCATTCCAACGGTCTGCCCCGTGCGCAATTTTGACTTACCATGCGGACGAACGGCCCGTTTGCGTCCGATGATTCCCCGTCCAAAGGACCGATGAGCGCTTCTGAGCCACATTTGACCTAAAGTCAACTCTCGGATCGGGGAGCAGTCCAAAGGACTTTTGAAGGTATCTAAAGTACCTTTTCAACGGTTTTACCCTACAGAATTCGGATCAACGACTTGTGTTTTATGACCGATTTTCTGAAGGAACCTGAAAGAGACTGCCAAACCGCAGGTCCCAAACCCTGCCTATAGGCAGTGTGCCCAAACACACCTGACGATTGGCAGGACCAGGGCTATGTCAATTGGCAATGCTATGGGCCTATAAAAATTAGGTCCTAACCTCATTTCAGAAAGGACCCAAGATCTAAAACCTATCACTCTCAGCAAGTTCAGAAAACCTCTCTCGAAGTCAGCGTGATTTCCACATCCAAATCCCTTTCCAACCTTCACCTTTCATCATCCTTTTCATCCAACTTGGCGAATTAAGTACCCTCCATCATCACCCAAGTGCAAGGGCTACTCTCCAACATTCAAGATCAAGCTCAAGATCTTCAAGAAGGTCCAACTTTCTCAACTTTCTCATCTAACATATCCTAATATACTTTTTATTTTAGTATTATTGCATGATAAGGCCAAAATTCTTCCCAATTTATTCCTTAATTTAGTTACTTTTATCACCTCGAACAACGTAATTAATTTGACTTTATCTTATAATCTTGCTACTAACTTATCCTAATGAGTACACCGAGTTTTTGGTATTTTGTATTGATTTTACATGTATTTGATGCCAAGAAACGAAAGAAAGAAATCGAAAGAATCGAGAAAGACAATAAGGAAAGTCAAAAGGGTAAAAGTGTAATTTCTACCCGGAATTCAGATGAGGCACCTAAATAGAAGTTGAAGATATCACATTCATGAGCACACAGGAAGAAACGGCACCTCAATCGGAGTCCCGGAACAAAAGATATGAGCAGTCAAAGATGAGAAAAAAAAATTCAAACAGGCAGACCGATCCGCCCCCAGTCCGAACCGGTCCGCGGCGCCATACTCCAGAAGACCCCGGATCAAAAACAAACCGAATAAGAAAGAAAATAAAAGAACCGGTCCGCCCCGGACCAGTCCACGAGAAAATTAAAAGAATCGATCCGCATGGAAGGCAGACCGATCCGCCTAAGCCCCGGACCGGTCCGGCTATCCAAATTTTACAATCTTACCCTTCTCCAAAGAAGATTCCTAGTGCAACAAAAACTCCTGAATTTTTGTAGTGTATAAAAACCCGTTTTATTATCATTATTAGCACGGAGAATTAATATGATTTTCCATTTTTTTCCAGAAACCCTAGTTTAGATACAGTTTAAAATTTTGATTACAATAGTGAAGATTATTCAGAAATTCTTTGATTACAAGTGTTCTTAATTACTGCTGTTACTGCTTTGGTAAGATTAGTGAGTTATTTCTTCTCTTTAATTCTTTTCTACATCATTCCACAAATTTTCCTTAGTTTAACTATGGTTTTCTGCACATCAATCACTGTTTTCATTACTTTCAGCATGTTAGGCTAGATTTTCTAAGGCCGGGATACGTGAACCCATCCTGATTTGATAGTTGCATGGGTATATCATTAATCCTCTGAATGTAGTGATTGATTACGATCGTATCACATAGGAACACGATAATTGTAGATCTTTAGATCTCGTTTGCTTCTGAGTAACCAGGATGCTTTATAATATAATTCGACTGTAACTATCGCGATACCGATTTACTCGTCCTCAGATTAGGTATGATGCAGGCTTGAACCTCATATACGTAATGCTTGGGAGTACTAAATTCTGAGTCAAATTAATCACTTAAATTTACGATTAGTATTATAACTACAATACACTAGGGTTGGGGGATTGTATTCCCGTCCTGTATTTCTTATCATATAGTTTAAAGTTTTAAATCAATCTTCATCAGTATTTTAGGTAATTTAGTATAATTGCATCTTTTCATAATTTCATAATTTCATCTAGTATAATCATTCCCAAAACCAAATCATTTTTCCTTTCCTTTAGAGTCAGAGTTAGGATTTCCTTATCTATCCAACGTCGTCACAACTCTGTTGTCCTATTTCCCTGTGGATACGATCCCGACTTACCGGGTTTATTACTAACGCGACAGGCTTGCACTTGAGCCTAGAGTGAACACACATTAGAGACACTCTCTGAGTCGCGTCAAGTTTTTGGCGCCGTTGCCGGGGAAGTAAGTAGACTTAGGATTAGATCGAGTCAATCTAAAACTTTGTCCAAAAATTTCAAAAAATCCAAAAACATAAAAAAAATCAATAAAAGCACAAAAAGATTCACCATCATCTCTCACAAGCTATTAATGCAAAATTCTAAACTCACTCCCACACCCCATAATACTCCAACTATCATTAATGAAAATCCAATCGTTGAGTACAACCCCGATAGCCCTCACACTCCTAACGCCCCATAATTCTGGATTCCACCTCTCACACCGTCACACTTAATCTCAAAAAACACTCTGTTTTCCTTCATATGACACACCTCCGAGCACACTTCGAGTACACCAAGTGAGGACACCGAGTCGCTAAGAGAGAGAGAGATGTCGTAACACGGTAGTGCAGCTGTCGGTGAGGAAGAGGCCCCATACCGCCCGCTGAGAGAAATCTTATATCTCGAGATCCGGGATGCATTATACTCCCGTATAATGCCGAGCAATTTCGTTTTAAAAACGGGATGATCCAGATGTTACCCCATTACCATGGTATGGATTCTGAAAATCCATATCTTCATATCAGGGAATTTGAGGATGTGTCTGATACTCTCAATGATCAAACTTGCACACAAAAGGTGATCTGCCTCAAACTCTTCCCCTTCTCGCTAAAAGATAAAGCAAAGACATGGCTATGGTCTCTTCCTCAAAGCTCGATTCCATCTTGGAACGAGTTGCAATCAAGATTTCTCAATAAATTCTTCCCACCACATCGAACGATATCCATAAAGGCTCAAATTCAAGCATTCAAGCAATCTGAAAATGAGCCATTTCATCGATGTCACGAGCGTTTCAATGAGTTAGTTGCTTCATGCCCCCGTAATGGATTTGATACGGCATAAATCATTTCTTTTCTCTATAATAGGTTGAACCTTACTTCCAAGCAACTCGTTGAAACCATGGGTAGTGGTCCGTTTATCGATTTAGATGCCCACGATGTTGAGCTTAACCTAAGGTACGTCGCCAAGACTACCCAATCCCGGGATACATCTGATCCTAATGCTCAAAATTGAAATCGTCAAGTGACCACCACTCTAGCGGCGTCCGGGATATTTCACATAGATAAGAATTCTATGACGAACAGTCGATTAGATACGCTGGAGAAAGGATTTCGAGACCTATGTGAGGTATATGGAAGAGGACCAACTGGATCCATGCCAAACCCCGTCGATAAGGTGTGTGCAATTTGTGAGGCGGGACATTCAACTAAGGAATGCCCGACTATACTCGCCTACAATGTGATGCTTCAAGAGCAAGTTAGTAGTATAGGAGGATTTAAGGGTAATTTCGGTGCTCCGCACGGGAATTCTTACAACCCTTCTTGGAAAAACCATCCTGGTTTTAGTTATGGGCAACAACATGCTGCGATGAATCCTACTTCACATGTTTCCCCTCCTCCACCACAACACTTTCAACAAGCTCCACACATTCAAGGACATGTGCAAGCACCACCACCTCCAGGAGCATATATCCCGCCACCGCGAAGAAATCTCGAGGATACTATGAATCAATTTATCACTAGCCAGACTGCAACCAATGCTAGATATGATCGCCTAATTAGCGACATAAATACAAGTCTGTCAAAGATACAGTCCTCGTTGAGTGTTCAAGAGAAGGGAAAGTTTCCTGCCCAGGGCCAAAGACCTCCCCAAGGCCAAACTAGTGTTAGCTCCACCTCTACTGAACATCAGGAGAAATGTCACGCTGTGACCACTCTTCGTAGTGGGAGAGTCATTGATTTATCACCTCCCCCACACGACACAACGAAAGATAAAGAGATTTTGCCCGGCACGAAGGAGGCCGAAGATGTACCCTTGAATGAGAGTGACAAAGAAGACACTAGTGAGCCTGAGGTAGTAGTGAAACCACCCTCTGCGGCACCGTTTCCTCAAAGGTTGATTCCTTCCCATAAAGGAAACCCACGTGATGATGTGCTAGAAGTGCAAAAACAAGTAAAGCTGAACTTACCTTTCCTTGATGCCATTAAGCAAATTCCAGCTTATGCAAAAGTCATCAAAGACTTGTTGACGATAAAGAGAAAGATGAAGGTAAAGAAAAATGTCTTTCTAGCCCAGAATGTGAGCTCCATTCTACTTAACGATCTCTCACCTAAATTCAAAGATCCCGGTGCAACCACCATTTCCTGCATCATTAGAGAAAATAAAATCGAAAAAGCCTTACTTGACTTGGGAGCAAGTTTCAATATCCTCACTTATTCCATTTATAGGCAACTTGATTTGGGTGATCTCAAGCCCACAAAAGTCACTCTCCAATTAGCGGATCGAACCGTGAAGATCCCAAGAGGCATAGTTGAGGATGTGATCGTCCAAGTTGACACTTTCTACTTCCCGATAGACTTTGTCATTTGGGACATGGAGCCCTCATTCACCTCGAGCAACCATGTTCCCATCATCCTTGGGCGCCCGTTCATATCTACGGCTAACGCAATCATCAATACTCGGAATGGGCGAATGCAACTCACCTTTGGGAACATGACCCTAGAGACCAGCATCTTCCACATAGCCTAATATACGGAGGAAGAAGATGATTTTCATGCGGTGAGTTTCATAGTTGAGATAGTAGAGGAGTACTTTAAGGAGAATTATTACGGAGATGCCTTAGGATCCTGTTTAGTGTTGAGCCATGAGAGTGAGGGAACGTACACCGACTTCGATAGGGAGGTTGAGGAGTTGAGAGAGTTACTCAATGAGAGAGCATCGGACGAGGACGTGAGAGATGTAAATTGGGTTTCTAGATTCGAGGAATTACCTCCGAGGGATACACGCATGGTTCCCTCCAGCGACAAATTTCCAATCCTTTAATTGAAGAAACTCCCATCCCATATTAAATATGCATATCTAGGAGAGGATAGACGAAGAGTAGGAGGGCAAATTGTTAAAAATTCTGAGAATGCACCAAAGTGCTTTTGGTTGGTGCATTGTTGATTTGAAGGGGATAAGTCCTTTGATTTGCACTCACAAGATCCATCTCGAAGAGAATGTCAAGCCCTCAAGAAAAATGCAACGAAGGCTAAATCCCAACATGAAATAAGTAGTGAGAACCGAAATCATCAAGTTATTGGATGCCGGGATTATCTACCCAATCTCGGATAGAAAGTGGGTGAGCCCTATTCAAGTCGTCCCGAAGAATTCGGGCATGACAGTGATTGAGAATGCTAAGGGAGAGCTAGTTCCCCAACGTACCACCATCGGATGGCGTATTTGCATTGATTACCGGAAACTCAATGCGGAAACTAGGAAAGACCATTTCCCCTTACCATTTAGCAATCAAATGCTTAAGAAACTAGCGGGCCACCCTTACTATTGCTTCCTTGATGGTTATTACGTATATAACCAGATTGAGGTAGATGTACTTGACCAGGAGAAAACGACCTTCACTTTCCCTTTTGGTACGTTTGCCTACAAACATATGCCATTCGGCTTGTGTAATGCACCCGCGACCTTTCAAAGGTGCATGTTGAGCCTATTTAGCGACATGGTCGAGAGAGGACTTGAAGTGTTCATGGACGATTTCAGCGTTTTTGTCACCTCTTTCGATCGTTGTCTAGAGAAACTGGAAAAAGCACTTGCCCGGTGTGTGGAAAAGAACTTAGTGCTAAATTGGGAGAAATGCCATTTCATGGTCACCGAGGGAATAGTTCTTGGCCACGTAATATCATCCAAGGGAATAGAAGTTGATAGAGAAAAAATAGATGTCATAGCTGATCTTCCCCCACCAAAATCACTCAAGGATGTGCGCTCTTTCTTGGGCCACGTGAGGTTTTATTGAAGGTTCATTAAGGGCTTTAGCGCCATCGCTAGACCCTTAAGCAACCTACTCATGAAAGACACCCCATTCGAGTGGACGGAAGCATGTCAAAGCTCCTTTGAAAAACTGAAAAACATGCTTGTGTCCGCTCCCATCATGCAAGTTCCGGATTGGTCTTTACCATTTGAACTTATGTGTGATGCTAGCGATTATACGATAGGGGTTGTTTTGGGCCAAAGAAAAGATAAGCAAGCTCATGTCATCTACTACGCTAGCCGGACTCTTACCGGACCACAACTCAACTACTCTACCACGGAGAAAGAGTTGCTAGCAGTAGTCTTTAACCTTGATAAATTCTGGTCATATCTTATCAGTTCTCCCATTACTTGCTTCCCCGACCATGCGGCTTTGAAATACCTACTTGCAAAGAAAGATGCAAAGCCGCACCTCATAAGGTGGATCCTACTCCTACAAGAGTTCAATCTCTCCATTAAAGATAAGAAAGGGGTAGAAAACGTCATTGTTGACCACTTATCACGGCTTTCGTCCGACGTTCCTAGTGATCCCATACCCATAGACGAATACTTTTCGGATGAGTAACTTTTTGCTATCTCTTATTTGCCCTGGTTTGCGAATATAGCGACCTACCTTGTCACGGGAGCCATCCCTCCCGACTGGACACCACAAGATAAGAAGAGGTTTATTACTTGGTCGCGCATGTTTTTCTATGACGATCCCTTCCTTTTTAAATATTGCGCCAACCAAATCATCCGACGATGTGTGTCGGATGACTTGATCCCGAAAGTCATCCAGTTTTGTCATTCGGAAGCTTGTAGAGGCCACTTTTTGATGAAAAAGATGACCGCTAAAATTCTGCAATGCGGCCTCTATTGGACCACAAAATTCCGGGATGTGAACGCTGCTTGCAAATCTTGCAATAGGTGCCAACGGATGGGGGCCATTACCAGACGAGACATGATGCCTCTTACCCCCATACTCATTGTTGAGATCTTCGACTGTTGGAGTATTGACTTCATGGGCCCTTTCCCCCCGTCCTTTGGTTTCCTATACATCCTTTTTGCGGTAGACTACGTTTCTAAATGGGTGGAAGCTATAGCTACCAAGACAAATGACAACAAAGTGGTGATTAAGTTCCTGCAGGAACACATACTTTCCCACTTCGGTGCTCCGAAAGAGATAATCCGCGATAATGGCACGCACATTTGCAATAGGACATTCTTGAAGCTCATGAGAAAGTATGGAGTCATTCACAAGGTTGGAACGACTTATCACCCACAAACGAATGGGCAGGCCGAACTAGCAAATCGGAAAATCAAGAACATTCTTGAAAAGACCATCAATACTACCCGGAAAGATTGGTCACTTCGATTGAACGATTCGCTATGGGCCTATCGTACTACATATAAAAATCAACTCGGCATGTCCCCTTTCCGCTTTGTGTATGGAAAACCTTGCCATCTTCCCGTTGAATTAGAGAACAAGGCGTATTGGGCAATTAAGCAATAGAATTATGCCAAGGATAAGGCCGGTGAAGCCCGCAAGATTCAATTAAACGAGTTAGAAGAACTACACAATGATGCGTATGAGAATGCTAAAATTTCTAAAGAAAGGATGAAACTCGCTCACGATAACATCATTTGACGCAAAGAGTTTCTTCCCGGGAAAAACGTTCTTCTCTATAACTCTCGGCTTTATCTCTTTTCGAACAAGTTATGGTCACGATGGTCTGGCCCGTTCGCTGTGAAGAATGTTTTCCCTCACGGAGCTATTGAATTAGACGATTTTAAAGGGGGAAATACATTCAAAGTAAATGGACAACGCCTAAAGCCATATCTAGAGGCGTGTGTGGAAGAAGTCAACACCGTTTGGTTTTCGGACCCCGTTTGCGGGGTAGATTGAGATATTACAGCGAGGTCGTCGCACCCCCGATGCATATGGGGTGAGAGTCGTGTGTGTAGTGAGCGTCGATAGGATTGAGGTATATTCGGGATAAAGCATTTGCATGTTTCGGGAATATTGAAAACAGTTGCGTTGGTCATTGGTATCGAGAGGTTTTGATCCAAATTGATAGGGAGTATGTTGTGAACATAAAAATTTTCGAAGAAGAGCGATCGAAATTAAGTTAGGGGAGAAATCCAGCTCAAATACAAGAGCCGGACCGGTTCCTTTATTTTAGGGTCGGACCGGTCCGCCCTGGACCGGTTCCTTTAATTTTGAGTCGGACCAGTCCGGTAGTCGAATTTTCCTGCATATTAAAAGACCGGACCGGTCCGATCCCCAGGCGGACTGGTCCGCTTTCTACAGATCTATTTTTTTCCCTTCCCTAGATTCACCCCCTTTTCTCCCCAATCCCATTCATTCCCTCCCAAATCATCCACACCACTTCCAAGCCTAACCTTTCCCTCCTAAATACACCCCCTTTTCCCTCCAAACCCTTTCCCTCCAAATCCAAACCCTACCCTCACCCTTTCACCTATAAATAACCACCCAAACCCTCCCTTTCACTCCACACCTTCAACCAAACTCCTCTCTTCTCCCTCCCTAATTTTCTAGAAATATCTCTCTCGTTATCATGGCCCAAAGAGTTGCCCCCACCAAGTACGACTCCACCGACATCCTCCCCTCTGGCCATGGGGAATTCAGTTCCCGCCAAGTGGAAGGGTTGTGCCATCGGTTTTTTAGTCCGGATCGCAAACTCCATATGGAGTGCGTTGTCCAATGGACAGGTCTTCCCAACTCCGTCACCGCCCTATTCATAATTAGGGGGAGGTGCCGATTCCTCAATGAACCCTATGAAGCGGTTTAGGCAGCCAAGGTCCGATCCTTTTATGGCACCCTTGTTCGGACGGACCAATTCGAGGCTCAAGCATACGTGGATGGTACCGTCATCCCATTTTCATTGGACCGTCTCACGGCTAAGTTGGTCGAATACGATGTTCCGGATGTCCAAGAATTCACCTATCCAAGGAACGTCGCCCCGGTCGCCAAAGACATGATCATGGAACACATTGCACCGGATGTTGCTTGGACAGGGCAAACCGTCGTCGTTGGACGCCTTAACGAGAAGGCGCGCCTCACTTTTCAAATTGTGTGCACCAACATCTTGCAAACGTCCAACGATTCTGCGATACGGCCCCGTTAGGCCACATTGACCTATCACCTATTTGATCCACACACTTCCATCCACTTGGACCGAACCTTATATGCCGACATCATCACCGCGACCTTGGATGAGAAAGGTGTTGCCCCCACTTCCCTATGCAAGATTGATCACCTCCATCCTCAAGGATGCTGGCATAGTGGCGCCGTTCGATCGTACTCGCATTCCCAGTCCTTTTTGACAGGGAACTCGCACTAAGAGTGCCAAACAGCTAGCTATCCTCTGGGCGAGGCGGGGCAGCGATAGTGAGGAAGAAGCTGCCTCGAGTGAGAGCGAAGAAGAGGAAGCAGAAGCAGTCGGTGCTGATGTAGAAATTAGGGAAGTAGGTGCGGACGAAGATTCGGCGGACGAGAAAGATGACCCTAATTTTGAGTGGGCGGGTAGCGCCCTCACGATCCGTATGGCGGCGCTTGAGAGGAGCTTCGGCAACTTCTTGACTGATTACCGTCAGGATACCAGCTTGATGTTTCGCTTCCAAGCGGACATATACCGATGCCAAGGGGATCCTAATGAGCCACTGCCATCCTATTTTTACAGCCCCTATGGCCCCGATGTGCACGATTTTTCCCAACCCCCGCCCCAGTGAAGCTTGATGTGGTTGTGGCAGTTTTTTATTTGTTTTTCCTGTTCACATGTTTGTCTGTTTTTCCTGTAATTGTAACACAGTTCAGTTTCTATAAAATCTACATTTTCACCATTTGTTTGTTTTATTTATCGCACTTATTATTTTGCCTTGTTTAGATTTTAGTCCTTTTTGCTTGAGGATAATGCAAAAGTCTAAGTTAGGGGGGTCACAAGTGCGTATTTCTAAAACTTCACAAATTTTCAAAATGCCCAAAAATTTCCAAAAAAATCATAAAATTTTGAAAAACCCAAAAATATTTTTGTTCAAAATTAATAAAAATTGGGATTCAAATTTTTCAAAAATATCATTAAAAGTCGGTTTAAAGTCTCAAGTTGTAAAATTCAACATACACAAAGCCGAAATTGACTAAAGATGGAAATTGAGCGAAAATTGACGACTTAGCGAACAAGTGTGGAGATTAACAAACCCGGTGAGATTCGAGCCTATCACTTTTTGCGAGTTTTTAAATCAATTCAAGTTAATTGTTAACTCAAAGTTCTTTTCAGCGCCTAAAAAGTCGTCGAGGATCTCAATGCTTTCATTTTGATAGGTGATGAAAAACGTGTGTGATATTGCTTTAAAAAATGTGCAAAAGTGATCTCTAAACTTAAATTCATCTCGAAACGCATATCGTAACGCAATTGGCATTTTGGAAAATGAAGTAGGCCATCGTTTGTTACCCAAAAATATTGGACAGAAAAAGATGTGAAAAATCACCCCTTTTGTAACCCAAATTGAGCCAAATAGATTTGTCCTTTCGTTTGACAACCCGAAAAACCCAAATATACTGGAATTGTGAAAAATGGAAAAATTCAGAATATAGGTCTGGAAAGTGCATAAAAAGGGGCAAGAAAAAAATAGATATGCTCAACAAAAATAACAAGAAAAGAAAAGAATTGAAAAACAGGAAAAAAAAATAGAAAAAGAAAAAAAAAATGAGCAATATCCCGAAAAAAGCACAAATGGACTTCATAAATGACTTTTCCAATTCCAAACTTCCCGACCTATTCATTTTACCCAATATACCTTAAAACCAGAAAAAAAAAGTCCTAACCGAGTCTAAATTGTGAAATTGGTTACCGCGTAGAGAGCTAATATACCAAAAGATAATAGAAGAGATTGAATGTGCGAAAAGAGGCAATGTTCCCGTTTTTAAAACCATAACCCGTTGATGAGATCCTATTACTATAAAATTTCCGTCTTTCTACTTGTATGTGTGACTTTGCGTCCATTATATTTACTCTTATTATCACGCATACCGAGAGAATAGCCACATTTCGAGTGATTCGTTTGAGAGAGCATTCCGTGAGAATTTGAAATCAAAATGAATTTTCGGATAAGTAACGTAATGATCAATCGATGGAAATTGGCGGTTAAATTTCTGGCTTCGCACACACGCACTATGATTTGAGACTTGTCAATATGACTTAATGATGACTATTTTCTGGGAAAGTTTGAATTACACAATTGTTTCATATTTTGAATCTTCTTTGAGTCGAATTTTGTGGGTACATTCTCTGTAAACCCTCACGAGACACCACTCGTCCTACTAGGGTGACCTAGGGGTTTAAAGGCTTGTTGCATACGCTAAATGCAATTTCTTGCCCGTGAAAAGGTATTCTATCCTAATAAAATGTTTTTCAAGAGTTGAGCCGTGCTAGGATTCTTTTACATTGCTCGGGAGGCGCAAAGTTCTAAGTTAGGGGCATTTGATAAGGTATAAATTCTTCCTAATTTATCCCTTAATTTAGTTACTTTTAGCACCTCGAACAACGTAATCGATTTGACTTTATCTCATAATCTTGCTACTGACATATCCTAACGAGTGCATCGAGTGTCTAGTATTTTGTATTGATTTTATAGGTATTTGATGTCAAGAAACGAAAGAAAGAAATCGGAAGAATCGAGAAAGACAAAAAGGAAAGTCAAAAGGGAAAAAGTGTAATTTCTACCCAAAATTCGGATGAGGCACCTAAAGAGAAGTTGAAGATATCACATTCATGAGCATATAGGAAGAAACGGCACCTCAAACGGAGTCCCGAAACAAAAGATATGAGCAGTCAAAGATGAGAAAAAAAAAGCCAAACAGGCAAACTGATCTGCCCCCAGTCCGAACCGGTCCGCTGTGCCATACTCCAGAAGACCCCGGATCGAAAGCAACCCGAATAAGGAAGAAAATAAAAGAACCGATCCACCCCGGATCGATCCGCCAGAAAATTAAAAGAACCGATCCGCATGGGAGGCAGACCGATCCGTCTAAGCCCCAGACCGGTCCGGCTATCGAGATTTTACAATCTTATCATTCTCCTAAGAAGAGTCCTAGTGCAACAAAAACTCCTGAATTTTTGTAGGGTATAAAAACCCATTTTATTATCATTTTTAGCACGGAGAATTAATAGGATTTTCCATTCTTTTCCAGAAACCCTAGTTTAGAAACAGTTTACAATTTTGATTCCAATAGTGAAGATTATTCAGAAATTCTCTGATTACAAGTGTTCTTAATTACTGTTGTTACTGCTTTGGTAAGATTAGTGAGTTATTTCTTCTCTTTAATTCTTTTCTACATCATTCCACAAATTTTCCTTAGTTTAACTATGGTTTTCTGCACATCAAACACTGTTTTCATTTCTTTCAGCGTGCTAGGCTAGATTTTCTAAGGTCGGGATACATGAACCCAGTCTGATGTGATAGTTGCATGGGTATAACATTAATCCTCCGAATTTAGTGATTGATTACGACTATATCGCATAGGAACATGACAATTGTAGATCTTTAGATCTCGTTTTCTTCTGAGTAACCGGGATGCTTTAGAATACAATTTGAGTGTAACTATCGCGATACCGATTTACTCGTCCTCAGATTAAGTATGATGCGGGATTGAACCTCATATACGTAATGCTTGGGAGTACTCAATTCTGAGTCAAAATAATCATTTAAATTTACGATTAGTATTATAACTGCAATACACTAGGGTTTGGGGATTGTATTCCCGTCCTGTTTTTCTTATCATATAGTTTAAAGTTTTAAATTATTCTTCATCAGTATTTTAGGTATTTTAGTATAATTGCATATTTTCATAATTTCATAATTGCATCTAGTATAATCATTCCCAAAACCACATCATTTTTCCTTTCCTTTAGAGTCAGAGTTAGGATTTACTTATCTATCCAACGTCGTCACAACTCTACTGTCCTATTTCCCTGTGGATACGATCCCGACTTACCGGGTTTATTACTAATGCGACAAGCTTGCACTTGAGCCTAGAGTGAACGCACATTAGAGACACTTTCTGAGTCGCGTCATTGGACATCTCTTATTTTCATATAAATAAAACCCAAAAAAATAAGAAAAAGAGGGTTTACTCATAAATTCCAAATGGGAATTCTCACATTATCCTCATAACTAAAACACTTTTTTTCCACATGCACTCACTAGAGAAGCCCCGGTTGGATTTATGGGATAAACCCCACCCCTCATTTTGCATACGAACTACGTGAACTTTTATGCCTCTATGTGATACGTAGGCGTCTCGGGGTAAAACTCGCGACTCGAGTCCTTTTCCTACTTTTTTTCTATTTTTTCCCTATATTCTTTAAACATTAACTCACTTAGACTCTCTATATGCATATATTTGTTCTTACTGGCGTATTATCCCGCATGCGTTATCATTCTCTTATAATGATTGACGCTAGGATAATCGCGTAAATCATATTTTCTAATATTACTTCTAAGAACATTCCTACGAATGACTCGCTTTATCTCTTCCATAATACAAGTTGATGATTCCTATCTCCGCTACATATACACATGCACACATATCACGGGGAAATAAAGGAAAAAAGCAATAACCCATGAGAGACCGCAAGGGCGGAATGGGTGCCTAACACCTTCCCATTTCGTAACATAGCCTCCGAACCCATCTCGAATCATTTTTGGTTTCGTATGTATCAGTATGTCTTTGAATGCTATCCTTCGGGATGGCTCCCTTTTCTTTTGTCTGTTTTGAGTAAAATAGACTGGCGACTCCATCTTTTTATATTTTTCACCTCCTCATCAATGCTGGCCGAAGCGCTACCGAGAGGGATGCACGGAACCAAGATCCTCCCGAGAAGAAGAAGACCCCCCCTCTTATTTCGTCTCTCTTCCGCCGCGAGGATCGAAGGGGGTGGCCACACCAAGATAGAAAGTGTGGATAGTGTTTCACTATCTCTCCTATAGATCACACAAAACCACAGTAGAACGTAGTGTCTCATCCAAAGCCTCCGCTAGACGGCCAAAACCCGCATAAGAAACCATATAGTGCACCACAGCAGGGAGATTCTCTTAAACCTCCTTAAGCTACATCTTCCCCCAAGATCGAATGCCCGAAGGAGCAATGTTAGTCTGCAAAATAAGAAGAAGAAGAAGGACAACCTTTCCTTAGCACAAATAAGTTAAAAAAGAAAAATAAAATGGAATGTCAAAGGACACTATACTTATGTGGCAACTATGGTTCCTCACCTTAGACAAATGGTGATATGGCGACTCATGTAGTAGGACACATTCATCAACCAGAGGCTTGAACTAATCAAAGGAATTTTTAGTGTCCAAATCAAGAGGCACCTTAGACTGCCACTCGAGGCCAGCCCAATCATCGATGATCAACCACTCGTTATTGTACACCTCACTTAAAGAACTAGCCATTTGAAGTATTGAAGCAAAAAGGACTTAGGAACGATTTTTAGTCAAATAAAGAAAAAGATTCAAACACTAGAAGGTTTGAAAATTAAGGAGGATTCACCCTTTTTTATATAAGGCTAAGGGGCCTATCGATCGGGAACTCCCTGACTATGCCGGTCGACAGTCATATTTTCCTCTTCCTAAGGATTCCCAGGAGTCTGTGCCCTTGCCAATTGGCACCCTCCCAAGACTTCCTATCTGCACCCCCTTCAAATTTTGTATAAAAAAGTCCAAAAATTATTCGAAAATTTCCCAAAAATCGTTAAAAAAATAGAAAACCTCAATTCCTCAAGAATATCAATTTTGGATCAGTAAGTCTCCTTACAAATCCATAAAATCCTAGCCATATTAATCTTATGCTCGTATTCCCCGTATAATCCCCATCCAAATTAATCTTACAAACCTATCCCCAACATATTCCATAAGTAGAACCAACAACACACCCATATCCAAGTCTACTACTCCCCAATGGACTCTTAAAAACTGCAAGAAATTTAAATTTCTCAGGAGAGAAATTCTCCACTCTATAACTTAAAGTCCTCAGAAGTGATCTCAGCCCACAGGATTGGTCGTCATAATTTAAGGTCCTCAGAATTGGTCATCATAACTTAAGGCCCTCAGAGTTGACCTCGGCTCTCAGAATTGGTCGTCGTAACCTTAAGGTACTTAGAATTGACATCGACCTTAAAATTAGTCGTCACAACTTAAGGTCCTCAGAATTAACCTCGGTCCTCAAGATTGGTGGTTAAACGCTAAGGTCCTTAAATTTGACCTCGGCCTTCAGAATCAGTCGCCATAACTCAAAGTCCTCAGAATTAACCTCGGCCCTCATAATGGGTCATCACAACTTAAGGTTCTCAGAATTAACCTCGACCATCAGAATTGGTCGTCATAACTCAAGGTTCTCATAATAGGCCTCAACCCACTAAATGGTCATACTCATCACAACATGAGAGTTAACCTCGACCCACTAAACCAATTATCCTCATCTCCTTAGGTCCTCAGAACTGACCTCGACCCTCCAAATGGGTCTCCCTATCCCCTTAGAACCAATCTTAACACATCTTCGATCCGCTGAATCGATTATCCTCATCTCCTTAGGTACTCAATTTGACCTCGACCTACTGAATCGATCACCTTTGTCTTTGATCTCAAACCTTCAAATCGGTAAATCCCATAATCTAGGTCCACAAAATTGACCTAAAATCCTCTCTCAATATTGATGTGGTGTTTATCATTCGATGACCTTCGAATGTTCCAAGCTCGCCCGTCGAGGGTCTCTCCATAAACACCCCATCCTATGACCCCTTAAAAAACTCCTTGGGTCCCTAGAACTCACTCATTCACCACAAACCCTAGGTCATACCCCGAGTACCGATTTAGAGGCAATTGGGAGCTCATGAGCCCCGTTTAACCCTGGTTAGCTTTCTCCCTGAGTAAAATCTTTATGAATCTTTTAAGGTCTCTGAATCCCCTTTCTAAGGGTCCAACCCTTGCGTGAATCATTCTTATAGTTCGGACGAATAATTAGTTTTACAATCAAAAATTGATCTAGAGGCCACTAGGCGCTCACATGCCCCGTTTGACTCCGATCTTATTTTTCACCCAAGAAAAGGTTCAATGAATCTGTGAATGTCTCTAAATATCCTTTCTAACAGTCCATCCAATTCGCGAATTAACCCTATGATTTGGGCAAATGGTTTGTTTTATCCTAAAAAATGATTTAGAAGCCACTTGGCACTCCTGGGCCCCGTTTGACCTTGATCGCTATCGGGCCTCATTTGACCTAGGTCAACTTTTTGAACTGAACAAAGCTGAATGAAATCTCAAAGGTCACTAAATACCCTTTCCAACGGTCCATCCCGTATGCGAATCGACCTTACAATTCGGATGAACGATCCATATTCCACCCAGAATTTCTCGTCTAGTCACCAACGGGCACTTCTGGGCCCCGTTTGACTTCATCAATGTAATACCCCGTATTTTTACTGATTTTCATTATGGAATTAATTGGTGATTAATTCAGATTTAAATACTAGCGAGATAAGAGTTAGTATTTGACTATGATATTTATGTTTAAAATTACTATGCGAGCATAGTAATATATGATTACGAACTTATTAAAATTGTCATGAGTGGAAAATACGACAGTTTTGGAAATTAAGTTGAGACGCGCATGTCAGTCGTGTCGGGACCAATTTAGTGGAATATAAAGTAATTTATTTTTATGTCATCCTTATGGTCATTTGAGTGTGCCAATGTGTTCGGGAGTGTCGAGATAGTCAAAAAAGTCTACCTAGAGGTTTAGTTTGGATCCCGAGAAGGTTTTAGGTCCAACCGACTACAAGGGAGGGTATTTTAGTCATTTTACTATTTGGTGAATAGTGACCTACAAAATTTAGGATAAATATATTAGCCAACCCTTAGGGTTATTAGGTTTATTGGCTGCTACAAACTTGAGAGGGAGAAGTAGAGAGAAAGAAAGAGTTTTCAAAGGTTGCTAGGGCCAAACAACCATCTCGCACCACCACCACTGCTGGAATAGTGACCGAAAAGAGAACACCACCACCATCTCATCTTCCCCAAAGGATCAGAACTTCTATTTCTAGGCAAGTGATTTAACTTGTTATGATTCAGCAAATTTATTAACCATGGTAGTTTAGATTTGGAGATTTAACTTGAAATATTGATAATTTCACGAATTGGGAGAATTTAGTCTTGAATATGGGTAGGTTTTGCATGTAGATAAATTCTGGAAAGATTCGAGAATTGAATCAAATCCTAAATGTTATGAATCATGGATTAAAATCAGAGTAATTGGTTATTTTGAATTGAGATGTTATTCTAGGGTTTAACCATGAAAACTTGATGAATAATTGAATTGGTGGGTAATGTTCGTGATGTTTTGATGATTCTGGAACGTTAGAAATCATGTGTTTAGGATGTTATAACATCTAGTACGTTTACTTTGGAGAATGGGATCATGTAATGAATTTTAGAGATAAAACAATGGCCAAAAATGCTAAAATTTTGGGCTTCAACTGGTCGATCGATCGATCGACAATCATAGTCGATCGATCGATCGACATTCTTGAGTCGATCGATCGACTCCCCTGCAATTCTGATAAAATTTCCTTTTAAGGTTTAGCCAAATTCTGACTCTTTAGAATTATTGGTGTGGAATAATTTAACATATTGGGATTAGGGAAGGTCAGTAGGGATGTAATTGAGGCCCGGAAAATATTAGTTGGTTTGGGATTAATTCATAAACTTACAAGTGTCCGATGAGAGTGTACGGTTGGAAATTATGGAAACGTGAGTTCAATTAGGCTAAACGATAACTTGAGGTTAGAGACAGTAGTAAGGGGACTTTAAATTACTGAATTTACCTTAAAGACAACTGGGAGACTTAGTAACCTTATGGGATAGGTTTAAGTACTCGGATATATACGACGAGAGTTGTCGCGCTAAATGTTATTCCTAAAATAATCGGGTTAAAACTGTATTATGTATGAGACTTGTAATATGGGATAAGAGTATACCTATATTGAAATGATGAATACTTAGGTTGTGTGATTTCTTAGTATATGGATTATTATATGTATGACATACCTACCATACTTTCTACTACGGGAGGTTGTAAGAGGAGGGCAATCTTATCTTGTGTGCCTTCGGGGGGATTTAGATTTGGTACCTCAAGAGCATAGGACTGTGAAGACTTATTTGTGAGTTGATAAGTCAGCTTATCATGGGAGTGTAGGTATGTGCGTGACCCATGGGTATATGAACTATGTTAGCCTCCAATATGTGTGATTTGTATTGATACGGTTCTTCAGTTATTCAAAATTCGTGATCCTCATGTACATGATGTATCAGGATTCGATAGCAGAGTATGCGAGCACCACATCTTAGCCTAGGGGTGCCACATGTGTATATATGTACTGAGTGTGATATAAATATATAGTTATGAGTCTTCACTGTTTCTTAATAGATGAGAATGACTAAGATAAATAAATTACTTAAAGATGTGGAAACTTAAATAATACATGAGATAATGGATTCAAATAATGATTATTTGTAATGTAAGTATGTCTTAATTGAGTAATACGGGTGGACCAATGTATCAATCCCTATAGAAAAATTTAATACAGACTAGTTAGGTAGTAGCATAACTAGGATGGGTTAAGGATATACATTAGGCGTGCACACTAGTTGAGGGGTGAGAATCTCAAGTGAGAGCACGTGACTAACATGTATACAATATTTACTGTTTAATGCAATTAAACACTTGTTGTTTTTAAAATGTTTTTACCTCGGGCTCTGACCCGTTTGCTCCCAAATCTATTTTGTTTTTGTAAAAAACTTTTAGGTGCCCAGCCACAGGGATGCCAAGCATAGGAGTTCTATTCTGTTGACGTGTTGTAGTTGCTGTGGAAGTTACAAGATCTCGGTATTAGACTCCTCCACTTCTATCTTTTCTTCTTTCGGAGTTATTCATATCAATTAGGGCATGTTTCCCATTCTTATTCAGAGATAGCAGTTTTAGACTTTCATTTATTTTAGTTTTTGGATTTTATTTTATTCAGACTCTTGTATTGGGATTATTTGGCATTAAGATTATATTTGGAGTGTTACTCCAGACTCTATTATTTCTTTCGATTGATTATTCCTTTGAGATTGGTTAAGTGAATGTTGTATGGATGATTATTCATTACTTAGTGGTAAGCTGATTTAATTAATAAAAAAATTGTCATCTGACATTTTAAATATTAGGTGGCTAGTAACTAATTAAATGTTTTTCGACAATGATGCTAAGGCTGAGCCAACTTCATATTTTGTATTAATTTAATAAAGGAGTAGCTACCCAGTATTTAATTAGACGGAGTGTCACAATCAACTCCCTAACTTGGGAGTGACTCAATTGATTCTTAAGGGGATGTGAATACCCTTTTCAATGGTCTGCCCCGTGTGTGATTCTCACTTACAGTTTGCGTTTTACGGTTATTTTTCTAAAAAACCATTTCGAGACTGCCGAATCGCAGCCTTAGGACCCTGCTAATCGACGGTGTGCATGAGGTGTTATGCCAATAGGCAGGTCTAGGACCATGCGGATTGACACCCCTTAGCCCTATCAATAGGGGCCATGACCTCACATTTAAAATCACCCCTGAACATCCCTCTTAGCAATTTAAAGAGAATTCTCTCGAATTCAGTGATGTTCTCACTTTAAAAGTACATTCCAACATTCCTTCCATCTTTTTCATGCTCTTTTGAGTAAATTCCCACCCATGTCCTCAAACTAATACCATCTTATCCTGAGATCAGAGCATCTACAATTAAGATCCATTTCATGTCTTCACAAGAAGGTCTATTTCTTCCTATTTGTCTTTAAATTCTCTTATTTTTGCATTAGTTACTTGATTTCCACTTTAGTGCTTTACTTCATTATATCACATATCTTAATTTCAAATTTTTTATTATTAGTATTCTCACATACTTTATTTTTATAGAAAACCCAAAAACAAGAAAAAAAGGGTATACTTGTAAATTCCAAATGGGGATTTCTCATCACATTTTCTCACACTAAAACACCTTTAGCTACACACACACACACACACACACACACATATATATATATATAAAGTCCCGATTAGATTTATGGGTTAAAAACCACCTTGAGTTGTCTTCAAACTATATGGACTTTGATTCCCTCTTTGGCTACGTAGGCATCTTGGGTGAATCCCCAGATTCGAGTCCTCCCTCATAAATTTTTTACTTTGTTCTTATCTCATATATATATATATATATATATATATATATATATATATATATATATATATATATATATATATGCTTGCTTGCTTATGTCTTATTAGATATATGCAATCGTTCTTCTATAATGACTTGTGAATCGACAAACACTTACATTATATTTTTAATTACAATCTTGGGAACACTCCTAAGGATGACCTCGCTCCGCCCTTATCCATGATGCCAGTCGAGGGATTTCGACCTCCATTTATATTATGCACATAAGCACGCACATCATGAAGTTCAACGTGAGAAGATTAACACATGCCCATGAGAGATCGAAAGGGAGGAATAGGTTCCTAACACCTTTTCATTTTGTAACTTAGTCCCGAACCTTTGAACTACTTGGTTTCACAAGCATCAGTATTGTCCTTGATGTCATTCTCTCAGGACGATAACACTCATTTTGACTGTTTTCTGCAAACTAGGCTGGAGAGTCTATCTCTACATATCACCCCGTATCAATAATGACCGATCACCCCGAGAAAGGATGCAATCTCGTGTGCATGCCAGAAATAGAGAAAGGAATGAGGGATCCACCTTGGGATATAACCCCCCAGACCACCCGAAAAACCCTCGGGATGGCCACAGGAAGGAATAAAACAGTTGGCCTGGATCAAATACCCATAGAGGTATGGAGAACCCTTGGAAGTATCGGGGTAGAATGGTTAACATATTTATTTAATAAAATTTTAAAAGATAGAAACATGTCAGATGAGTGGAGGAAAAGCACCATAATACCTTTGTATAATAATGAAAGGGATATATAAAACTGCGATAGTTATAGAGGAATCAAACTAATGAATCATACTATAAAATTATGGGAAAAGGTTATAGAACAAAGATTAAGAAATGAGTCAACTATTTCGAATAATCAAAATGAATTTATGCTTGGGCGACCACGGAAGCTATTTACTTATTAATACAGTTAATGAAGAAATGTAAAAGTAAGAATAAAAAATTTACATATGGTCTTTATAGACTTAGAAAAGGCATATGATTAAGTACCTAGGGATATAGTATGGTGGGCCCTAAGGATAAAAAGAATCCCTATGAGTTATTAAAGTTATTGAAGATGTGTATGATAACATAAAGACTAGAGTAAGAACTATTTGCATATAAACTAATGATTTTGTGATTAAAGTGGCTCTATATCAAGGACTGACTTTAAGTCCTCACTTATTTGACGTAGTATTGGATGAGATTACTAAGGACATATAAGAAGATGTCCCATGGTGTATGTATCTTACGAATGATATAGTCTTAGTAGACACTTTAAAGGATGTTTTAGCGATGAGAGTAGATACTTGGAGAAATGTCTTAGAATCTAAAAGACTAAAAATCAAATAAAACTGAATTTATGGAACGTAAATTTGATAATGATGCGCCTGATAGCATAATGTTAAATATTAAAGAAATGGTGATAAAATAAACTAATAAATTTTGTTATTTAGGTCTAGTGATACAAAGTAATGGGGATATTAATGAGGATATTATGAGTATAATATCAACTGGTTAAATGAAATGGAGACAAGCAAGTGGGATGTTATGCAATAAGAGGATAACTAATAAATTAGAAGGAAAATTTTATAGAACAGTTGTTAGGCCAGAGACCCTCTAAGGAGCGAAATGTTGGGCTTTAAAGAAAAAACACGAACACAGTTTTATCTTAGTGAGATGGGGATTCTTCGGTGGATGATAGGAATTACTAGAAAGGATAAGATTAAAAACCATTATGTGAGAAAAAAATTAGGAGTAGCTCCCATCAGTTAAAATTTGAGAGAAAGTAGACTTAGATGGTACGGACATGTGTCGCGTAGACTAGTAGATGCACCTATAACAAGAGGAATATTATTGGCAATAGAGGATAAAAGAGAAATGGGTTACCCTAAGCTATTGTGGGAGGAAATTATTCGAAGAGATCTTAAAGATTTAAACTTGAATTATAAAAATTGCTTATAATAAATTAGAATGAAAAAGGAAAATCCATGTGGCCGAACCCATGTGATGGGATTAAAGCAAGGGTGATGATGATGAGGATGATGATAAGGAAATAATGTGTAAATATTGGATTAATAACTATTGAATGTTATTTGAAATGAATTCATTAATTATAATTGAGAATTATAATTATTAAGCGGATGTGAAATCTAATCATATAAAATACACATGACATAGCGTAGCGTATGGAGTTGAGGGTATATTAAGACTAGTTAGGTTGGTTAGCATAACTAGGATGTTAAAATGCATTCATTAGGTGCGCTCTATAGTTAAGGGGTGAGTATTATCTCATACGACTGCGACACTAGTTTAAATATGGAAATATATACTCATATTTATTAATGCATTTTAATTTCTTTCAAAATATTTTCAAAAGGTTTTGGGCTCTGACTCGTGTCAAGATATTCTCAAAAACTTTTAGGTATCTAGTCACAGGGACGCCAAGTAGGATTATCATTTCCAGGCTATCGGAGCTACAGCAGCTTTGGAGTGTTGCAAGAATTGTTTAGCCGTCTTCTATATTTGAGATTCTAGATAGGATTTAGTCAGCCATTATCCGGGCATATCTCCCAATGCCAGCTTTTATTTCAATTTTATTTAATTTAGTTTTATTGGACTATTATAGTGGATCGTAAACTAATGGCTTATTCAGTTAATGAATTTTACTTTATTCCGGTATTCAAAATTGATCATGTGATTGTGGATTTAATTACTTATCTAGAATGGTTCATTATGAATGGTATTAGTTACAATAATTTAATTTAAGTTTAATACTGACACAAAGCTTGATTAGATATTAGGTGGCTAGTGATTGATTGAATTTTTGATAATGATGCTAAGAATGAGCCAAATGAGATTCCCATTTTATTTTAATAGAGGGATTGCCACCCGTTATTTAAATGAGCGGGGTGTCACAAATGGTATCAGAGCATTAGGTCTTAGTGTCTTTAGGATATGTACGACTTATTATGATTCCAGTGATAATGTTCTTTGATATTGAGCCATATTATTAGGACTATTGTGCACATTTACACATTTATGTTCTTCTTCTAATATAATTTGTATTAACTGTGGACTAATACAAAATTCAATCTGGTTTCAAATGCCATCTAGGAGAGGACGACAGATTAGGGTTGATATACCCATATATACCCTCCAAACCAGACGACCCCTCAGGGGTCGACCCTTCATCAGGTTCCAGACGACCCCTCAAGGGGGCCGACCCTTCATCAGGTTCCAGACGACCCCTCAGGGGCCGACCCTTCATCAGGTTCTGGACGACCCTCCGAGGGGCCGACCCTTAATTAGGCTCCGGACGACCCTATGAGGGGCCGACCCTTCATCAGGCTCCGGACGACCCTCTGCGGGGCCGACCCTTCATCAGGATCCCGACGACCCTCCGAGGGTACGACAGTACGAAGCCTAAATTAGGCCAGACTCACTACCAGAAGGAACTTTGCCCTCGGCCTCGGCTTATAGGCCGAGGGTGACATCATCGCAGCGCGTGTAACAGTGCGCGTGAGGCTCACATGGCACATGGGAGACCGTTATAACAAAATCACACCCTCACGTGAGGGAATATTATGTCATCATTTGGCATCTACTGGTGTCAACAGGGGATTGGCTAGATCATCATTCACATGCACCATGCATACTTGGGGGGTACACTACACCCCCCAAGACCTATATATACTTGTCACCTATAACCCTACAAGGGATCGATCATTTTATTGTAACCCTAGCTAAAACTATGCTTGTTCACACAGTAGAGAGAGAGAGAGAGAGAAAGTGAGCTTATGTGCATTGTATCCAAGGCCATTAAGGCCCATACTTAGTGGATCACACACTCACAGTGGATGTAGGCCAAATTGGCTGAACCACTATACATCATTGTCTTATTTACTCTTATACTCATCCCCTTCTACATACTTATACACTTATACATCTCTATGGTTGCCATGGTTACTACTGTTTGAGCTCCTTATCACTTACCCGGTGATGCTAAATCTCAGCATCATCAGATTGGCACCGTCTGTGGGAATCGAGAAGACATCTCTTCCTTTGTACAGCTTGACCTCACTAGGCACTCTGGTGGTGAGCCAGCACTCCCCCTGAGAGGAGATGTTTCACCATTGAAAGAGACCCACTAAGGTTCTCAAGCTCACCAGTCTTTTCTTTAGTTCAGCTTTTCATAGCTCAAACACATGGCACCTGAGATGCCACCACCACCGCTTACCCCGCCGGATGATGGGGGAAGACCCAGTTCTAGTCAGCCACCGCCTCAGTCTGAGATGGCTGATGTGGCGGCAGCCTTAAAGTCTCTGGCAGCAAGCTCTAAGCCAGAACATACTAAGACCCCTAGGGGTTTCACCTGAGATGATTACTCCGGAAGAAGCTCCAGGACAGCATGAGGCCAGGGGACCACCTCAGGCACCACGCAAAGACCTTCCACCCCCTCAGCGGCGTAGGGATGCTGCTGACCCCCGACGTTTACGCCTGGGGAGGCAAGGAAACCCTTGCCCTGAGGACAGGTATGACGATCTGGAGGGAGAGGAGGCCCCTAGAGAATGCTGGGAACCATATGAGGTCTCCAACAATACTGTACGACCTCTCCAGGATAGTAGAGGAAAGTGCGGGAGACCAAATCCTGATAATCGCCCGAGAGGCTCTGCTTTTGATCGCTTGAGCAGGGGTTCAGCCTTTGAGAGGCTAGGCCTAGTAAATGACCTGCGGGAACAATTGTCCAGGTCAAGAAGTGTTGCGAGGTCCATGAGGGAGGCAGCAGATGGCCGACCCCAAGGACAGGATGACAGCCAAAGAGAAGTAAACAGCCGACACAGGCCCGCCGCTGCAGAACCCCCCGTCCACCTTAAAGAGGAGGCAGGGGATAACATCGGCCAAGCCGACCCTGTGAGGCCCTGGAATGACTCAATCCAGTGGCTAGAGGATAATATCGGTGATATAATGAAGAGTCGGGACCCTCTTCAGAAGGTATACACCATAGGCTCACCCTTTGTGGTGAAGATAGTAAATTTCCCTACTCCATCATGGTTCAAGCCACCTGTGGTCACCCTAAGATACGACGGGAGCACCAACCCTGTCCACCATGTTGAGATGTATCAATCGGAAGCAGACATATACTCTATCTCAGATGAGATGAGGTGTCGTGCCTTTTCTGGTACCCTGAAAGGGGATGCACATGTCTGGTACACGCCTCTTCCAAAAAATTCCATTGAAAACTTTAAGCAGTTGGCAGACCGATTCATCCACAACTTTTGCTTTGGGGTGAGGCCACAGAAGAAGACCACCCACCTGCTCTATGTTAAGCAGGGGAAGAATGAGAGTCTGAGGGACTACATAGCCAGATTTAATAAAGAGAAGCTGGAGGTAGAAGACTATGAGGAGAGCATAGGTATGACATCCCTGATTGGAGGAATCCAAAAGGGGAAGCTGTTATGGAAGCTTGCTGAAGACCCTCCGAGGACGATTGTTGAACTGCTGTCGACGGCAGGAAAGGTGATGAACGTCGAAGAGGCGATGGCCGCAAAATATGAAGACAAAAAAGGAGGTGCTAGTGGGGGTAAATACCCTAAGAAGAACAAAGAGAGGAAGAAGAGGTCCACGGATGACAAGTTCGCTGGTTAAACCCCTCTAATGGTCAGCTGTGAATAGATTCTCAATGAGATAAAGAGTGACCGGTCCCTGAAGTGGCCTGAGAAGCTGAGGGCAGCCCCCAGCAAGAGGAATAAGAACCTTTGGTGTGAATTTCACCAAGACCACGACCACGTAACAGACAAATGCTTTGCTCTGAAAGATGAGATTGAGAAGATGCTGAAAGAAGGGAAGCTCAGAAAGTACGTCGACAAATTTGCCTTCAAGAGGGGCCGAGGGGAAGACCCCAGAAAGAAGCGAGGCGATTCATGTAGAGAAGGTCCTCAAAAAAGAGGGGACGACCCTTCTGATGATGAGGACGACCCTGACCTCCCACCGAGAGACGACCACGGACCTGTTAAGAGGCTTAATATGATCTCGCTCGGGGTGGGAATAATCTCTGGGGGTCTAGCATGAGGAGGGTATGAGGTCGCCGACAGGAAGGCCCATGTGGCTGAGGCCAAGGCAGTGACGAAGACGGTACACTCAACCTCTCTGGAGGTCAAGTCAAAAAAGAGGAAGAAGGTTGATATGGACACTCTGATAGTAGGATTTTCAAGAATGGACTTCAAAGGCCTCTTAGCCCCACATGACCCTCTCGTCATCACTACCAGGGTGCACGGGTGCGAGGTGCCGAGGATCCTAGTAGATGGGGACTCATCTGCAGACGTGATGTTTTGGACGTGCTTCAAAGCCTTAGGTCTCAGTCGTGCTAGACTTGTCCCGTACCATCATCCATTGATTGGGTTCAGTGGGGAAAAGGTTCATCCCCTTGGAGTGTATGAGGCTGATGTTAGGATGGGGGACGAATGGCCGAGATGGCTCACCAAGAAGGTCAGTTTCTTTGTGATGGATGAGCACGTGTTTTCGGCCTATAACATCATACTGGGGCGTGTGTCCCTTAAGGGGTTTGAAGTTGTGCCGTCTACGGTCCATCAGATGATTAAATTTCCTACCCCTTACGGGGTGGGGGAAGTTCAGGGAGACCAGACGACAGTGCCAGAATGTTACTACAACTCCGCTGAAAAAAGGGAGGCACACAAGAGGGCTACAACCACTTACAATATTGATACCCTAGACCCCAGGGATGAGACGAAGCTAAAAAAAGGAGAGGCCGCGGAAGAGGTAGAATCCATCATCCTCGATGAGCATGACCCGGAAAAAACCGTCCAAGTCGGCAAGTCTCTGAAGCCCAATATCAAGGAAGACCTCATTAAACTGTTGAGGAGAAGGCGAAGCGTCTTCACATGGAGTCATGTAGATATGCCAGGGATTGACCCTGAAATTATGTGCCACAAGCTCAATGTGGTAGAGGGAGTGAAGCCGGTAAAGCAGAAGAGGAGAATTTACTCTAGAGAAAAGTATGAGGTCATTAGGGACGAGGTCAAAAAATTAGAAGACGCTGAATTTATCAGAGAGGTCATCTACCCTGAATGGCTGTCTAAGGCCAACGGGAAGTGGAGAATGTGTGTGGACTTCACAGACCTCAAAAAGCACTGTCCCAAAGACAGCTTCCCTCTCCCCCGCATTGACTAGATGGTAGACGCTACCGCAGGCCATGAGCTCATGAGCTTCATGGATGCCTATTCAGGGTATAACCAGATCTTTATGAACCCTGAAGACTCAGAGAAGACAGCCTTCATCACTGACAAGGGAACATACTGTTATAGGGTCATGCCCTTTGGCCTAAAAAATGCGGGGGCAACGTACCAACACCTGGTAAATAAAATATTCGAAGACCAAATTGGGGAGTCTATGTAGATGACATGCTGACTAAGAGTTTGAAGGCAGAGGATCATGTGGCAGACCTGGAAAGGACCTTTAATACGATGGATAAATACCAGATGAAGCTCAACCTGGCCAAGTGTGTCTTCGGGGTCGGAGCAGGGAAGTTCTTGGGGTTCATTGTCAACCAAAGAGGCATCGAGGCCAATCCTGAAAAGATAAAGGCCCTTGTTGAGATGAAGACCCCCAAGTCCATTAAAGACGTTCAGAGACTCACAGGGAGAGTTGATGCCTTGAACAGGTTCGTGTCTAGGGCCATAGATAAGTGTTTGCCATTCTTTAAGATCCTTAGGAAGGCCTTCGAATGGAGTTAAGAGTGTGATGAGGCTTTCAGGGACCTAAAGTCATACCTAGGGTCTCCCTTGCTGCTGTCACGACCCGTACAGGGTGAACGACTTTCTATGTACCTCGTCATCTCAGAGTCGACCATCAGTGCAGCCATTGTGAGAGACGAAGACGGGATACAGAGGCCTGTGTATTTTAACAGCAAGGCACTCCAGGGGGCAGAGAAAAGATACCCGAGGATGGAGAAATTAGCCTACGCCTTGATCCATGCCTCAAGGAAGATGAAGCCGTAATTCCAGTCACATACAATGGTCATCCTCACCGACTCTCCTATTAGGCAGGTCCTATACAAGCCAGAAAAATCAGGCAGGCTAATGGCCTGGGCTATAGAGCTAGGGGAGTTTGACATAGTGTATCAGCCTAGGACGGCCATTAAGGGGCAAGCACTGGCGGATTTCGTGGCTGAGTTTACTTGGGAAATTAATGAGAAATATCAGTGCTTCCCCTCATCCTGTGGTTATCAGTTCTAGTACGCTTGGAAACATCTACAGAAGAACCACCCTCGGCTATAATGAGGACTAGTGGAGGGAACGACCCCACCATTATCCTCAAGAAAGATGAGGGAAAACTTTGTTAAAAACCATTAATTTGGTAAGTTGAACCCTCGGCTATAATGAGGGACAGTGGAGTGGACGACCCCACCACTGTCCTCAAGAAAGACGAGGGAAAACTTTGTTAAAAACCATTAATTTGGTAAGTTGAACCCTCGGCTATAATGAGGGTCAGTGGAGGGGATGACCCCACCACTGTCCTCAAGAAAGACGAGGGAAAACTTTGTTAAAAACCATTAGTTTGGTAATTTGATCCCTCGGCTATAATGAGGGCCAGTGGAGGGGACGACCCCACCACTATCCTCAAGAAAGACGAGGGAAAACTTTGTTAAAAACCATTAATTTGGTAAGTTGAACCCTCGGCTATAATGAGGGCCAGTGGAGGGGACGACCCCGCCACTTTCCTCAAGAAAGACGAGGTAAAACTTTGTTAAAACCATTAGTTTGGTAATTTGATCCCTCGGCTATAATAAGGGCTAGTGGAGGGGACGACCCCACCACTGTCCTCAAGAAAGATGAGGGAGAACATAAAAACCATTAGTTTGGTAATTTGATCCCTCGACTATAATGAGGGCCAGTGGAGGGGATGACCCCACCACTGTCCTCAAGAAAGACGAGGGAAAACATAAAAACCATTAGTTTGGTAATTTGATCCCTCGGCTATAATGAGGTCCAGTGGAGGGGACGACCCCACCACTATCCTCAAGAAAGACGAGGGAGAACATATAAACCATTAGTTTGGTAATTTGATCCCTCGGCTATAATGAGGGCCAGTGGAAGGGACGACCCCACCACTGTCCTCAAGAAAGACGAGGGAAAACATTAAAACCATTTGTTTGGTGATCTGATCCCTCGGCTATAATGAGGGCCAGTGGAGGGGACGACCCCACCACTGTACTCAAGAAAGACGAGGGAAAACTCCATTAAAAACCATTAGTTTGGTAATTTGACTCCTCGGCTATAATGAGGGCCAACGCAGGGGATGACCCCTCGTTCACCCTCAAGAAAGACAAGGGAGAGGTTAGTGACATTAACAAAGACAACACAAATAGTACAAGAAGCAAATATGGAAGACAGCAAAGAAGACGATAGTATTAATGAAATATCAAGTGTTCTACAAGTAGAGTACAAAAATGCTAATTACATCAAGAGGGTATGGGCTACAGACAGCCACCCTATGGAACAGCATCAGAGGGCAGGGCCTCAACATCTATAAGAGAGGTTTCCTCTGTGACTATGACGGGCTGAGCCTCAGACATGCCTGTGCCTTCTGCATGTTGGGATTCCACCTAGGTCAGAGCCTTGGCGATCAGAGGGTAGTCCAGTTGGACTGCTTCAAGGGACGGGCGGACCGAAGAGACGACGTCGCCGAACTTGAGGACGACCCACCGACAGGCCTTCCTTATCCCTCTCTCCAAGTACTCAAGGCCAAAACCTTGGAACTCATCTGAGATTTTATAGGCTTCAACAGCGTCGGCCTCGACTTTCTTCACAGCCTCAGACAGCTCAATCTTAAACTGGGCCTCCCGATGGGTCATGGCTTCATCCTTCTCCTTCAAAAGCAAGTCTTTAGCCTTCAGATCCTCATCATTCTGCCTCGTCAGCTCATCCATAATTCGTGCATGCTCAGTCCTGGCACGCTCTAACTCAGCCTTTACAGTATCTAAGTAAGCTTGTAGGTCGGCCTCATACTGGATGGCCCTCTCGGCGTCATGGAATTTCTCCTGATTTTCCGCCATCCATTTTGTTGCCGAGGTAAAGGCGCATACAGACTGCACAATAAAAATAAATAGATGCCAAGAGGCCGAGGAAACAGTTGGTGAAAGAATGAAATTAAAGAAGTGGGTCAAGACCAATACCTGTGCAAGGGCGTGCAGACCATAGTCGTACACTTTGGCTGGAGGCATCTTTGACAAGAAGTCGTAGTCAGCAGCCGAGGAAGCAGAAAACATTGATGCCTTGGCCGCCCTAAAGTTTGCAATGAGTGATGAGGGCTCGGCCCTCAGATGTGCCAAGTTCTGAGACCAGAAGGCCCCCATGCTGGATGAAGAAGCAGTCCCTTCAGATGCTTCGACCCTGGCCCTCGTCCGAGAATCCGGCCGAGGGTCAACAGGAGCCTCATGCTCCTTTCTTTTGTGGCTATCGGCGGTCGGCTCAACAACCATCGGCCCAGCGACCTTCGTCTTCCTCGGAGCCTGCTGAGGCTCCTTACCCTTCTTCTTAGCCAAGCCGTATAGTAAGCTGGGATCAGTCATTTCCCAAAGGTAGTCTGATACACCTGTAGGATGACCTAAAAAGAGGACGACACGTCAGAAAAATGCAGAGATAAAGAGGAAACACTTCAAAAATAAGTAAAGAATGGAAAATGTTCAGTATAACTCACATAGTTCTGTCAGAGGGTCGAACCTCAGACCAGCTTCTTTGAGGAACCGGGGGGTCATCAAATCTTTAAATTTTGCAAGCTCACCACCTCTCCCTCGTCCCCTCGGATACTCAACGATGTCCTTCTCCTCCAGACTAAGTCCGGGGTCAGACCTGGCCTTCATTAAAGGGTTAGACCATCTTCTGGGGACCCTCGGACCATCGGCTACAAGTTGAGCCTCGGCGGTGAACTCCCAATCCCTAGAGATAAAGAAGAATCTCTTTTTCCAATCGTGGTTGGAGGTTTGTGCCACGTGGAGAAGTTTTTTCTCAGACCTCCTCGCCCCTAGATGATAGTACCCAGGCTATTTGGACGAGGAGGTGATATTGTAACAGGCCAAGAATACGTCAGCCGAGGGCTCATCAGTGAAAGCATTCTTCCACAGGGAGATGTAGCCTAGGATCGTCCTCCAAGAGTTGGGAGGAAGCTGAGAAGGGGCAACACCAAGGGCTGACAGGATATCTACGATAGCAGGATGCAGAGGGAATCTGACACCAACCTTGAACATCTGTTCATATACTGCAACCTCTCCCTCTTCACCCTCGAAGACCCTCTCAGACTCAGAGGGAACCCTCATAGTTATATTGGGGGACACTCCATAGGCATGCCTCTATAGCAAGAGGTCACGATCCCTAACTGAGGATATATAGGACGAGGCATGGGAGGTATCAACCTGGTCATCTGTATCATCGCCCTCGTCCTCAGTTCCCTCTCCCTCGGCCTCGTCATCTGCCAGAGGACCGTGGGGAAAGGCCATCTGGAAGGCATGTGGAGATAGGGTTGTCACAGGGACAGGCTCGGAGGGGACCATACCCTCGGCCTCTCGGCCTGGGCTTAGGTCAGATGTCTCTCTCCTAGCGGAAGGTCCAGCGCCAGTTGGTGAGGATGCTCTCTCGTCCATCTCACTTGAATGACTCTCGGCTGGACGAGAGGACGACCCACAAGACTCAAACGGTTCAAATGGTTTTATTGTGACAAGAGGAATGGGAAAGATGGGTCATACCCAGTTAGGGTCGGCCCCTCGTCTCCTCTCTTCCTCTTCCTCTTCCTCTTCCTCTATTCATCTGATCTCTGCAAAGAGCTTCTCTCTCAAGGATGGGAATTCATATGCTAAACTATAAAGCCTCCTAAGCATTAAAGGGAGGACCCTACACTTAGAGAATTTAACTAAACTTAGCTACAAACAAGTTGGCAGTTGACTAGATTGGACTTTTGGATTGAAACAAAGGAATTCAAGGGTTTTGATCAAGAACACTCAAGAACCAGTTGCCAGAGAAGACACCGAAAAAAGTTATGAGACAACCCAAGAAAAATGCAGCCCTACGAGCCAAAAAAGCAAATAGAAATGAAGATAAAAGAGAGCGCTGGGGCAAAGGGATTACCTGATAAAGAGAGAGAGTAAAGACTGCCAAAGTTGCTAAGCTTGGAGGATCGAAGATTACAGAAATGGCAATGAAGACCGGTGAAAGGCTAGAGAGAGAGAGCTTGGGCACAAAGAAGAAGAAGAAGAAGAAGAAGAGAGAGAGATTTCAAAAATCTCTTAAATACTTTCGTAATGAGTGGGCCCATTAACCAAGGCAGGGCACAGCCCACGAGGAAGGCATCATTAGGGCACAAAGCCCCAGGCAAAGTATGCAGCCGCCATGCCTTGGAAACTGGAACAACAATGAGTATCTGCCCAGGTGTCACTCACCTAACTGATCATACACACATCCTAATTACAACACTATCCCTCAGCCATCTCAACAGCACCTATGGCTAAGGGCTGGGGGTGATTGATATACCCATATATACCCTCCAAACCAGACGACCCCTCAGGGGCCGACCCTTCATCAGGTTCCAGACGACCCCTCAAGGGGGCCGACCCTTCATCAGGTTCCAGACGACCCCTCAGGGGCCGACCCTTCATCAGGTTCTGGATGACCCTCCGAGGGGCCGACCCTTAATCAGGCTCCGGATGACCCTCTCAGGGGCTGACCCTTCATCAGGCTCCGAACGACCCTCTACGGGGCCGACCCTTCATCAGGCTCCGGACGACCATCTGCGGGGCCGACCCTTCATCAGGCTCTGGACGACCCTCCGAGGGTACGACAGTACGAGGCCTAAATTAGGCCAGACTCACTACCGAAAGGAACTTTGCCCTCGGCCTCGGCTTATAGGTCGAGGGTAACATCATCGCAGCGCGTGGTTTGGGAGACGCGTGAAACAGTGCGCGTGAGGCTCACATGGCACATGGGAGACCGTTATAACAAAATCACACCCTCACGTGAGGGAATATTATGTCATCATTTGGCATCTACAGGTGTCAACAGGGGATTGGCTAGATCATCATTCACATGCACCATGCATACTTGGGGGGTACACTACACCCCCCAAGACCTATATATACTTGTCACCTACAACCCTACAGGGGATCGATCATTTTATTATAACCCTAGCTAAAACTCTGCTTGTGCACACAGTAAAGAGAGAGAAAGTGAGCTTATGTGCATTGTATCCAAGGCCATTAAGGCCCATACTTAGTGGATCACACACTCACAGTGGATGTAGGCCAAATTGGCTGAACCACTATACATCATTGTCTTATTTCCTCTTCTACTCATCCCCTTCTACATACTTATTCACTTATACATCTCTATGGCTGCCATGGTTACTACTGCTTGAGCTCCTTATCACTTACCCGGTGATGCTAAATCTCAGCATCATCAAGGGTTACTAAAGGGGCCAATATAAGAGAGGCTCAGTAGGAGTCACGGGGGAGCGTGTCAACCGTCGAGGTGGCTAATATTGTTGCTCAGGTGGTTAATGCCACTATGACCGCTCTGGCACAACAGTTCCCACAGGCTCAACTATAGCAGTCGGTGACACTGGTCATCCAAGACCACCAGGGACCATCAATGTGGGAGAGGGATAGGGATAAGTAGGCCTTTCAGAAGGGGAATCCACCAGAGTTTTAGGGTAGTGCTAATATAGTCGCTGCCAGAAAGTGAAAGAAGGATATTCAATGTCACCTTCACATGTTTGAGTGCAGCGACACTTGAAAGAAGATACTTGCCACTTTTAAGCCAGTGGATGCATCATTAGAATGGTGGGAGTCGGTGACTACGTCCGCGGAGAGTAACATAATGACTATAGCCGAGTTATGGGTGCGATTTAACCGTAAGTATTTTTTTTCAGTGACTCAAACTGAAATGCGAAGGTGATTTTCAGATATTACACATGAGGGTCGATCCATGGCTAAATATGAGGAGGAGTTCACCCATCTGGCGAACTTTATGCCCAGCGAAGTGAATACCGAGGAGAAGAAAATGTTGAAGTTTATGGATGGGCTGGATTGGAGGATTAAGCAACACTTATTGGGTAATCCGACATTAAAGATGTACAATGAGCATGTCAATGTTTCGTTATTACACTATTACGATCACCGCTTCCATATAAAGGGGAGTAAGAGATAAGGGGATTCTAGACAGTCAGGCATGACAAGTGGTAATGGAGCTAGTGGGCACCACAGCAGTTAACTGGTCGTTGTCAGGAGCGAGATTCCCAGTTGGGGGATTCGGCGAAAAGATTCCATTCAAAGGTTTTTAGGCTAGATAATAATGGATTTAAGCAGGGTTAGCAAGGCCCACAGAAGCAGCAGTAGTGTATTCCCTAGGGCAAGCAGGACCATGGGAATGATAGGGACGGCCACCAAGGCCAGTGATCAGGACAACTTTGACATGAATGGCTGGGCCACAGACAGAGGGATTTTACAGGCCGTTGCTTTCAGTGTGGAGAGACTAGTCACATGTAGAGAGATTGTCTATAGCAGGGCAGGGGCAGTAGCAGGGTTCCCAATAGGGTAACAGGCGCAGTTATCACCGACAGCACCAGCTTTAGCAGTCCCACAGCAGTAGGGACATAGGCAGTATACGCGCGTTTATAACGTTCAAAATATGATGATCCCTCAGGCACCACATGCGCCACTTGAAATTGAGGATACATTTCCTATCCATTGACATATGGTACAGGTGCTATTTGATATAGGCACATCACATTCTTTCATAGCTACTAGATTTGCATGCAGAATCGGTTTATTAGAGATAGTCAATAGCATTATTATGTGTGTATATTCACATTTAGGTAATGAGACACCTATTAACTCTATTTGTATAGGGGTGGGGATAGATACAGGGTGATTTTGTTTAGAAGCCGACTTACTCGTATTAGATATGACTAGGTATGACGTCATTTTAGGTATGGATTGGTTGGCAGAGTATAGGGCAATGGTGGATCGTTTTAGTATAATGATTGTGTTTTCCATTCCAAGGTAGGATATGTTTTTGGTGGCAATGCCTCTTCCCAAGGGAGGGTACAACACTCACCTATACAATATTAAGGAGGAGACCTCACAGGAGGTGGTTATATCATTAGACTCAGTCCCAGTGATTAGGGAGTTTACTGACATTTTTCAGGAGCAACTGAGTTTACCGTCAAGTCGAGATATAGAGTTTATTATCGATTTAGAGCCTAAGACTAGGTCGATTATATATGTACCGTATCATATGTCCCCATTAGAGATACAGGAGTTAAGAGACCAAATTCAGCATATCTTGGGGCGGGGTTTTATTCGACAAAGTACATCGATGTGGGGTGCTCCAGTGTTGTTTCTAAAGAATAAGGATGATTCACTTCGATTGTGCATTGATTATCGGGAGTTGAATAAGGCCACAGTTCAGAATAAATATCCGTTACCTCGAATCGATAACTTATTTGACCAGTTGAGAGGAGCTTCTTACTTCTCAAAGATTGACTAGAGATTGGGGTATAACCAGTTGCCCATTAGGAAGCAAGACGTCCTTAAGGCATCATTCCTAATATAGTATGGGTCGTATGAGTTTAGGGTTAAACTGTTTGGTCTAACCAATGCCCTAGCACTATTCATGAATCTCATGAATAGGGTGTTTAAAAATTTCCTTGACCGGTTCATGATCGTATTCATAGATGATATTCTAGTATATTATCGAACTGAGGACGAGAATGCAGAACACTTGCGTACGATTTTATAGTTGTTATAGGATCATCAGTTGTACATCAAGTTCTCTAAGTGTGGATTCTAGTTACGTGAGGTGCAATTATTGGGTCATATTATGTCTAGCAGAGACATTTCATTGGACCCGAGTAAGGTTGCAGTGGTGAAGGAGTGAGACCGACAGAGATCCATGGTTTCTTAGGATTGATAAGATATTATCTTCGGTTCATTAAGGAGTTATTGAAGATTGTGGGTTCATTGACGAATTTAACTCACAAGAGGGTTTCATTTGTGTGGGATGATTATTTTTAGTTAGATTTCAACGAGCTAAAGGACAAGTTGACTTCAGTACCTCCGCACACACTACCAAGTGTAGGAGTGGAGTTCCTTGTATTTATTAATGAATCCTTATAGGGACTCGGGGGTGTCCTACAGCATGAGGATCAATCTATAGCATATACTTCTCGCAAGCTCAAGCCCCACGATAGGAACTACCCTATGCATGATTTGGAGTTAGTTGCGGTAGTTTTTGCCTTGCAAATTTGGAGGCACTATCTCCTAGGGATTAATTCAGTCTGTTCATGGATCATAAGTCGTTGTAGTATCTATTCAATTATAAGGATCTCAACGTGCAATAATATAGATGGTTGGAATTCATGAAGGACTATCAGTTTGATATTCAGTACCACCCGAGAAAGGCTAAAGTAGTAACAGATGTATTAAGCTGACGACCTACGAAGGAGTTAGCGACAGTCTGAAAAGCTAAGTGGAGTGAGCTTCACCAAGATGACTCAATCATCAGGGCTTGTATGGTAGTATTGACTATCACACCTGAGATTATTATATGGGTTATGAAGGCGCGAGTCAGGGATTAGTTTTTCCAGGACAGGGTACGTCAGTTATTGGCTGAGGGGGCAGAGTCTTACTCAGTCAGTTTTGAGGTAGGATTACGCTTTAATAGGAGACATATATTCCCAAATGATGGGTATTTGAGGCACGTTGTTATGACAAAGGCCCATGAGTCGAGATTTGGGATACATCCCGATGAGGATAAGATGTACCAGGATATGCGCAAAATGTATTGGTGGGAAAGCATAAAGAGGGACATAGCTAAGTTTGTCTCGAAGTGTGCCACATGTCAGTTAGTGAAGGTAGACCAACAAAGGCCAATCGGGATGTTGCAACTGCTAAAAATTTTGGTATGGAAATGGGACAGTATATCGATGGACTTTATCACGGGGCTATCGACATCACAAAGGAGTCATGATTCTATATAGGTGATTGTAGATTATTTAAACAAGGTGTCCCACTTTTTACCAATACAAGAAGACTATATGACAGTACAGTATGCCTATCTCTTCATAGTCGAGATAATGAGGCTACATAGGATACCAATTAATATTGTGTCTGATCGAGATAATATCTTTGTGTCCTATTTTTTGCAGAGTTTCTAAGAAGCGATAGGGGCTGAGTTACGATTAAGTACGACCCGCAGACTAATGGACAGATTGAGTGGGATAATCAGATATTAGAGGATATGCTCAGGGTGTGTATACTTGATTTCAGAGAAGATGGGAGCGGTACCTTCCACTCGTTGAGTTTGCATATACTAATTCTTACCAGTTCACTAATGGTATGGCAAATTTTAAGGCATTATATGGCCAAACTTATCATTCTCCTGTTTGTTGGTTAGAGGTGGGGGACAAAAAGTTCCCTGGGCCTGAGATGATCCAAGATACTTCTGCCAATATTGAGCTCATTCGGGGTCGCATACAGATTGCTCAGGATAGGCAAAAGAGGTTTGTCGGCGTTGATAAAAGACATGAAGAGCTGGATGTGGGTGACCAGGTATTGTTACGGGTGTATGATATGAAAGGAGTTGTGAGGTTTAAAAAAAAGGAAACTCGCACCAAGGTATGTGAATACTTTACCGATTATCGAGTGAGTAGGGTCGGTGACATATAGGCTCTCCTTACCAAAGCATCTACAGCGGATTCACGACGTATTTCGTGTATCGTCATTGAAGAAGCATTAGAGGAGTGAGATGGATTATTTGAACATTCCACTAAAGGAGATTGATTTACAACCCGATATCTCGTATGAAGAGAGACATGTTTCTATTTTATATCATAGTGAGCATAAGTTTTGGTCTAAGGTGGTGCCCTTGGTTTGTGTTCAGTAAGGACATCGCAAAGCCAACGAGTCGATGTGGGAGGGGGGGATGATATGCATGAGAAAAATCCAGAGCTCTTTATTCCAGGTATGCTCGAATTTTGGGGATGAAATTTCTTTTCAAAGGAGGAAGTATGTAACACCACTTAAATTTAAGTATTTATAATTCGGCATATTAATTACACACGTACCCGTAAAAAATAATGTGAATTTAAAATAAATATTGATTAGAGAGAAATGATTTAATATTATGTGATTATATATTTACTAGAGTGATAAAGTAACTAAAATAATGTCAAATGGTATTATGTCGTAAGTGGGTAAACATGAAGGAATTTGACTGTACCTCAACCATAACACGTGTGTGGGTAATATTATGTTGAAATGGGATATTTGTGATTGGTGTCTAAGTTGAATATTTTGAGTGCACAGTTGATCCGGAATAGGTCAAATAGTTTAAATTAAGTACTCGAGGGTAATGATTGGCTTTTGAAGGCTTTTTAGACTAAATGGGACCCACATAGGGGCATTCGGGTCGTTTTAATTATGCATATTAACCTAATTTTGGGATTAGATTTATATAATGTAAGGTTAGGGGTGAGAGAACAACCACTTTATCATATCAAGAGGTTTATTTTTCATATCAAAATCCTAAGAGATAAGTTAGAGAGAAAAGAGGAAGAATATCAAAGAATCAAGAGGAAACTCAAAAGGGGTGATCAATAGAGGCAAGAATTGGGAAGAGCTTGACGATATTCTGGGCTAGGATCATCATCACCAAGGGATTTTTTAATACAAAATCAGACTCTATAAGTTGATTAAGGCAAGTGATTAACTTACTTAGTATTTGGTGTGCGCAATTTAATTCATATTACAGTTGGCGACAATTATTTTGGGTGGGATTCACATGTGAAAATATGGGATTTGGGGAATGATTTCATAAAAGTGAAAGTGATAATTATTCCATATGAATTCTAAGTTGAATCTAAACATAAATATTTGATCTTGAATAACATAGATAGATGATTAGTGTAATTTTGTGAATTAATTGAGAAATTGTGCAATTTTTTATTAATGTATTGAATCCCATGAATTGGATGATGTTTAGATGGATTTAAATATGAAATTGAGAAGAATCATATTCAACATTGGTTAATAAAGAAATTCTAGGTGGAATTGGGTTTATTGGTGAATTGAATTGATGAAACTCTTGCTAAATTTTGAAATATGCAAACTTGGGTTGTTCCTGTAGGGGCAAACCAGTTCACCCTCGAGCTGAACCGGTTCGATAGCCCTAAAATGCCTAGGTTGATTTATTTGATGGGTTTTGCAAAATGTTAATCTTGGATTGATTTAGGATATCTGTGAATAAATTAGGACCTCTAGAAATATTATTATAACAGTGGTAAAATACCTTATGATGATTGGGATATATTCGGGGTTAGATTTAGAGTATTTGTTAGAAATAATACTCGAGAAATTTAATAATGAATTCGTGAAGAAAATTCAGTAAAAATGGGACACGGGCTGGTGGAGAATGATTACGTGTCCAGAATATTACTATAAAGGATAAATTAATTAAATGAGTGATTATTTAATAATTTGGAGTCGGGTTTAGATTTAGGAGTATAGGCTAGTGCTACGAGTGAGAGGCACGGTTAGTCGGGGTATTGGATATATATATATATATATATATATATATATATATATGTTAAGAGAAATAGGGCATAGAGAGAATTTTAGAAAGAAGAAAAGTTCTCATTAATTGGTGTGTCAATAATGAGGGGGTAATACAAGTTATCTCATTCCAAAAGTCTACTTTTCCAATGTGGGACGTGTTATAGTGGACATCCACCTTAAAATATAACTTTTACAACACTCCCCCTTGGATGTACACAATTTCCACCATTCATTGATTGTTGCCTCATTAAAACCTTACGAAGGAAAAACCCATTGGAAAAAACCAAAGTGAAGGAAAAATAGTACAACTATTATGATCAGTGACTTAGTGTTAGACGTGCTTAATTCTCCCTCGTTAAAACCTTTGTTAGGAAAACCGAATGGGACAAAACCTACTCAAATAAAAAAGAGTACAACGCACATATATATCTCAAATTACATGTTCTTGTATCCTCCCCCTGATAAGATGCTCCTCATGATTGATATGTTCAATTTCACTATTGGTGGAGTCGACGCAATCCAATCTCGTACAAAAACTTCTGAAATGCTGCCTTTGGTAGTGACTTTGTGAAGAGATCAGCTAGGTTATCACTTGAACGAACTTGCATGACTTCAATGTTATTTTTCTTTTGAAGCTCATGAGTGAAAAAAAACTTTGGTGAAATGTTCTTGGTTCTGTCTCCTTTGATGAATCCTTATTTAATTTGTGATATGCATGCTGCATTATCTTCATAGATAGTACTTGGAATATCTATAAAGAACGTAATTGACAAGAACTACGAATATGCTGAATTAAAGATCTTAGCCATACACATTCACGGATAGCTTTATGAATAGCTAAAATTTGAGAGTGGTTAGAAGAAGTAGCTACTAAATTTTATTTAGTAGAATGCCAAGAAATAATAGCATTACCACAAAGAAATACATAACTTGTCTGAGATCTACCCTTATGAGGATCAGAGAGATATCCAGAATCTGCATAACCCACTAATTTGGAACTATTAGAGTTATGATAATAAAATAAACCCATGTCAGTGGTTCCACGTAGATATCTTAAGATATGTATGACACCAGCCCAATGCCTTTTGGTTGGTTCAGAATTATATCTAGCAAATAGGTTCACAGAGAATGAGAAATCCAACCTAGTGCATTGTGTCAAGTATAATAATGCACCAATTGCACTTAAATAGAGTACTCCTGGACTCAATATTTCCTCATCTTCTTCTTTAGGAGAATATGGATCTTTCTTTATCTCCAAAGATCGGACGACCATGGGGGTACTTAGTGGTGTGCTTTATTAATATTAAAGCGTTTTAATACATTTTCAGTATAATTAGACTGATGGACTAAAATCCCACTAGAATGTTTCTCGATCTGTAATCCAAGATAAAATTTAGTTTTCCCAAGGTCTTTCATTTCAAATTCCTTTTTCAAATAACTAGCAGTTATTTCGAGCTCTTCTGGAGTCCTTATTAAATCTCATCCATATAGACTACTACTATTGCATATCCCTTTAAGGATTTCTTTATAAATACACAAGGGCAAATTGGATTTTTTTCATACCCTTTCTTAGACAAGTATTCACTAAGATGATTGTATTTTGTTTTTTCGGATTGCTTTAAATCGTACAACGAACGTCTTAGTCGGATTGAATGCGTACTCCTTAGCTTTGCTTCAGGCAAAGGAAATACTTCATGGATTTTCATGTATATTCCTATGCCTAAGTCCCTGTATAAATAAGCGGTTACAACATCCATGAGTCTCATATCAAGATTTTTAGAAACCGCTAAACTAATTAGATATCTAAAAGTTATACTGTCCATAACGAGGGAGTATGTTTCCTTAAAATCAACCCCAGGTTTCTGCGAGAAACCTTGTGCCATAAGTCGTGCCTTATATTGAGTGATTTCATTCTTTTTATTTCTTTTTCTTACAAAAACCCATCGGTAACCTATCGGGTTAAAACCTTTTGGGGTTTGTACTATAGGTCCAAATACACCACGTTTATTTAGAGACTCGAGTTCTGCCTTGATGGCAATTTCCTATTTTAGACAATCTACTCTTTGTCGACGTTCATTTAGAGTGCGTGGTTCATTATCCTTATCACTATCCTTTGAAATTTGTTTAGCTACTGCATATGAAAATATATCATCGATGACAGTTTCTTTACGATCCCACGTTTCTCCCAAATATGTATAAAACATAAAGATCTCATTATTATTATTAGGTACTTTTGCCTCTTCAGGGGCTTGTATAGTCACTTCATCGACTTGTGTGTTTTCAAAAATAATAACATCTTCAAGGGTTTTAGAGAAAGTGAATCTTTTATTCATAACTACTTCGGGAGGATTATTAGGGCATAATTTTTCATTTGATCTCCGCTTCCAGGAAGAAGAGTCTTTGGAACCTTTAGGTCTTCCATGCTTCTGGCGTGTAATAGATTCATTTGTTGTTGATGTCAACATTTGTCCCACTAGTACATCAATTCTTCCAGACACATTTGTAGCGGGTACATGAGACTTCGTTGCTTTTGCAGCATCATTGAATGCATCTGGTAATTTATTTGCAATTTTTCAAAGAGGCAATATCCTTCTCACTTCTTGCTCACATTGAGCAGTACGGGGGTCTAGATGAGACAAAGTGGAAGTCTTCCATTATTAATTCTCTCTATTCTTCATGAACGGACCGTAAAGACTGGGAGTTTGGATTGCATAAGTAGTGGGTCAAAGCTTAATTAACTTAGCAGCATGTAGGATAACATATCCCCAAGCAGAGACTCGGAGTTTCGATTGCATAAGTAAAGGTCGTGCAATAAGTTACAAATGTTTAATCAAAGACTCAGCTAAATCATTTTGAGTGTAGACATGGGGGATTTTGTGCTCAGCATCAATTCCTTGTGATGAACAATAGTCATAAAAACTCGAGAAGTAAATTCTCCCGCATTATCTAAATGAATCGATTTGATGTGTTGATCAGGAAAATGTGCTCTAAGTTTTATGATTTGAGAAAGTAATTTTGCAAAAGCCAAATTACGAGTAGATAACAAACAAACATGTGACCAATGAGTAGATGCATCAATTAAAACCATAAAATATTTAAAAGGTCCACTAAAAGGGTGGATGGCCCCACAAATATCCCCTTGAATTCTTTGTAAAAAGTATGGTGATTCAGAATCTATTTTGAGAAAAGATGGTTTAGTGATTAATTTACCTTGAGAACAAGGGGTGCAAAAATGATCAAAACCATTCCATTGACTAATAAATTCTTAAAATAAAGATATTAAATAAAATTGTCTAAGCTATAATGATAAACTATTAATGTCTCAATAGAAAAGATAAAGTAGATAAATAAATAAATAAATAAAGCATAATCATTTAGGTCTTCAGGACCGTCTCTGGTGGTTCTCCAAACATATTATCAAATGTCTCATCATCAATAGAATTTCCATCATCATTTTACAAAAATCATTGAAATTGAGAATAGTATCGTCAAGTTTCCAACGGTCTTCAGGACCTTCCACAATGTTTGTCTCTGCTTTCTTTTTTTAGGCTTGATATTTTTCCACAAATTTCTTGGACGAACGACAGGTACGTGTTCAATGCCCACTGCGGCCACATCTATAGCAAATATCATATGGATTATGTGGATTTGACTTCTGATTCTCTTTATTACTGTGATTATTCCACTTCTGGTGGTTCTTAAATTTTGTATTTTGTCTAGGGCCTTGATTATTATAGCCACCTCTTCTGGAGTTGCCATCGCTCCGCCGCATATTTCCTCGATCTCTTTCATTAGTCTGAATAGAGTTAGCATTATCTTTAAGGAGTGCTACATATCCAGTGGGTTTAGATGTATGATTCTTCATCAGTAAGTCATTGTTCTGCTCCGCAACTAGGAGACATGATAATAGTTCTGAGTACCTTTGAAAACCTCATTCTCAATATTGCTGTTGCAGGAGCATTTTCGAGGCATGAAAAGTTGAGAATGTTTTCTCCAACATATCTGCATCCTCTACCTTTTCTCCACATATATTTAGCTTGGAGGTAATCTTGAACATAGCAGAATTATATTCAGAAACAGTCTTGAAATCTTAAAACCTCAAGTTGAGCCATTCATGGCGTCCACATGGAAGTATGACCGATTTGGTGGTCATAGCAATCCTTCAGGGAGTTCCATAAATCAAGAGGATCTTTCACAGTTAGGTACTCACTTTTCAAATCATTGTGTATGTGATGTCTAAGGAATATGTAATGCATAATAAAAAAAAAATTAATAATTTAATCTTAATTGGAACATCATGTGTGCAATTAGGACTTTAAGTCCTTGATTTAATAATTAGAACTTCAGGTTCGTGTTATTTATTTGTTGAAACTTCAAATTAATACATAAAATAATGAACTTCAGGTCCAAATTATAAATTATTTGGGGACATTTAATGTCCCTAACTATATGATATAAATAATCAAAACTTCGAGTTTTGATTGAGGGTATATATTATTTGAAACTTCATGTCCAAATTATAAATAACGATTCAAGTGCCAAATTTAATGGTAATTGAGAACTTCAGGCCCTAATTACTAGAAATTTTAAGTCCCCAAAATCAAAACTTTAGGTTTGATTTTATGGCATATTTTATTGTCATGTCCAAAAATTGAACATGAATTGTGAACTTCAGTTCGTAAAAATTTAAATAAGAATTGGGAACTTATAAATAATCCAAACTTCAGGTTTTGATTTAAGACGTATTTATTGAAACTTCAGGTCCAAAATTTTATTTTTATTCATACACTAATTTGAAGAAAAAAAATTAATAATAAAAAAAATATAACTTGTCAATTTTATTTTTGTAACCAAATATTAACCATCATCTATGATTTAAAAGTTAAAAAAAATATAACTTGCGTATGAAAATAAATTCATGTACTAACATGCCATGAAAGAGGAAATTTTTTTATTCTCTAGAATGACTATTCATGCATAATGGATATGAAGACTTACGATGAAATAGGAAAGGAATACCTTAAACCCAAAACTAGATTTACAGATATTATTTTTAAAACATACAACTATTCTTGTCAGTTATTGTTGTGTAAAGGTGGGAAGACATGATAAAGAAGTTTGTGTACATTTTTTGTCTACTTTTGTTAAAGAAAAATTTAATTGACATCCGATTGATAGTCGTAGAAATTTGTAGGTTCGTTTTGATAACGTGTTAAGAGAAATAGGGCATAGAGATAATTTTAGAGAGAAGAAAAGTTCTCATTAATTGGTGTGTCAATAATTTGGGGGTCACCCCTTTATTTGTAATACAAGTCAATTCATCCCAAAAGTCTACTTTTTTAATGTGGGATGTGTTATAGTGGACATCCACCTTAAAATACAACTTTTATATATATATATATATATATATATATAGAGAGAGAGAGAGAGAGAGAGAGAGAGAGTGTATATGTGTGTATGATATATATATTAAACATACCACTCTAGTGGGGATGCTATCAATGGAGGCTACGCACCATGAGCGATCTCTCTTACCGAATCCCAACTGGTGTAGTATCAGTCCCCATGGTCATAAGTTTGTGCATGCCCAATCTATGTGAGGTTGGAGTCCAAGTGGAGTAAATTGGTATGGTTATGACCAATTGACTTAAGATTATGATCGCCTCCAGTTATATTTACAATTTTGGGTTCGGTGGTGAGATTCCAACCTGATGGCCCAGGATGATGTGTGTATGACCTGGAGCCTGATAGCATACTAGATATTCGCTTCCAGTGAGTTATTATTATGAGGCATTGCGGTTATACATATATGGTGACTGATATATATGTATGGATACTTGCCATGATATGAAAAATACGTATATAAAAGTGAAGAAAATTATATACGGCATAAGACACTAAGGTATGAATATTGGATTAATAACTAATGGATAATATTTGAGATGAATTGATTAATTATAATTGTGAATTATAATTGTTAAGCGGATTTGAAAACTTATTATATAAAATACATGTGACACAGTGTAGTGTATGGACTTAAGGGTATATTGAGACTAGTTAGGCTGGGTAGCATAACTAGGATGTTAAAATGTATTTGTTAGGTTTGCGCTATAGTTAAAGGGTGAGTATTATCTCATGGGAGTGAGACACCAGTTTAGATATGTAATAATACACTCATATTTATTTATGCATTTTAGTTACTTGCAAAATATTTTCAAAAGGTTTTGGACTTTGACCTGTGTTAAAATATTTTCAAAATTTTTTAGGTGTCCAGCCACAGGTGTGCCAAGCATGATTATCATTTCCAAGTCGTCGGAGTTACAACAACTATGGATTGTTGCATGTATTGTTTAGCCATTTTCTATCTTTGAGATTCTATATAGGATTTAGTCAGTTATTATTCGGGCATGTCGCCCAATGTTAGTTTTTATTTCAGTTTTAATTAATCCAATTTTATTAGACTATTATAGTGGACTGTAAACCTATGGTTTATTCGGTTAAATGATTATACTTTATTCTGGTATTCATAATTGATCATGTGATTGTGGATATAATTATTTATCTACAATGGTTCATTGTGAATGGCTTTAGTTACAGTGATTTAATTAAAGTTTAAAAGTCACATGAATCTTGATTAGATAATAGATGGTTAGTAATTAATTGGATTTTCAACAGTGATGCTAAGAATGAGCCAAATAAGATTCATGTTTTATTTTAGTAGAGAGTTGGCCACCCATTATTTTAATAAGTGGGATGTCTTACTCTCCAACTGCATTAACACCCCTCCAAGTCCTCGCCAAGATATATTTGTGAAGACCTTACAGTCTATCCCTGCTCGAGGCAACGCAAGTACCGAAGTCGTAGTCAATCGAGCCTTCAACTCATCAAAGTCCTTTCAACAGGCATCATTCCATATAAATGGCACATCCTTCCTCATTAAGTTTGTTAGGGAGCCCGACTATCTTCGAGAACCCTTGAATGAACTGACGGTAATACCGGGTCAATCTTAGAAAACTATGCACCTCTGTGGGTGTAGTGGGTTGCCCCCATTCCATCACCGGAGAAACCTTCCCTGTATCCACTGATATCCCCCGATTAAATAGGATGTGGCCTAGGAACTGAATCTCCCATAACCAAAAATCACATTTCTCGAACTTGGCATAAAACTGATGGTCTCGTAATGTCTGTAAGACTACCCACAAATGTTGTGCGTGATCCTCCGCAGTAAAAAAATAAATTAGTATATCATCAATGAACACAATGATGAACTGATCTAGAAAATCCGTGAATACCAGATTCATCAGGTCCATAAACACTGTCGGCATATTGGTTAGCCCAAAAGGCATAACTAAAAACTCATACGACCCGTATCTCTTCAGAAACGCTATTTTTGAGACATCCTTCTCCCTACCCTCAGATAATGATAACCCGATCTCAAATCGATCTTTGAAAAGTATGCACCACCTCTCAGCTGGTCATTAAAGTCATCAATACGAGTCAATGGATACTTATTCTTTATGGTGACCTTATTCAACTCCCGGTAATCGATACAAAGTCTTAAAGATCCGTCTTTCTTCTTGACGAACAAAACTGGAGTACCCGATGGTGAAGTACTCCTCTGAATAAACCTGTGTCCCAGTAACTACACAATATTGTCCTTAATCTCCCTCATCTCTAGAGGAGCTATTCGATACGGTGTATGGGCAATAGGTTTCATGCTCGGGATCATATGAATCACAAAATTTATCTCTCTACTAGGTGGAAACCCTAGGATCTCCCCAAATACATCAGTATACTCACAAACTACAGGGATGAAATATGGAGACACAATGACCTCCAAAGAAGTTTCCTCCCCAATATAGTACAAATGCATGCTCGACCCACCCACAGGGTGCGATATCGCAACCAGGTACATCTCTTGTCCTGGAATGACGAAGACGATGGACTTACCGTAATAATCAACACAAGCTCTATATGTATCTAGCTAATCCATCCCTAGGATAATATCTTATTCAGAAATATCTAAAGAAAAGCTTTAAGGTTAAAAGCTTGTTTAAAAGATTAATAACAAACTGTTATAAGTTGTGTAAACTCCGAATAAACTTTTTGGGCAAAACACTTTTCAAAAAAACACAAGATGTGTTATAAAAGACTTTCTGAATGTATGGTTTAGATTTGATAGTTGATTACCTTCTTTTTAATTTTAAGAAACATCTACTAAAGTTACTGTGTAGTTCCAATCATAACAAGAGTTAAGAACATTCAAAGAAATAAACACAGGAATTTTTAACGTGGTAAAACCCTTAAACAAGGGAAACATCCACGGTGCCCTCTACGGCACAAAATAAAAACTCACTAGAATAAATAATCAAGTTACAACACTTGAGCAAACCATAAATATCCTATCCTAATCTCAGAACATACCTACTTGAGATTATCCACCCCCAAAGGTAATCTGAATTGGACTGATCTTTTCATGCTGCTTCTTTGCTTTTTCCTTGATCTCCTTCTCTTTGAATTCTGATTCCAGCAACTCTTTCAAAATCCAAGATTCTCGGACAGAACCACAGTGTTTAAGTGTTCGTGTGAGATATTGTTGGTGATGTGCTACTACGTGTAAACATGTTACTCACCCTCTCAAGATTATACAAACATTCCTAATAAATTACAACAGTTCTAAAATGATAGATTATTTTTTAATCAGTATTTTCAAGCCATTACAACAATTCTAAAATGATAGGTTATTTTTGAATCAGTATTTTCAAGCCAAGACTTCTTGATCTTTTTATTTATCCACAGATATCAAGGATACCTTGCTTAGAAAACGGTTCAAGGTCTTAAATAATTTCAGTATTTTAAAAATATTTTTGAAATTGTAAACCTCCAATTGAGATCCAAACTAGACTAAAAGTCTATTTTGTAAAAACAGATTCAGACTTAACATGCAGAGGTTGATTCAACATATTTTGACATAAAACTTCTTTTCAGATCTATGGTTATGCTTTAAAACTTTTTACAAACGTTCTTTGTGTTCTTTTTATTTTTATACTCACGCATTTCATAAAATATGAAATAGAAAACTGAAAACACAAACAACTCACTAGATCTTAAAATACTTTGAAACTTAAAAGTGTCTATTTCAAAATTTGTTGAAACAGAAAAGATCTAAAATACTAGATCTAAAAAGAGTAAAAGAAAAGAAATCGTGTGATGTTCTCTTTTTAGAAAAACGCAGTTTCAATAATGAAACTTAAGTTTCTCTTAGAGATGAGTTCTGAGAGAAACAAGGATTTGAAGAGGCTTTCAAACGAAGAATAAACTCAGCACCAAAAAAATAGAAACCTTAAAATGTCTAACTCTAAAAAAATAGGTTTTTTGGTATATGGATTGTTTAGGTTTTGGTGTTTGTTTTTGGGAGAAATCACTCAGAGGTTGAACTACGAAGAAACTAGGTTTTCTTCTTTCTTTTTCTCTCTCTTTTCTTTCCTTCTCTTCTCCTTTCTCTCTCTTCTCTCTCTACTCTCTCTTTTCTCTCTTATTTTACGAACGGGCCAAAATTCTGTAATGGTTGAGCCTGGGGTCCTACTTATATTAGATGAAGAAGGATCCAGAGCTTCGAACTCAATCTTACGACTGGGATTGATTCTTGACTAATTGACTTTAATCCAATGGTTCATCATAAGCGGTGGGTTAAACGTTTGATTATTGGTTTAAACTGGGTTCACAAGGATTGACTCTCAACGCATGCAGATCGTTGATAAGGTTGATCCAAGGGTTGAGATTGGTTATACAGAATGAGTCTACGAGAAAGCACAAATCCAATTGTTAGGCTACCAACACGTGTACGAACCAGATAAAGGCAAAACGCGTATTTGAAAATGAAGCACCTTATACTTTTGACTTGCTCAAGTCAATACTGTATAAGTGTTCAACTAGTTTGGAAATAGTGACAAAATTGGTTGTCCATCCTAGAATCCAAAGAACCTCAGAATCACTCTCTCTAATCCTCTTCAATAATCCAAGAAGGTATAAATTGAATCACACTACACACATTAGAAGTGCATACATGTGTATATATTGCTTAAAATTGATTGTGTGTTAAATTCCCCTTAAAATGTTATTTTAATAATTTTTGGGAATTTTTAAACATTTTTAAACATTTTTTTAAATAAATGTTTTCATTAATAAAATGTGATTATATAATTTGTGGGGTAAATTTGCTATTTTGTAAACTTCATTTTTCAATGGAATGTTTGTTTGGGTAGAATGTAAATGCGCTAGAGACTTCAGGGTGCTGCCTGTAATTACTTTGGACGCGCGTTTGTGAGCCACTCATATGTCAACACTTGTCATCCTCCTGATGTATATGTTTGTGTTTGTTATGTGAGAGGGTTGGCTGGTGGATTGCTGATCGTTGGATCAAAGCTTATCGATGGTCTGCATGTGTTTTAAACCTATCCTTGTGCCATCTTATGAACCAATCACAATCGACTTTACCACCGCTGTTTTATAACCCTTAGATCAAGTCAATCTTAGGATGACTTAATCTCAGCCCTTGATTCCCTTCGCATCTCCAGAACCTTCCTCCACCCCTATATAAACCCCCCACTTCTCAGTCTTTCAAGACTTTTTGGCATTCGTCATTTCTGAGAGAAAAAAATAGAGAGAAGAGAGAAGTGAGAGAGAAGAGAGAAAAGAAAAGAGAGAGGAGAGAGAAAGGAAAACTGTGTTAGCCAAAACCAAACCCTAACCCTAAACACTTCATTTTCTGAATCAAACCTTCGTATACACACAACCCCAAACACAACCTTGAGTGTTTGAGAGAGAGTGGTTTGTTCATATTGAAGCTGTAACCTCTTTGTCTATGATCTTGTTTACAACTTAAACATTCGTGTGAAGATCTGCATTTCTCTTTCATAGAAATTATAGATCTACACTCTGCATGTTACATTTCACTAGATCTGCATGTTTCTTTCTCGACTTAAGAAAATCTTTACTGATTTAGTTTTTAAAATGTTTTATGGTTTCTATTCTTACGAAACTTAAACCTTGACCTAGTTGGATTCACACTTGGAGATTTTCAATCTCAAAAATATTTTTTAAAACAGAGATTGATTAAGATCTTGACCGATTTTGAAGCAAGATATCCGTGGAATCTGGGTTATATTGAAAGGTCAAAAAGGTTACAAGTTCTGTAAGAAAGAAAAAAAAGAAAATCACAGCATATAGTCTTTATATGTAATTTTCTAGGACTGTCTGTAAAACTAAGTGTGTGTGAGTTCATGCATGTTGATAGGATTCACATCACAAACACATAACACACTACTACACTGGAAGTGTTGTGAATAAGATCAAAGATTATTGAGTTGACTAAGGAAGCTAAAGCAAAGGAAGTTATCAAACTGGAAGAACATCATCAACAATCATATCTATGAGAAGTTAGAAGGACACCAAGTGGGGTATATTCCTAAACTTAGAATAGGTTGATTTGTGTGCATGTATGTTGTATTGTTTGTAACTATTATTTGTTATTAGTGGATTTTTGCTTTTGTGACTTAGAAGTCACCGTGGATGTTTCCTCTGTTGGGAGAGGTTTTACCACGTTAAAAACTGTGTGTTCTGATTGTCTTCATCTACTCATCTCATTCTATAGTGTGCTGAATTTTTGAAATTGTCTTAGTTTTAAAAACTGATTACAAAGTCTTGATTACTCTCGTACATAAGTTTTTTTTTGTAAACACATCTTGTTGTTTATAATTTTTATTTTTCAAAAGAAAAGGGTTTCTTCAACAAACATCTCGGAGTTGCTTATACAGTTTAATCTTGTATTAAACGGCATTAGCAACGTTTTTCAATTGGTATCAGAGCCCTGTTAACTTTTATTTCAAAAAGATCTTGTGTTTCTGAAATCGTTTTCTGAAAAACTTAACTATGGACGAGAAGAATGAAAGGTTTGGTAATCTGTCCAGACCTCCACTCTTTGATGGAAACAACTTTACTTACTAGAAAGTAAGAATGGTTGCCTTCATCCAAGGGACTTTAAGAGATGATGTCTGGGACATTATTGAATATGGATATACTTATCCTACTAAACCAGCCACTGAAGGAAGTGATGAGAGGGTAAAGAAAATCTTAAGTGAGTTTACCCAAGAAGAGAAAACTATTTCTCGAAATAACAATAAAGGCAAGAATGCCATTTTTATGTCTATTAATGAGTATGAGTTCAAGAGAATCTCATCTTGTGCCACTTCTAAGGAAACTTGGGACACTTTAATCACTGCCCATGAAGGAGACTCAAGAGTTAAAGCTGCTAAAACTCAAATGCTTACCCAGCAATACAACTCTTTGATTATGTCTGACTCTGAGTCTTTTGATGACTTTTACATGAACTTAACTGATATAGTTACTAAGTTGCATGCTAATGGTATAACTTATGATAGGAATGAAATTGTCTCTAAAATTCTAAGATCATTACCACAAAAGTTTGACAGCAAGAGGTATGCTATTGAGGAAATGAGTGATCAAAACCTTACCCCTGAGTTACTCAGTAGCAAACTTAGGACTGTGGAAATGGAATTAGACTTTAAGAAACAATTAAATCATTCACAAAGAAAACAGCCCAACTCTAACTTGAGTTTTGCCTCTAAGATATCTAAACTTGAGACTAATTTGATCAACTCTGACTCTGATGAGGAGTGTGATATAGACAAACTAGATAATCAGATTGCCTTAATGTCTAAACAATTTAAGAAAATTGTTAAATTTAGAAACAAATAGGCGACTAAACAAGGCAAGCCTAATTATCCTACTCTGTCTAATCCCAAACCTCATGAGAGAGGTCTTGACAAACATCCTAAGGACAACAACTCCAGACCCAGCAGAGACCTTAAAAAGATTGAATGTTTTAGATGTGGGAAACTAGGTCACATTGCTCACAATTGCAGAGTTAATCTGAATAAAGCCAACACACACAATAGAGCCAATGTCTGTAAAACTTGGAATGATTCAAGTGACTCTGATGAAGAGGAACTTGAGTCATCAAATGTACTTGACCCTTGCATGTCCTTTTATGCTAAGATCATTTATAATGATGATATGCTTGTGTGTGATAATGATGCTCCTACTCCTGCTTGTGTGAATACTGTTTTGACTGGCCTAGATGCTTTATTATCTGAAAATGTTGCTAGTTCTAGTTCCGTGTGTGTGAGTCAAAGGGATCTCGATAACGACGATGTAAATGGGTGCGTGAGTACTAAAACTGAATCGTTAGGGGTCACTACACACACTTTACTTAGCGACTCAGACACAGATGACCTCCCTGATATCCATACTTTGTATGCTAAAACTCTTAAAAAAGGCACTAGACTGGAGAAGACTGTTAGAGACCTGACTAAGAAATTAGATGATCTAAGTCTTATTGTGAAGCTGAATGCTGAAGAATACACTAACCAGTGTCTGTCTCATCAATCCGAAGTTGAAACTTTTGATCAAAAATTAAAAGAGTTGACTAAAACTAATAAAACCCTGGAAATGAAATACAAGGGAACATTATTAGAACTGGAGGAAGCAAAAACAAAGACAGCAACTATTTTCAAAAAAATTTCTAAGTTTGAAAACAATTCAAATTGTTTTACTGACTTTGTTATTGACTCCAAGACCAATTCTGATGATAGAACCGGTATTGGATTTTGCCCTAAGAACAAACCACAAACTACAAATCTTGAATCTATTAAGTTTGTGTCTGGGGGCGAAAGACCAATTGATACATGTCCAGACTTTCATTTTATTAAAAAGGAATTTGATCAAAAGCAACAACAGAAAGACATTGGAGAGTCTAGTAATTCTAAAGCTGACACTACACTTAAGAATAAATACGTCTGTCCTTTGATCAGAAAGGCTGAATCTACCTTTAAGACCATACCTCCTAGGAATAAGAATTCTGAACAGAATGTTGTTAAACCCATATTTAGAAGTTTTCCTAAGGAAATTCATCCCTCAAGCAATCAATATTGCTCCTACTGTGACATTTATGGTCATTCCTTTGAAGGTTGTTATGCTAGGTGTCTAAACACCCATGTGTACAACACTTCTGTCTACAAGAACTTTAACTATTCTAGGCAAAATCGTAACCATTATGTCCTTCCTAGACAACCTGACAAAAACTCTAACTACAGAAATAGAAAGACCAAAACTAAGAGTTCATTTAAGAGAAAGGCTCCCAGAAACTTTCCTCAACCAAAAGCTCAAATTTTCCACAATAATCAGTTTGTTGCCCCAAATGTTTTTCGACAAAAAGATGTTTCTCGAAAGTTTTATCAAATGAGGGCAAACATGCGCAAAATTAAAACTAGAGCTATTTGGGTTAGAAAAGATGATCTTTTACCCCAAATGAAGTGTAACATTGTCATCACTGCTTTAAAAGCTGAACACACTTCATCTGGATGGTATTTAGATTCAGGATGCTCCAAACATATGACAGGAGATGAAACCAAACTCTTAAACAAAACCAGATTTGCTGGAGGCAAAGTTATCTTTGGTGACGGAGTTTCATCCCAGATCATTGGTAAAGGAACCTTAAAAAAAGAGGGAATGCCTACTCTCGAAAATGTACTTTTAGTTAAAGGCCTTAAAGCCAGCCTCCTAAGTATATCACAATTTTGTGACTCTGACCATACAGTTACCTTTTTAAAGAACAATTGTAAAATTCTAAATGATAAAGGTAAATGCATTATTAACGGATTTAGAACACCTGACAATTGTTATACTGTCAAGACTGGTTCTGAAACCTGTAACATTGTCAGAATGGATGACAATGAAATCTGGCATAATCGTATGGGTCACCTAAGTTATGATATCCTTGGTAGATTGTCCAGTCAAGAGATTGTTAGAGGAATTCCTAAAATTAAACCTATTTCCAGTGTTGTCTGTGGTCATTGCCAGGAAGGAAAATAGTTAAGACTTCGCATAAAAAAGTTAAAGACATTCTCACCTCTAGACCTTTAGATCTCATCCATATGGACCTTATTGGTCCCTCTAGAACTGTTAGTCTTTGTGGACACAGTTATATCCTTGTCATGGTTAATGATTTCACACGATTCACTTGGGTTGCCTTCTTGAAACAAAAATCTGACACGTTTCAGAATTTTTTGAAAATTTTACTAAGAATTGAAAATGAGAAGGACACACAAGTCAATCGCATTCGTAGAGATAGAGGGGGAGAGTTCATAGACACAGGAATAGTTGAATATTGTGACTACAACGGTTACAAACATGAATTCAGTGCCCCTAAGACTCCTCAGCAGAATGGTATTGCTGAAAGGAAAAACCGAACTCTTCAAGAGATGGCACGTGTCATGTTGCATGCCAAATCTCTACCTAAATACTTCTGGGTAGAATCCATTAGAACTGCGTGTCATATCATTAATAGGGTTTACCTTAGGAAAAACATGAAACAAACCCCTTATGAGTTGTGGTACGGTAAGAAGCCAAATCTGAAATATCTAAGGACTTTCAGTAGCCAGTGTTATGTCTGTAAAGACAGAGAACGTCTATCTAAACTCGAGACGCATGGTGATAAAGCCATTTTCTTAGGATACTCCCCAAACAGTCGTGCTTATCGTATATACAATCTGCGTACTAAGGCCCTTATGGAATCGATAAATGTAATTGTAAGCGACACTATTGTCAAAAAGAAGATATCTGAATCACCTATTGTGGTTGAATCTGAAAATGATTTCAAAACTGATTCACCAGAAATAGATAACTCATTACCTATTGAGAGTCCAGAAGTACCTGGCTGGGTATCTAAAGATCATCCCATTGACAACGTGGTCGGTAATCCTAATGATCCAGTTCTTACTAGATCCCAGTTAAGGAATTATGCTAATTATGCATGTTTCGTCTCCCTTTGGAGCCGAAAAATGTTAATGAAGCATTGAATGACACACACTGGATTTCTGCTATGCAGGAAGAACTTTTACAATTTGTCATTCACGATGTCTGGTATCTTGTACCGCGGCCTCAAAACAAAAATGTCATTGGCACACGTTGGATCTTTAAGAACAAATCTGATGAAAATGGGGTAATCCTTAGAAACAAAGCTAGACTAGTTGCTCAAGGTTCCTCACAAATAGAAGGAATAGATTTTAGCGAGACATTGTCCCTGTCACTCGTCTTGAATCTGTTCGACTCCTTTTCGCCATAGCGTGTTACTTAAAATTTACACTTTATCAAATGGATGTCAAGTCTGCCTTCCTCAATGGAATTCTATCCGAAGAAACGTATGTAGAACAACCCAAAGGGTTCATTGACCCTAAATACCCTAACCATGTCTTTCGTCTAAAAAAGGCTTTGTATGGCTTAAAACAAGTTCCTCGAGCTTGGTATGAACGCCTTTCCAACTTTTTGTTGGATAAGGGTTTTAAGAGAGGAGGAAATGACCAGACCCTATTTGTCAAACATTTTGACAAAAACATTATTATAGCCCAAGTCTATGTAGACGACATCATTTTTGGGTCCACTTCAACATCTGAAGTTAAATCTTTTTCTGCTAGTATGCATAAGGAGTTTCACATGTCCCTTATGGGGGAGCTACAACTTTTCTTAGGATTTCAAGTGAAATAGAATTCTGATGGACTATTTGTCTCTCAAACTAAGTATGCCTTAGATCTTGTTAAGAAATTTGGTTTAGATAATGCTAAAGTTGCCAAAACGCCTATGAGTACTACTGTTAAGTTATGTAAAGATGAAACTGGAAAGTCAGTTGATTTCACACTTTATCGTAGTATGATTGGTAGCCTACTCTATCTAACTGCCTCACGACCAGACATAATGTATGATGTATGTCTTTGTGCTCGTTACCAGAATAACCCTAAAGAGAGCCATTTATCGTGTGTAAAACGTATAATAAAGTACATAAAAGGCACTCTCAATCTTGGACTTAGGTACACTAATGATACATGTAGCACCATCATAGGGTATACTGATGCTGATTGGGCCGGGTGTACTGATGATAGTAAAAGTACATCAGGTGCCTGTTATTATGTCGACAATAATTTAGTAGGTTGGAGTAGCAAAAAATAGAATTGCACATCTTTATCTACGGCTGAGTCCGAATATATAGCAGCAGGAAGTTGTTGTGCTCAATTGCTATGGATAAAACAAATGTTAAGCGACTATGGGATTAAATAAGATCAGTTACAATTGTATTGTGACAATCAAAGTGCTATTAACATATCTAAAAACCCGGTTCAACACTCGCGAACTAAGCATATTAAAATAAGACATCATTTTATACGCGAACTTGTTGAAACTAAGGAGTTAGAAATCCATTACCTACCTACTGATCTGCAACTTGCAGACATGTTCACTAAACCTTTAGACTTTAACAGATTTATGTATTTGCGTAATTCTATAGGTATGGTATGTGCTGATTAAAACTCTGAAGACCTTAATTTTTACCCTTTGTCCATTTGAGACAAAATGGGGGAGAAATTTGAGTCTTAAGGGTTCAATGTTTTGTTCACATTTCATCTAAATTGCTTGATCTTAGTGTGCATATTTGCAGGAATCTCTACTACTGATTGTCTACCTTTTCTAGTGTACAAATTTGTAAATAGTTGAGCAATGTAATTTTTGACTTTCTAGGAAATGGGTAGATAGTATCTTTTGTATAGGACTAGGTTTTATTTCTTTTGGTTCCCTACGAGTTTTAAGCTAACTCAAAGGAGATTTTATCTCATATTTCTAAAGGGGGAGATTGAAGCACCTTATACTTTTGACTTGCTTAAGTCTATACTGTATAAGTGTTCAACTAGTTTGGAAATAGTGACAAAATTGGTTGTCCATCTTAGAATCCAAAGAACCCCAGAATCCAAAGAACCTCAGAATCACTCTCTCTAATCCTCTTCAATAATCCAAGAAGGTATAAATTGAATCACACTACACACATTAGAAGTGCATACATGTGTATATATTGCTTAAAATTGATTGCGTGTTAAATTCCCCTTAAAATATTGTTTTAATAATTTTTGGGAATTTTTAAACATTTTTAAACATTTTTTTAAATAAATGTTTTCATTAATAAAATGTGATTATATAATTTGTGGGGTAAATTTTCTATTTTGTAAACTTTATTTTTCAATGGAATGTTTGTTTGGGTAGAATGTAAATGCGCTAGAGACTTCAGGGTACTGCCTGTAATTACTTTGGACGCGCGTTTGTGAGCCACTCATATGTCAACACTTGTCATCCTCCTGATGTATATGTTTGTGTTTGTTATGTGAGAGGGTTGGCTGGTGGATTGCTGATCGTTGGATCAAAGCTTATCGATGGTCTGCATGTGTTTTAAACCTATCCTTGTGCCATCCTATGAACCAATCACAATTGACTTTACCACCGCTGTTTTATAACCCTTAGATCAAGTCAATCTTAGGATGACTTAATCTCAGCCCTTGATTCCCTTCGCATCTCCAGAACCTTCCTCCACCCCTATATAAACCCCCCACTTCTCAGTCTTTCAAGACTTTTTAGCATTCGTCATTTCTGAGAGAAAAAAATAGAGAAAAGAGAGAAGTGAGAGAGAAGAGAGAAAAGAAAAGAGAGAGGAGAGAGAAAGGAAAACTGTGTTAGCCAAAACCAAACCCTAACCCTAAACACTTCATTTTCTGAATCAAACCTTCGTATACACACAACCCCAAACACAACCTTGAGTGTTTGAGAGAGAGTGGTTTGTTCATATTGAAGCTATAACCTCTTTGTCTATGATCTTGTTTACAACTTAAACATTCGTGTGAAGATCTGCATTTCTCTTTCATAGAAATTATAGATCTACACTCTGCATGTTACATTTCACTAGATCTGTATGTTTCTTTCTCAATTTAAGAAAATCTTTACTGATTTAGTTTTTAAAATGTTTTATGGTTTCTATTCTTACGAAACTTAAACCTTGACCTAGTTGGATTCACACTTGGAGATTTTCAATCTCAAAAATATTTTTTAAAATAGAGATTGATTAAGATCTTGACCGATTTTGAAGCAAGATATCCGTGGAATCTGGGTTATATTGAAAGGTCAAAAAGGTTACAAGTTCTGTAAGAAAGAAAGAAAAGAAAATCATAGCATATAGTCTTTATATGTAATTTTCTAGGACTGTCTGTAAAACTAAGTGTGTGTGAGTTCATGCATGTTGATAGGATTCACATCACAAACACATAACACACTACTACACTGGAAGTGTTGTGAATAAGATCAAAGATTATTGATTCGACATAAGGAAGCTAAAGCAAAGGAAGTTATCAAACTGGAAGAACATCATCAACAATCAGATCTATGAGAAGTTAGAAGGACACCAAGTGGGGTATATTCCTAAACTTAGAATAGGTTGATTTGTGTGCATGTATGTTGTATTGTTTGTAACTATTATTTGTTATTAGTGGATTTTTTCTTTTGTGACTTAGAAGTCACCGTGGATGTTTCCTCTGTTGGGAGAGGTTTTACCACGTTAAAAACTGTGTGTTCTGATTGACTTCATCTACTCATCTCATTCTATAGTGTGCTGAATTTTTAAAACTTTCTTAGTTTTAAAAACTGATTACAAAGTCTTGATTACTCTCGTACATAAGTTTTTTTTTTGTAAACACTTCTTGTTGTTTATAATTTTTATTTTTCAAAAGAAAAGGGTTTCTTCAACAAACATCTCGGAGTTGCTTATACAGTTTAATCTTGTATTAAACGGCATTAGCAACGTTTTTCAGAAAATATTTACACAACACACCTTGAATTCTCTAGCGCTTTTGGATTCTACCCAGTCAAACAATTAGCAATAAAAATAACTTCCTGAAATCAAAATTTTACCCATAACACTTTTAAAAACCATGTTTTAATTAAATCAAAAATTATTTTAAAATTGTGTAAAATGTTTTGAATTGAATTAAATGATTTAAAAAAGTCTTAAAGTGTTGTAAAACCATAAATGAAAATAGGATATACGAATAATGCAGTGATTGTGTCCTATTTGTGGTTTTAAGGATAGAAATAACTTCCCTTTATGTTGATCTTGAGAATTTTGTTGGACAGGATTTTTTCATTATTCTTAAACCTTTGAGGAGATGGAGTTCTCATAAAATCTAACCTATTTTGTCTAGATATCCAAACTATTGGAACTCCTATATATGTAGACTCAAGTAAGTCAATATATAGTGTGTTCTCAATATCTAATACAAGTAAGTCTACCCCAAACATTGGTCGCCCAATCTCAACCCCTATACCCTTGCATACTAAATGTATGGATGCTCCTCCACCCATGAGTGAATCAATATGAAGTACAATATCATATGCAAAATATACCATCCCCATCTCACATGCAAAGCTAGTGCTAACGAATGAATGAGATGCACTAGTATCAAATAAAATACGACCCAGATGCCCAAAGATAGGAACATACCCTCAACTACTTGAATTGGCGTTGGTTCCTCAACTGGCGCAATGTGGTACACCCGCCCATACTGTAACTGTGGTTGTTAGCTCTGAGGTGGGGTGGTTAGAACGGGTAAACCTGGCACTATAATCCTTGAGGCTAAAAATTGTTGGCACTGCCCCCATGGCCCCGGATACCCATGATGTTCGCCCTACTCTTGTGGTCCCTGATTAGCCCGAGGACACCTCTTCAATATATGACCCCTCTTTCCATAATTGTAGCAATTAACCTGAAATGGTCATCTCTCTGACTACCGAACCTACTGGCCTCTACCCTACTGCCCTTGGCCTTAGTGTCCCCTCTACTGCTAGACCTCTTGGCCCTGTCTATTTCAATCATCATAACCTCAAAATCTCTTATGCTGATCAGTAGACTGTGGACCTCTAAACTACTAGCCCCCTTGACTGGTACTCCCATTTGTCTTACTCCCCTAGTTTGACATCTCTGAGTTGTGAATCTTCTCCCCTTTATTCTTCTAAAAGGCATGTGATCATGGCAATGTAATAAAGCTCCATTCACCATTTGATTATAAGTGGTGAAACTCGGATTCCCTAATAACGACTCCCTGATGTATCAGGTTGTCCCTGACACAAATTTCTCCATCTTTTTCTCTTTCATCTTTACCTCGTCCACAGAAAAATACAAAAGTGCGGTAAACTCCTCTTCATACTCAGCTACTGTGCGACTTCCTACTTAAGGTCAACTTTCCTCTCATCTCAGACTTCATTGTTGGAGGAAAATACTTTCCCTCTAACTTTCCCCAGAACTCATCAATCGTCAAATTATCTTTATCCTTCTGTAAGGTAACAGGCACCCATCACTGCATAGCTTCTCTAACCAATCAAAATGGAGCTAATATCTGCTTCTGTACTAGTGTGAACTCTACCATCCTCAAGTGTCATTGTATATTCTTCTTCCACTGACTAGCCATAAAAATGTCGAGACTTCCTGTAAACTCCAATGGGTGTCCCTTAGTGAGGCCTCCCTAGATTTTTCCCATACCGAACTAGGTGTTTGCATTGGAAACACCACCTGTTGCAGGGTTACTAGTGGTGGTTGTTATGGTTGGAAAGGTTATATCATAGCGACCATCGCTGTGAAAACTTCTCGAGTCACAATAGTAGCAATCTCTGCTAGACCAACCACCAGTGAGGTTGGTGGTGGTTGTGGGTGCGGCTATCGTACTTACTGATCCTCCTCATATTCAGTCGGTGGAGAGACATGTCGTGGTCTTCCTTTCCTACCGTTTTCCATCTCAAACCAAACAAGGTTCGTATTCATAGAAATCACAAGAATATAACGATTCCATCATAGGCTCTACATACCAAAAGACGCAACGCAGAACGTAATGAATGTAACACATATCCTAAGGACGCTAGAACCTGGATTTGATACCAACTGTAATAACCCCCATTTTCCACGTAAAGGTTGGCCAGACACGTTATGTCAAAGATGGGGCTTGCGTATCAATTTATATCATTCTCAGCATCAAACCATAATAAAACATTTGTATTTTGAAATCACAAGCGTAATAAAACTAATTTAAATTAATAACTAAATAAAATAATAAGTCCAACGTCAGCATCCAGATCAGATAAAATCCCAACACAAACACGACTGTCTCAACAAAATGAATAAAAATAAACTTTGGGCTCATGACCATACAATATCCAAAAATAACAGACTGAAATAGAATAGAAGCCTAGAATATAATCAATGAGTTGATCTCTGATAAGCAAAGTAAGACTGCAAGGCTGATATCCTATCAGTCCTTCTATCCATGTCTAGGCACACCTGGGGGGAGAAAATATTTATAATTTAGGCCAGGGCCCTAGAGTTGGAAGAATTAACTAATGAAAATTAAGATGCAATAATATAGTTAATTCAAAGGAAGTACTGCCTATCGGCACTCACATATGATAAAATATCTCACTTTTCATCCAAGTATTATACTATACGCATACTATCCCAAATGACATGACAAACAACTATTCCATTAATTACTGTACGATGCATCTAGCATAATCCATGTATTGAAATGTAATTTTCTACACCCGTGTTACCATTTCCTAGAATGCCCCAGTCAAACTACCCACAAAAGTGACATAACCATCTATTATGTATACTATGTAGTATTGGGTTTGTGATTGATTGTCTACATCATTAGACTGAGTATTTAATCTCATATAATTTATATGATTATATATATGTCCTTACATATAAATGCAACTTAATGGAATCTACTATTAGTGTCTCGTTCGTGCTTTATCGGTAAGTTTAAAGGAGTCCCTCATCCAAATGGACATCATAAAATACACATAATTGGTGTGGTCCCGGCGTAGTACACCAATTCACGGTCCATACCTAACGGTGATAATGGATCACAACATCTTTACCTACCTCTCGTAAGTGGCACTGCTACATAGTACCAAAAATAATGACCTACACAATTCCTAGTTCACATGTGCTGACATGTGCTACAGTCCCGAAGTGCACGTAACCTAAACCGATAGGACCACTCACAAACGTAGGTATGTCCACACAAATAAGTAAATACATATCTTTATCGTACAATATATATAGGTATCTACGCTATAATTACCCCATGATGTCCTGTATAATCATCCATAAGAAATACTATGTTAATAATTAACAAACTAGTTAAATGTAAATTTTTCATCTTTAATAATAAAGCTTCACTACTTAGTTAATTATAAATTTCCTCATTTAATAGCAGTGACACAAATGCATTTTTAATAAAATAATTGTTCACTTGGATGACCTCCCATTAACTCACATGAGTTCCTAATAATCCCCCGGATATATCCCTGCTCCCAACCTAACCTGATCTTGGGGCCGAATCGATTATCCTTGAAAAGCCAAATTGATTCGTACCTAGACAGAAGCCTAACTTTTCTAAACTTTTCATTACGGAGTTCCTTCTTTTAAACTAATTTCTTATGATATTAGTTTACCCAATTAGATTACCAAACTATTAAGTATCTTATGAATCAATAAAATTTAACTTGGTTAATCTCTCAAATCAACACCCAATTCAATCCCCAAAGCCCAAAATTTACATCCAATACCATAAACTATCTGTAAGAGGGTAGTCCCCTTGAAGTCCGGGAGCATAGTAATACGAGTAGAGGCGTAACCCCTATAGGAATGGTAATAAACAACAACCCAAGTACTCTTAACAAAGACAAATGAGCTCACAATATTGTATATAATAAACACTCAGATTGAACTCACAAATCTCTCGTGTATAACTCAAATGATAATAAAGGAAACTCAAAAGCAACTCATTCAAAAGGAGAGAGAAGTAACCACCATAGATACACCTTAGAAGACAACCAACACACCAACAACCTCTGATATCTCTCTTGTTAACTATTAAAATCTTCACAGTAAATGACAATGGTGGGTGAGTGAACTCTCTGGTTTGCAATAAATTATCTGCTCTCAGTATGTCTTTCTCTTACAAGAAAATAACTCCCTTATGTCAGAAGTGGTTGAGGCCAATAAGTATCCCCACACCCTTATTTAGATGTCTGAGTCCTCATTAATGTGAAAGACCTCTCTTTTACACTTTAAATCTCAAGCATTGAATGTCTGATGGGTCAGAACTCCCTACGTCATAATCATTAAATGCTAAGACATGCCTTTTGCCGATCAACTATGCGTCAGAAGACTATTACAACAATGGTGGATCACCAAACTGTCTGACATCTCCAATACCACAATGGTTTACTCATATTCAAACTGGAAAGTAGGTAGATATCTAGTGACATCACCTGAAGTAGATGTGACATTTGGTAGAGGGATATTTGGCTCAAATCTCACTATACGATGGGACTCAAGGTTACTCTACATAAGCTCCCACGCTAAAAGGTCTCTCGGTATTTTACTAGGTTTATTTAAGATGGTCAAGATAAGACTTAACGCTGACTCACTTCTCAATCCTCCAAACCAAGTCCCTCTGAAGTTCCCACGGTGAGGTCATTCGATAGAGCATACAAGCTCCCCAAGCCTTGCCAGGCATGGTCTCTCACGAGTATCTTTTGAGCTCACCCCGAATATTATAATCATTACAACATTACAATAAATGTAATTAAAAATATACAATTTGACTAAGTAAAACGAAAGATAAAGAAAATCTCTCTCGACAAGTTTCCTCGCTGAGCTCCATCACTGAGCTGCTTTACTGAGCTGCCTCACTGTCTTCATGTTGTTTCCTTCTCTTGAGTGTCTTCTGTTAATTGGGGAATCTCTCTTTAATTCATAGATTACCTTCAATACCCCTACATTCTCCCCTTCGTGTAGAGATTTGTTGTGAGCACAAGAAACATCTGCATAAAAAACTTCTTAGTACGATGGACCGTCTTCTTTTGCGGGGAAAAATTCTTCCTTATCTGCCTTCGTTGTAATTACTGCTGCTATTTTTATTCAAAAAGTTAAATTCTCCCTGATGTACCAGAGCCAAAGATTTTCAATACTTGCGTGTATGACGAGGGGACATCGTAACTTTTTTCTATGATTAGACTCCAACTGTTCAATCTTCTTTATCATTGCTGAAATTATCCCGAAGTACCTGTGGATCCTGACCGTCATTGTTCTGACTGCTCAAAAAAGGGAAATTCTCCTCGATGTACCCAAGCTAAAGCTAAAGCCAAATGAGCATATTGTGAAGGAACATTGTGACCTATTTGAACTTTGAGTGAAGACTGGTGCTTATTCTCTGCGATTGACATTTGTTCATTGTGACCTGACACTGCTACTGAAACTTCTCCCCGAAGTGCCTCTAAGTCCGGACAATGGTCATTCTAGCAACTCAAAAGAAAATTCTCCCTGAATCTGCTTCATTCTAATATACCATTTAGTGAACTTGTAGTGAGGGGGCATTTTTCGTTAGGTCTTTTGGGATTTTATCAAATTTAAAAAAATTTGGAGCCTAAATTCTTTTGGGATTTTATCAAATTAGTTCTTCTGAAAGCAAAACTCTCTATCCCAAGTGTGACCTCATTAATGATGTGAGATTGTCTTTCTAACTGCCAGAGCGCTCCCCAAAGTGCCATATGTCCACTTGTAATCATTTTGACAGTTAGCACATGCCCTTGTTGGAAACTGAATCATCAATTTTGAATCCCATGAGACCAATATACCAACACTTATCATTTTTTTTCTTTTCATGCTTTTCTTTGACATTAACGTCTTTAAAGTTTTTGAGAGAGAAAAAAAAACATTTTCTCTATTGTTAAGTTCTTCCCAATTTTTTCTTTGCCGAAGTTCTTTCTTCTCTCTCTCTTTGCCTCTTTCAACCACTGCTACTCTGTTTCTCTTCTCTTCCTTTCCTACCACAAGCTTTCTCCTCTAAGCTTCTCCCATGGCTTCTTCCAGTGCACCAGTTGCACTAGTTTCTCCCACCACCACTACTCTTCCTACTTTTGCCGCTATATCCACCCCAGTTTTGGATGTCGCCGCTATAGTGGCAGCTCGCCAAGAGATACTTCACTTTTACCACTGCTCTCTTATCTTTGGCGAAGGTGATTACTTCTTGGGTGCCTAAAAGACTTGAAATTTTAGTTCTAAGTGTGACCACTTACTCATGGGTGATGAGAATGAAGATCCAATTGTTCGGGGTTTCTCCCCCCTGAAGGGACTATGAAGTTTCACATTGATCGAGGTGACTTCCTTTATTCTCACATTGACTTCGAAGGTCTTATGGGGCATCCATCCCATTTTGCTGTATGGAACGCTTATATGCAATCCACCTACACTGACGCCCTTACTCAGGTTGGGCTTCATCGTGACACCTGGTTGGGGGAGTTTTATCTATCGAAATAGAATGTTGTGCTATAGGTCTTGGTGTCCCATTAGAACATCACAACCCACATTTGTATTGCTTTATGGGGGGAGTTCCGCATTACATTTCAGGACGTCTGTGAGCTACTTGGACTTGAACCCATAGGTACTTCTCCCTGTAATGATGAAGACTTAGATACTGAAATAAAAAGCCCGGGTAAACTTGGACCAGATTTGCAGAAGATGCATTGGTTCATCAAACAAGGCCACCTTCAACCCCTTTACTAGTTACTTATTTCGTAGCCTTACTTCTTTAACTTTGTTAAAGGTAAAGGTACACCCCTTGAGTTACATGCGTACATACTTATAATTCTTTCCCATTTTGTCTTGCTCGATAAGACCAATGATCAACCTCGTAGGGATCTTACCAATATTTTCATTCGATTGGCTAGGGTGTACAAGTTCCCTCTGGTAGCCACGGCTTTGAGGTCCCTTTATACTTAGTTGGATAGGACCCACCTGGACATGGAATGATATCCTAGTTAATATAACCCAATTTTTTTAATGCCATAGTCCTAACGGGTTTCCTTTATACTCACTATCCTAAAATAGTAGCCAACGAGAAGCCTCTTGTATCTGGAAAACTCATCAAGCCCTATCGCCTATTTCTCTTCCACAAGAAGCAAAGCCGCAAGGACATCCTTTTGATTTTTGATAAACCCCAACTGCTTCATTATGAGGCCTTACAGTAAAGACTTTTTTGCCCACACTTGGAACTTTTTTTTCATGAAGCTAGAGTGGTCCAACCTACTTCTGAGGATCTTATCATTGAGGAACCTTCATTTGTAGTTGTTCTTTCTCTAACCCCAAGTTACCTTCCCTCTTATACTGAGTGGGGATATACCTCAGAGCACTACAACCCCAATCGTTGCAGCCACCAGTTTGTTTACGACTAAGGGGTTCCTCACCCCATTTTTCAGAATTCTCATGCCAAAGACACATTTTTTTAGGCTTGTGCCTTCCAAACTGTTTCGGTTGCCTCTACTATTTTCTCGGCGACCAGCAACTAAATTACCATTATTGAATTTACCAGGAAGGGGGATGTGACCTCTAACTTTGCGTTGAAGTATTGGCCGATACAACTGACCAATATTGAAGAATTTATTCAAAGTCCCTCCATTAATCCACTTGTTCAGACTTTCCTAGTCTTAGAGTTGGGTCTTAAAGGCAATTACATCATAGGGGTTGAGTTTCCTCTAAGCAGAACCCCCAAAATCCCCCCTAGTGAGCTACCTCCCTACTGCCCCTGGTTGTTATAGTTATTCTTAAGTCCAAAAAAGCTGGAGCATAGAAAATAACTATCCTTGTCGAAGGAGCCTCTAGAGAAGGTATTGTTGCCACAGGTGCTTCTGGCGAGGGTCCTTATCAAACCCCTTCCATAAAATCAAAGACTTTAAAAAGTGGGAATTCCTCAAAATCCAAGTCTAAGTCCAAATCCCAAGTCTCCATTGATGGTTTTACCATTGCCTCTATTCCCCCTCCAATGTCTGCAGATTTAAGTGGGGGGATATGACCGAAATGCCAAATCGAGCTTGAACGTGTTCAACGTGAGTTTCAACAACACGCTCTTATCGTTCCTCCCTCTACCGTATTTCTCACAATCCAATTTGATCCAACTAAGGGGAAACGTCAAGGAAAGGAAGTTCTAAAGGCCCATCTGCTTCTGGTGGTCCTTCTACAAGGAAAAATACTTTGGGTGCGAAAACTTAGAAAAAGCGAGCATATAAAGTGCAACGTCCAACTACTCATCCCAACCCCAAGGCCTCTCTTCGTTCATTTACCCTTGAGCCTATTTCCCTTAATGGCAGTATTGAAGTTTCACATGGTCCTGCTGAAGGAGCTTCTTTAGTACTCACATCTCCCTCTTCGCCCGTAGTTATTACGTCCCACTCATCTTCAGAGTAAGGGGTAGTTCCCCAACACTTAGAACATCTTTCATAAGTTTCCATAGTGAGGTATATTCTCTAACACTTGTGTAAATTTCTTTTGTCTCTGTAGGATAATGAAATAAATATACCTTCTCTGCCTATGAGCCCCTCCGTGGGAGGACGGTTCAATCTTCCTACGACCGTTACATCTCCTCCACGTTCTTCCATGATCAAGTTGAATATCTCGCCATTCTACCTCTTAACGTGCATTGGAGGCTGCCAGAAAATCTCTTGCACCTGTTGAATCCGTTAGAGCCTCCCTTTAGCCAGAGGAGACTCCTTTGGCTTTTTATGAGGCATCTCCCTTACCTGTGTTTCCTGGAGATGTTGCTCCATCCCCTTCAAACCCTCCAAAGGTAATAACTTTTTTATCAATCTTTTCAACTTGACTTCCTCTTTGCATTCTAAGTGTTTTGTTGTATTTCAGGTCAATATAGTTACTTTGCTAGCCTCAACTCTTGCTAGATCACTTTTTCATTCTCCTCTAGAATGGTATATCACTGGACTTGCCCCTTTTTCTGTAATTACTGAGGTAAGATCAATTCATGTGCCTTTTCCCTCCTTTACGTGGTTCTTCGATTGCTTAACACTTGGTGTTATTTATAGTTGTCTCTGGACATTTCTCCTTTTTCTCATCCCCACGTTCCCCTAGGTCCCCAAGATACTATTAGTTCATCTTCTTACCCATAGGTTCCTTTATCCTCTACGGTCATTGATACATGTGGAGTTCAAGAGTCTTCGGTGGAACCTTACCCTCTTTTGGCACTTATGACATATCGCGGGGAAGCTGCTTCGCAAAGGACTGAGGCCCTTCCAACAGAAAGTTCATCTACGTCCCATAGAGGTATTTAAGTTATTATTCCTTCGCTTGTTATTTCTGTGATTGAGGTAACTTTTCCCTTTTCATTCTTTTATATAAGTATGGTCATTATGCCTATTAAAACGAAGAATGGATTGGGAAATATAACTCCTTAACAAGTAAAACCACATGTGAAAGTTTTTCACAAACTCACATTTGCGAGGTGAGTTAAAAATGAAAACACACTTGTTAAGATTTTTCACAAACTCACACCTACGAGGTGACTTAATAATGAAAACACACTTGTTAAGATTTTTTTTAAACTTGCATCTATGAGGTGACTTAACAATGAAAACACACTTGTTAAGATTTTTCGCAAAATCACACCTATAAGGTGACTTAATAATGAAAACACACTTATTAAGATTTGTCGCAAACTCATACCTATGAGGTGACTTAATAATGAAAACACACTTGTTAAAATTTGTCACAAACTCACATCTATAATATGAAGAAGCATACACCTACCGAAGGGCAAACTCTACGTTGTCCTTCGCCTCTTGCCTCCCCACAACGGGAACCGGCCACTTCTGAAGAGTCAAGTCACAATGATCGTGGTTCCACCACAAACCTTCAAGTTGGCAGTGAATTAGGATGTGAGGTCCCTCAGCCTGTTATGGCTCCTCACGAATTCTGCCTCATGGTTATTTGGCAATATTCGCATGCCATCACTCTATTCTTGAACAACTGGCCACTTATTACCCCAAGACTTTTACTTTTGACCGCATTCGATCTAACACAATGGTGATGAGTTATTAGTTCCAAGGTATGGCAACTGTTATTACTCAGGTTTTTAATAATCCAACTTCAAATATCTCCAAGCCCACCATCAATCAATATTTGGGTAACTTGAAAGAGTTGGGCAAAAATGGTTTTCAATTTAGCTGGCTAATTAGTAATTTGAGACTTTTGAAGACCACTCAATTAGAGAGCCTGATGAAGCTGTACTAGAAGCACGTAGAGGCTCAACGAGATGACGAGGCTAAGTTAGTAGAGTTGGATCCTTTGTTGGAAGAAGCTGAGCAGAAGGTGAAGTCAGACGAAGAGGCTCTACTGAAGGCTATGCATAAATGCGAAGCTGTAATCATTCAACGTGCCCAAGTCCAGAACATACTTAAAGGTTCTATCGCAGCCTAGCAAAGATGCTTGAAAGCTTCTTCAGCCTTGCCTAGGGATTTCTTCTCCTCTCCTGGCCTTTGGTTTCTCTTAGGTTAAGGTGTTTTTGTTTTGTAATTTTTTTCAATTTCTCCTATGTATTTCTTGGGCAATAGTTCCCAATTTTGTAACCCTGTTTGAGTGTATGAATGAAAAAAAAATCCTTTTACCATATCATGCTTTGTCATTTGTTACAACTCTCTTTTATTCATTGCAAAGATTAAACTCTTACAATTTTCAATCAAAATCTTTATCATTAACTTATGAGAGAAATTTCAACAAAATATATAACTCATAATGAATTGTAACATAACTTTAAAATTTTAATACCAAATACATCTCTAAATGAGGTTACTCGCTCAAATATGATAGACCTTTAACCACTTATTATTAATATTAAAAGGTCTATCCTCTTTTGTCTTTAAGATTAAGAAGTAACCTGAATCGTGAGCCTCCTTCAGAATGAAAGGTCTCTCCCAATTCACAGTAAATTTAAGCAACGGGAGCCCTCGAATGTTCTTCACAATTGCCTTCAGAACTAGATCTCCTGCTACGAGCTTCCTTGGCCTCACCAAGTTATCTTATGCCCTAGAGAGCTGCTTTGTCTATATTTAGAAGTGTTACATTACGTTGTCCTTGTGTTCATCTAGTGCTTCCAATTGTCCATGTCTACTCTGAGGAAGCATATTACTATGTAAGGCATATCAGTTCGAGGGAACTTCCAGCTCCACTAGCAAAATTACTTCATCTCCAGATACCAGAGAGAATGATGTACACCCTGTGAGCTTCCTCTTTCTGATTCGATAGGCCCATAAAATTATCAAAATCTTGTCATCCCATGAACTTGGGAAGTCTTCTATCGTCTTGGCCAAGATATTGACCAAGGTCTTGTTAGTTACTTCTACCTGACCGTATCCTTTGGGATATTTCACCATTGAGGTATGATCGATAATGGAGTACTTATTTATGAGCATCGTTACTTCTTCGTTAATAAATGAGGTTCTAGTAACTTTTGGTGACCCATTATATCAGATATTTTTCAAAGTACAATAAGAGAATTGGGTATTGCGTACTTCTTTATAACAAAGGTGATTCGAACTTGGTGTTTCAACAAGTAAATGGGGAATATGCGTTGAAGCATCTCAGCCTAACGCCCTACAGAACAATCATCCAATGGCTGATCAATCAGTTCCATCCGATCAAACTAAGAAGCCATCCTATAACGATGAATATGCATGATGATTCTTATTACACTATTGCACAGAAAGCATCCATGAAAAGTGACATAACTACAGTAGTGATACAACGAAGAACATCTCCCTCGGTGGCACAATCGATCTTACCGATAGAAGACGATTCAGATCGAAAAGGTGAGATCATGAAACAGTTGGAGTCTGGGGAAAACAAGATGGAACTCAGAGAGGTGGCGCAGTACTTTATAAGCCAGCGAAGTCTTTAATTTAGGAACGTGGGAGGATGGTTATCAAGGTCTATCAGGCCAGAGGAAGTAGAACAAAAGTTGAAGAAGAAACATGGCAAACACTGTAAGATAACTGAGATCCCTCTGTACATAAGAATCTAGAGAGAGGGATACTTCTAACCAATAATGAAGCATAAATACAGCGAGGCAGCTCAGTGGTGGAGCTTGACGAGGAAACTTATCGAGAGAGCTATTTTTTATCTTCCTTTTTACTTAGTCAAATTATTTCTTTTTAATTATATTGATTGTAAATACTGTAATGATTATAATATTCAGGGCAAGGTCAAATGGTAATCGTGAGAGACCATACCTGGAAGGGCTTGGGAGAGCTTAATGACCTCGTCGTGGAAACTTCAGAGGGACTTGGTTTGGAGGATTGAGAAGTGAGTCAGCGTTAAGTCTTGTCTTGACCATCTTGGATACAACTGGTAAAACATCGAGACCTTTTATCGTGGGAGCTTGTGCGAAATAACCTTGAGTCCCATCATATAATGAGCTTTGAGGCAAACACTCCTCTACCAAAATCACATCTACTTTAGGTGATGTCATTAGCTACCTACCCACTGTATAATCCAAACTTGAGTAAACTATAGTGGTATTTGAGCTGTCAGATGTTTTGGTGAGCCACCACTGTCGTAACAGTCTTACTGAAGCATAGTTGGTGGTAAAAGGCATGTATTAGCATTTAATGATTATGACGTAGGGAGTGCTGACCCATCAGGACTTTAATGCTTGAGAGTTTAATTGTGAAAGGGAGGTCTTTCACATTAATAAAGACTGAGACATCTCGAGAAGGGTGTGGAGCTATTTATTGGCCTCAACCACTTCTAGGAGAAATGAGTTTTTTTCTATCAAGAGAAAGACATACTGAGAGCAAAGGAGTTATTGCGAACCAGAGAGTTTACTCACCCACTATTGTCCCTTATTATGAAGATTTTAATACCTAACCAAAAAGATATCAGAGGTTGTTGGTGTGTTGGCTGACAGTTAAGGTGTATCTAGCGTGCTTACTTCTCTCTCTCTTTAAATCAGTTGCTTATAAGTATCATTTATTATCATTTGAGTTATACATGAGAGATTTTTGAGTTCAATCTAAGTTTTTATTAAATATAATATTGTGTGTTCATTTGTCTTTGTTAAGAGTACTTGGGTTATTGTTTATCACCATAACTATAGGGTTACTTGGTTCATCTTCTCACCCAGAGGTTCCTTCGACCTCTGCGGTCATTGATATAATTGGAGTTAAATATGCTTCGGTGGAACCTTCCCCTCTCTTATCACTTGTTCCATATCGGTTGGAAGTTGCTTCGTAAAGGACTGAGCCCCTTTTAATAGAAAGTTCAGTTGAGACCCATAGGGTGTTGAAGTTACTACTCCTTCGCCTGTCATTTATGTGATTGAGGTAACTTCTGCCTTATCATTCTTTTGCATAAGTCTAGTTATTATGCCTGTTAAATTGAAGAATATAAAGCGAAATATAACTCCATAACAATGAAAACCACTTGTTAAGGTTTTTCGCAAACTCACACCTGCGAGTTGACTTAACCATGAAAACACACTTGTTAAGATTTTTTGCAAACTCACACCTCCGAGGTGACTTAATAATGAAAACACGCTTGTTAAGATTTTTTGCAAACTCACACCTACGAGGCGACTTAACAATGAAAACACACCTATTAATATTTTTCGCAAACTCACACCTATAAGGTGACTTAACGATGAAAACAAACTTGTTAAGATTTTTCGCAAACGCATTCTTCAGTATCTCTATTCAGATCACGAAGAAGCATACACCTATCGAAGGGCAAACTCTGTGTGGTCTTTCGCCTATTGCCTCCCCACAATGGGAACCAGCCTCTCTTAAAGAGTCAACTCACAATGACCGTGGTTCCACCACAAACCTTCAGGATGAAAGTGAATTCAGATGTGAGATCCCTCTGCCTGCCATGTCTCTTCATGAATTCTACCTCACGGTTCTTCCACAGTCTCCCTAAATCTTTACATGCCATCGCTTTATCATTGAACAACTGGCCACTCATCATCCCTAGAATTTTATTCCTGACTACCTTCGATCCAACACAACAGTGATGGATTATCGGCTCCAGCTTATGGCAACTATTATTGTTGAGGTTATTAATACTCCAACTTCAAATATCTTCAGGCCCATCATCATTAATATTTGGGCAACTTGAAAGAATTGGGCAAAGATGGATTCTAATTTAGCTAGATGATCAATCACTTAAGACTTTTGAAGACCACTGAATTGAAGAGCTAGAGGGAGATGTACCAGAAGAACGTTGAGGCAGGAAGCTTGAAAAATCTATTAATTATGTCATTTAATACAAGATTAAACTATTGAAGTAACTCCGAACTGTTTTTTGAAGAAACTCTTTTCTTTAAATTAAAAAAAAATTAACACAAGATGCGTTTAATAAAACACGCACGAGATTTGTTCAAGATTTTATAATAGGTTTAGTAAATCAGTTTAAATTAATTAAACTCAGCACAACCATAAGAATGAGATGAGGAGATGTAGAAAGATTAAGGAAAATGCATTTTTAACGTGGTAAAACCTCACCCAACTGAGGAAACATCCACGGTGACTTCTAAGTCACAAACCAAAAATTCACTAAAATAAAATATACAAGTCACAAACTTTTTAACACACATACAAACTAATCAGACCTATACAAGTTTAGGAATGTACCCACTGGATTGATTCTAACTTCTCTGCAATTCTGATGTTGATGTGGCTTTCCCAGTTTGCTAACTTCTCCACTTTGTTACAGTCTTTACGTCGACTCTTGAAGATTCAATATCTTATGGCCAACACTTATGTATTGTAGTGTGTGAATTGTTTGTCATGGTGCTCTAACACATGCATGCACACACGCACACTTATTTTATACAAACAGTCCTATCAAATTACAGATCAGATCTAAATGATGTTGTTTTTCAATTTCTCTCTTCTTTAGAACCAAAAGACTTTATTTGACCTTTCAAATAATCCCGGAATCCAAGGCTACCTTGCTCAAAAGACATTTCAAGTCTTAATCAATTTCAGAGGGTTTTGAAAATATTTTTGAAATTGAAAATCGCCAATTGAGATTCCAACTAGGTCAATAGTATTGTTTCATAAGAACTAGAAACAGAAAATGAATTTGTTAATTCTAACGTTTTGAAAAATATTTACAGAACAGTAATCAACAAATGCGATTTCTCAAGATGAGAAACTAAAATGTGTAGATCTATGTGTAATATAACATGCAATGATCAGATCTACTATTTCTATGAAAGGGAAATAGAGATCTAACAAGTAATGTCTAAGTTGGAAATAAGATATCAAACTAAGAGGATAAAACACTTTAAACACCCTTCAAACCCCCACCAACAACACTCTCAAACACACAGGAATAGTGTTTGGTATAAGTTGTTTTGGAGAAATGTGTTTAGGGTTTGAAAACGAAAAGGGTTTGGACGATTTAGCTCTCTCTTAGGTTTCTCTCTCTCTCTCTCTCTCTCTCTCTCTCTCTCTCTCTCTCTCTCTCTCTCTCTCTCTCTACTCTCTCTATTTAGATGAAGTGCCAAAAGTTCCCAACTGTTGAGTGTAAGCCTCCTTATATAGTAGGCTAGGAAGGATTGAGAAGGGCTACCCAAATCTAAGGCTGAGATTTGGAATAAGGCAACTGACTTTGATCTGACGGTGGAAGAATAACGGTGATTTGAACGCACGCTGATTGGTCTAGAGAGGTTCACAAGGATCGGGTTCAAACCCATGCAGAGCGTTGATAGAATTGATCCAAAGGCTGAGAAGGTGTATGAGTTATGAGTCTACCAACAAACACATATCAGGCCGCTATAAAGCTGACAGGTGTAAGGCCCAGATGAACTCACACATGCGTGTTTTCAAAATAATTACACACACACCCTGAATTCTCAAGCGCATTTGGATTCTACCCAACCAAACATTCAGGTATGAAAACATAAAATCGGTAATTACAAAATGACCCCAAAAGCTTTTTAAACCACATTTTAATTTCCAAAAAATCATTTAAAAATTCTTAAAAATTCCCAAACAATTATTAAAACCAATTTTAAATGGGATTAAACACACACAACTCTCACACAATCATTTTATGAAATATATATGTTATGAATGCCTAATGTGTGTGGGTGATTGAGAATATACCTTTAAATAATCAATCAAGAGGAATAAAGAGTAGAGTCTGAGGCTTTTTTGAATCTAGGGAATGGACTCAATTTTGTCACTATTTCTAAACTAGATGAGCACTTATACAATGTAGACTCAAGTGAGTCAAGAGTATAAGGTGCTTCAATCTCCCCCTTTAGAAATATGAGACAAAACCTCCTTTGAGTCATCTAGGACTCGTAGGGATGCAAAGAAATAAGGAAAAACCTATTCCTATACAAAAATTCTATCTACCCATTTCTTAAAAATAAAAAATTACATAACTCAACTAATTACGAACCAATACCCTAATAACATCTGTTGAATACAACTGTACAGAATCCTGCAAATAATCACTAAGATCATGCTTATTATAAATATGTACGAAAAAAATGAACTCATAAGACTCAAATTTTTCCCCCATTTTGTCTCAAATGGACAAAGGGAATATTATTTAAGTCATAGGAGTTTATTCAGCACACACCATTCCTATCGATTTTCACAAAGCAAGAAATCTTATTATAATCCAAAGTTTTGGTAAACATATCTTCGAGTTGCAAATCAGTAGGCAGATAATTGATTTCTAATTCCTTAGTCTCAACTAATTCGCGTATAAAATGATGTCTAATTTTTATATGTTTTGTTCGCGAGTGTTGAACAGGATTTTTAGAGAAATTGATCGCACTTTGATTATCACAATAGAGATGTAGTTTATCTTCTTGAATACCATAATCATTTAGCATTTACTTAAGCCAAAGTAACTGAGCACATCAACTACCAGCGGCTATGTATTCAGATTCAGCTGTTGATAAAGAAGTGCAGTTTTGTTTCTTACTACTCCATCCTACCAAATTATTACCGATATAGTAACACGCTCCTAATGTGCTCTTACTATTATCAGTACAACCTGTCCAATCGGCATCAGTGTATCCTATTATAGTACTATGAGTATCATTGGTGTACCAAAGTCCTAAATTTAGAGTGCCTTTTATGTATTTAATGATTCTTTTAACACAAACTAAATGGCTCTCTATAGGATTATTTTGATAACGGGCACACACGCAAACTGCGTACATAATATCAGGACGAGAGGTAGTAAGGTATAGCAAGGTTCCTATCATACTACGATATAGAGTAGGATCTATAGATTTACCACTCTCATCTTTAGATAGTTTGACCGTAGTACTCATGGGAGTTTTAGCTTCTTTGCACTTTCAAGGCCGAATTTTTTGATAATCTCTAAAGCATATTTAGATTGCAAAACAAATAAACCTTCTTAATTTTGTTTGACTTGAAGACCCAAGAACAATTGTAACTCCCCCATAAGATACATTTGAAATTCTCTATGCATAATTTCAGAAAAAGATTTAACTTCTGAAGGGAAAGTGGATCCAAATATGATATCGTCGACATAGACTTGAGCTATAATGATATTTTTGTCAAAATGTTTGATAAAAAGGTTTTGATCATTTCCACCTCTCTTAAAACCTTTATCTAAGAGAAAATTGGAAAGACGCTCACACCAAGTTCTTGGCGCTTGTTTAAGACCATACAATGCCTTTTTAAGATGATAAACATGATTGGGATATAGAGGGTCGATGAACCCTTTGGGTTGTTCAACATAGGTCTCTTCAGTCAAGATTCCATTAAGAAAGGTAGATTTGACATCTATTTAGTAAAGCGTAAAATGCAAGTAACAAACTATTACAAAAAGAAGACGAACATATTCTAAGCGACTAACAGGGGCAAAAGTGTCGTTTAAATCTATTCCTTCAATTTGAGAGTATCCTTGAGCAACTAATCTGGCTTTGTTTCTAATGATTATCCCACTTTCATCAGATTTATTTTTAAATATCTAACGTGTTCCAATAACCTTTTTATGATCAGGCCTGGGTACTAGATACCAAACATCATGAATGACAAATTGAAGAAGTTCTTCTCTGCATAGTAAAATTCCAATGAGGTTCATTCAATGCCTCATTTACATTCTTTAGTTCCACAAGGGAAACAAAACATACATAATGAGCATAGTTTTTTAATTGAGATCTTGTACGAACAGGCTCACTAGGGTTACCAACAACGTTATCTATGGGATGATCTTTAGAAACCCAGTTAGATACTTCAGATGTCTCAATTGGTAAAGAATCATCTATTTCTGGAGAGTCATTTTCTAAAATATTTTCAGACTCTTCCGTAATAGTTAGTTCTCCAGTCTTATTCTCAACAGTAGTGTCACTTATAATAACGTTTATGGACTCCATTAAGGTTTTTATGCGAAGATTATAGACACGGTATGCCCTACTATCAGGAGAATATCCTAGAAAGATAGCATTATCTCCACGAGTATCAAATTTGGATAAGTGTTCTCTGTCTTCGCAGACATAACACGTACTATCGAAGGTTCTAAGGTATTTAAGATTGGTCTTTTTCCCATACCATAGTTCGTAAGGGGTTTGTTTGGAATTAGTCCTAAGATAGACCCTATTGATAATGTGACAAGAAGTACGAATAGATTCTACCCAAAAATATTTAGTAAAAACTTGGCATGAATCATAACACATGCCATTTCTTGAAGGGTACGATTCTTTCGCTCAGCAATTCCATTTTGTTGAGGAGTCTTAGGAGCACTAAACTCATGTTTGTAACCATTATAGTCACAATACTCTATAATTCTCGTATCTATGAATTCTCCACCTCGATCACTACGAATTCTATTTACTTGAGTGTTCTTCTCATTTTCAATCCGAGGTAGAATTTTCAAAAAAGTTTGGAAAGTATCAAACTTTTGTTTTAAGAAGGCCACCCAAGTAAATCTGGTGAAGTCATCAACCATAACTAGAATGTAACTGTGTCCACGGAGACTAGCAGTATGAGAAGGACCCATTAGGTCCATATGGATGAGCTCCAAGGGTTTAGAGGTAAGTATATCTTTAACTTTCTTATGAGGTGCCTTAACAATTTTTCCTTCCTGGCATGAACCACAGACAATATTAAAGATAGGTTTGATTTTTGGAATTCCTCTAACTATTTCTTGTGAATACAATCTACTAAGGTTATCGTAATTTATGTGACCCATCTTATTATGCCATATTTAATTGCCATCCATTCTAGCAATCTTACAGACCTCAGTACTAGTCTGGACAGTATAATAATTGTCAGGAGTCCTGAGTCCTATAAGAATGCACTCACCTTTTTCATTTAAAATTTTGCAATTATTCTTTGAAAAGGTCACAGTATGATTTGAGTCACAAAATTATGAAATACTAAGTAAATTAGCCTTAAGACCTTTTACCAGAAGAACGTTTTCAAGAATAGGCATTCCTTCTTCTTGGAGTGTTCCTTTACCAATGATTTGAGATGATACACCATCACCATAAATAACTTTTCCCCCAACAAAGCTGGTTTTATTTAAAAGTTTTGTATCATCACCAGTCATGTGCTTTGAACATCCAGAGTCTAAATACCAACCAAAAGTGGTGTGTTCAGCTTTTAAAGCAATAATCACAATGTTACACTTCATCTAGGGTATTAGCTCATCTTTTCTAACCCAAATATCTCTTGTTTTTATTTTGCGCATATTTGCTCTCATTTGAAAAAATTTGCGAGCTTTAGATTTTTGTTGAGAAATGTTTTGCGCATGAGTTTGATTTTTATGGAAAATATGAGCATTTAGTTTCGAAAAGTGCCCAGTTGTCCTTCTTGGAAAGGTTCTTTTAGGTTTGGTCTTTCTCTTTCTATAGTTAGAGTTTTTGTCTGGTTGACTAGGCAGGACATAATTATTATGGCTTCTCCTAGAGTAGTTAAAGTTCTGGTATAGAGGAGTATTACAACAGGTTTTACTAAACGTCTAGAGTAGCAACCTTCAAAAGAATGACTGTATATGTCACAGTAAGAGCAATATAGATTGCTTGAAGAGGGTATCTCTTTAGGAAAGTCTCTAAACATAGGTTTCATGGGATTTTGATGTTGAGCCTTATTCCTAGGGAGTACAGTTTGAAAAGCAGAAACACTCTTCCTAATCGAAGGGCAGATGTATTTATCCTTAGGTTGACTATCACACTTGGAGTAACTAGATTCCCCAATATCAAACTTTTATTGTTTTTCATCAAACTCATTTTTTAGGGAATGAAAGTTTGGGCAAGTTTCTATAGGCCTTTTGCCTCCTGATACAAACTTGATTGATTCAAACTTTTCAGTTTGTGTCTTTAAATTTGGACAAAACCCTATTCCAGTTCGATCATCAGAATTGGTTTTTGAATCAGCAACAAAGACATTAAAATAGTTGGAATTATTTTCAAATGTAATTTTTTTTTTTAAAACAGTTGTTGTCTTCTCTTTAGATTGTTCCAATTTTAATAATGTTCCTTTATACTTTTTCTCCAGAGTTTCATTTATTTCAATCAAATTTTTCAATTTTTGATAAAAAAATTTGACTTCGTTTTTATGAGTTAGACATTAGGTAGTATACTCTTTAGCATTAAGTTTAACCATTAGACTTAGGTCTTCTAGTTTCTTAGTGAGGTCTTTCACAGTCTTCTCTAGTCTAGAGGTTTTCGCATAAAGTGTGTGAACATCAGGGAGGTCTTCAGTGTCCGAGTCAATAAGTGAAGTGTGTGAAGTGACCCCTAAGGATTTAATTCTTGAACTCACACACACATTGACATCGTCATTATCGCTTTCCCTTTGACTCACACATCCCGCTGTAGAACTAACATTGTTCTCAGAAATTAAATCATCTAAACCAGTAGCAGCATGATTCATAATAACAGAAGTAGAGCTATTATCATCATTCTCATACAAAGGCACAGGCATATCATCATTATAGATTATCTTGGCAAAGAAAGACATACAAGGATAAAAAATATCAGGTGATTCAGGTTCCTCATTTTCAGAATCACTTGAATCATCCCATGTTTTGCAAATGTTGGCCCTAGTATATTTATTGGTCCTGTTCAATTTAACTCTACAGTCTTATACTATATGGCCCAATTTTCCACATCTAAAGCATTCAATGTTCTTGAAGTCTGTGTTAGGTCTCGTATGAATGTCCTTGTGATGTTTGTCTTGACCTTTCTCATGAGGTTTGTGGTTAGACTGAGTTAGATAATTTGGCTTGCCTTGTGTGGTTGCCATTTTATTTCTAAATTTGATAATTTTCTTAAACTGTTTTGACATCAAGGCAATTTCATTATCCAAACTATCTATATCACATTCCTCATCAGAGTCATTATTGGGAATAGTAAGCTCAGTTTTCATCAGCTTAGAGGAAAAACTCAAATTGGAATTAGTCTGTTTCCTATGGGACAGGGTCAATTGTTTCTTAAATTCTAATTCCATTTCCACAGTTCTCAGTTTACTACTGAGTAATTCAGGAGTGAGATTTTCGTCACTCATTTCCTCAATAACATATCTTTTGTTATCAAATTTATGTGGTAATGATCTTAGAATTTTAAATATAAATTCATGTCTATCATAAGTTATCCCATTAGCATGCAATTTGGTCACAATGTCACTCAATTTCATGTAAAAGTCATCAAAAGATTCAGAGTCTGACATAATTAAAGAGTTATACTGCTGGACAAGCATCTATGTTTTAGCAGCATTAACTCTAGTGTCACCTTTATGTGCAGTAATCAGTGTATCCCAATCTTCCTTAGAAGTGGCACAAGATGAGATCCTGTTGAACTCATGTTCATTTATAGACATAAAAATGGCATTCTTTCCTTTGTTATTGTTTCGAGAAACTTGCTTCTCTTCTTGATTGAATTCACTTAAGACTTTCTTAATCCTCTCATTACTTCCTATAGTAGCTGGTTTAGTAGGATAAGTATATCCATTCTCAACAATATCCCAGACATTATCTCCCAAGGTTCCTTGTATGAAAGCAACGATCCGTACTTTCTAGTAAGCAAATTTTTTTCCATCAAAGAGAGGAGGTCTGGTCAAGTTACCAAATATTTCATTTTTCTCGTCCATTGTTTGATTTTAAGAAAATAATTTTAGAAACACAAGATATTTAAAGAAAAATTCCAAAGCTCTGATACCAAATAAAAAATCTGTAACTTAGGCCGTTTAATACAATATTAAACTATTGAAGTAACTCCGAACTGTTTTTTTAAGAATCTATTTTCTTTAAATCAAAACAAATTAACACAAGATGTGTTTAATAAAAATGCACGAGATTTGTTCAAGATTTTATAACAGGTTTAGTAAATCAGTTTAAATTAATTAAACTCAACACAACCATAAGAATGAGATGAGGAGATGTAGAAAGATTAAGGATACGGAGTTTTTAACGTGGTAAAACCTCACCCAACTGAGGAAACATCCACGGTGACTTCTAAGTCACAAACTAAAAATTCACTAAAATAAAATATACAAGTTACAAACTATTTAACACGCATGCAAACTAATCAAACCTATACAAGTTTAGAAATGTACCCACTGGTTTGATTCTAACTTCTCTGCAGTTCTGATATTGACGTGGCTTTCCCAGTTTGCTAACTTCTCCACTTTGTTCCAGTCTTTACGTCGACTCTTGAAGATTCAAGATCTTATGGCCAACACTTATGTGTTGTAGTGTGTCAAGTGTTTGTGATGGTGCTCTAACACATGTATGCACGAACGCACACTTATTTTATACAAACAGTCCTATCAAATTACAGATCAGATCTAAATGATGTTGTTTTTTAGTTTCTCTCTTATTTAGAACCAAAAGACTTTATTTCACCTTTTAAATAATCCTGGAATCCAAGGCTACCTTGATCGAAAGATGTTTCAAGGTCTTAATCAATTTCAAAGGGTTTTGAAAATATTTTGGAAATTGAAAACTGCCAATTGCGATTCCAACTAGGTCAATATTCTTGTTTCATAAGAACTAGAAACATAAAATGAATTTGTTGATTCTAAAGTTTTGAAAAACATTTGCAGAACAGTAATCAACAAATGCGATTTCTCAAGATGATAAAATAAAATGTGCAGATCAATGTGTAATACGACATGCAATGATCAGATCTACTGTTTCTATGAAAGAGAAATAGAGATCGAACAAGTAATGTCTAAGTTGGAAATAAGATCTTAAACCAAGAGGATAAAACACTTTAAACACCCTTCAAACCACCAACAACAACACTCTCAAACACACATGAATAGTATTTGGCATAAGCTGTTTTGGAGAAATGTGTTTAGGGTTTGAAAACAAAAAAGGGTTTGGACAATTTAGGATTTCTCTCTCTGGTTTCTCTATCTCTCTCTCATCTCTCTATTTAGACGAACTGCCAAAAGTTCCCAACTGCTGAGGGTAAGCCTCCTTATATAGTAGGCTAGGAAGGATCGAGAAGGGCTACCCAAATCTAAGGCTGAGATTTGGTCTAAGGCAATTGACTTTGATCCAAAGGCGGAAGAACAACGGTGATTTAAACGCACGATGATTGGTCTAGAGAGGTTCACAAGGATTGGGTTCAAACGCATGAAAAGCGTTGATAGAATTGATCCAAAGGCTGAGAAGGTGTACGAGTTATGAGTCTACCAACAAACACATATGAGGCCGCTATAAAGCTGACAGGTGTAAGGCCCAGATGAACTCACACACGCGTGTTTTCAAAATAATTACACACGCACCTTGAATTCTCAAGCGCATTTGGATTCTACCCAACCAAACATTCAGGTATGAAAACATAAAACCAGTAATTACAAAATGACCCCAAAAGCTTTTCAAACCACATTTTAGTTTCCAAAAAATCATTTAAAAATTCTTTAAAATTCCCAAATAATTATTCAAACCAATTTTAAATGGGATTAAACACACACAACTCTCACACAATCATTTTATGCAATATATATGTTATGAATGCAATCCTAATGTGTGTGGGTGATTGAGAATATACCTTTAAATAATCAATCAAGAGGAATAAAAAGTAGAGTCTGAGGCTTTTTGGAATCTAAGGAATGGACTCAATTTTGTCACTACTTCCAAACTAGATGAGCACTTATACAATGTAGACTCAAGTAAGTCAAGAGTATAAGGTACTTTAAAGCTAAGTTAGCAGAGTTGGCTCCTTTATTGAAAGTAATTGAGCAGAAGGTGGCGGCAGTTGAAGAGGCCCTACTGAAGGCTATGCATGAATGCTAAGTTATAATCATTCAATGTGCCCAAGTCCACACCAAACTTGAAGGTTCCATCGCACCCAAGCAAACATACTTGAAAGCTTATTCAGGATTGCATCTTCTCCTCTCCCAACCTTTGGTTTATCTTAGGTTGAGGTGTTTTTATGTCATAATTTTTTTCATTTTCTCTATGTAAATCTTGGGCAATAGTTCCCAATTTTGTAACCCTTTTAAGTATATGAATGAATAAAAAATAATTTCCTTTTACCATATCTTTCTTTGTCATTTGTTACAACCCTGTTCTATTCATTGCAAAGACTAAACTCTTATATTTTTTTATCAAACTCTTTCTCATTAACTTATAAGAGGAATAACAACAAAATATATAACTTATAATGAATTGTAACACAACTTTAAAAGTTTAATACAAAATAAATCTTTAAATAGTTTACTCGCTCTAACATAATAGACCTTTAACCACTTGTTATTAATCTAGAAAGGTTTATCCTCTTCCATCTTTGAGAATAGGTAGCAAGTTGATCGTGAGCCTCCTTTACAATTAAAGGTCCCTCCTAATTCGCAGCAAATTTAGCAACGGGAGCCCTCGAATGTGCTTCACAGCTACCTTCAGAACTAGATCTCTTTCTACGAACTTTCTTGGCCTCACCAAGTTGTCATATGCCCTGGAGGACTGGTTCGTGTACATTTAGAAATGTTGCATCGTGTTTTCCCTGTGTTCATCTAGTGCTTCCAACTGTAAATATCTAATCTGAGAAAGCATGATGCTTTGCAAGGCATATCGGGATGAGGGAACTTCCAGAGCCACTGACAGAATTGCTTCAGCTCCAAATACAAGGCAGAACGGTGTATACCCTAGCGATTCCTCTTTGTTGTCCGATAGACCCATAAAACTATTGGAATCCTGTCATCCCACGAATGTAGGAAATCTTCCATTGTCTTGGCCAATATATTGACCAAGGTCTTGTTAGTTGCTTCGACCTGACCGTTGCCTTTGGGATATGCCGCCATTGAGGTATGATGGATAATGGAGTACTTGTTTGTGAGCATCATTACTTCTTTATTAACAAATGGGGTTCCAATAACTTTTGGTGATCCATTGTATCGAACATTTTTTAAAGTACAACAAGTGAATGGACATTTTTCAAAGTACAACAAGTTCGAATCACCTTTGTTAACCAAATTTTTTTCTCATAATTCTCTTTAATTCTAATCAGATTTTAGGCTTTATACATAGATAATGATTATCATTAATTTAAGATCCTACAACATGGATTGTAATGCCCAATTTAAGGTTAATTCCATTCTAAATTTTTGGGTTTAACCTCAATTCATTTAATCATTAACATCAAATTTAGATTAAATCCTCTACATGCGTAATTATCTCATCCTATCATCATCAATTTTGATGTTTTAAACCCAAAAATTACATGCAAGATTATAACAATGAATTAAGAAGTAAAATTGGAAGTTAATTTTAGTAAGAGAATTCTTGCCTTTTGTGCAAGATTGAGTGCCTCCTCTTGAATCCTCAATCTCCTCCTCTCTCTAGACCTTGGTAACTTCTCTCTGTGGATTGGGGGCTACCAGGTTAAGCTTTGGATGAATGGAATGAGTTCCCTAAACTCTTAATTAGCTTATAAAATATTATAATCTTGAGTTAAGACTTAATCTCTATTTTTGGGCCCACAAATGAACCCGAACCCATAACTGGAATGATCCAGCAGCTCCCTAAATGGTATACCTATGCCCCGAGCCCATTTTTAGAGGTTTAAAACACCTAAATGAGTTCCCAAAACATCTCAAAACGTGCCTGAATTATTATTATTATCCAACATGCACATTTATCAATTAAATTTAACACCACATATCAAATATTTAATAAATATGCAAATATTTTCTACGAGAAATATTTAGCATGAAAAATTAAGTTCACATAACATGAAATTATAATTAATCAATTTATTCGTGAGTTAATTATTTAAAGTTTATCGATTTAATTTAATTTCTACAACTTTTATTTTATTATAAAAATAAGGGTTATTATAGAAGTGTTATTATCTTCCTCATAACCCTCCATTAATATAACTGGTAAATTTATATCGGTGTCTTTCATATGATGTTAAATTGAAAACATCAAACAAATAAAAGTAGAGAGTGAAAGGGTTATTTATATACCAGAAATATATTGAAATGATGGTTTTTACATACTCCATTTAAACTTTTATACATGAACCTCCTGATACATCAACCAACTAAATGCATGTGTTGATCAAATATATATGTATCTACATACATGAACCAACTAAATGCATGTATGACCAAATACATATCTGTCTACATTAATCTAGATAATACAAAATTAATAAATGGCTAACACATTAATGAAGTATACAAGTGTTTTCGTGTAGGCGAGACAAATATCGACGTTGTATTTTGATGACATATATATATATATGGATAGATTACCTAAAAATTATTTGCATTAATGATTAAACTAACATGCAACCCGCGCGATGCGCGATCGCATTACAATTAGTTACAAACAATCACATGACATGGAAAAGAATAATGACATAACAAACACTACATACTAAGATTTTTTGTATTAAGGTGACAAATTCAAAACTCACCGTGACCAATCTTACGTAAAAAAAATATAGTTGGATTTATATATATATATATATATATATATATAAAAGCACTCATACAATGTGTCAAAAAAATAATATTGCTATTCATGAAGGTTCACAAAACCTTCAACCCTTTAATGTAGTAACTTAAGTTCTAAAACAATTATCAAAATGAGAATGGGTTGATTCATAGTTTTTCAATTACAAAGGCGTGGGAATATATTCGGGGAAAAATTATTCATAATTCTATTTTTCCATAATTTGGGACTCTAGGATTCTTCCTAAAGTTTCTATATTTATGTGTCATATCCTTCATAAAGCTCTTCCCCTTGATAAAAATCTCAAGGATATCTTCATACCCATGGTTTCTAAATGTAGATATTATTCGTTGTCTCAAGAAGAATATGATTATCATTTATTTCTCTCTAGTGACATTGCTCGGGACGTTTGGAATTACTTTGAAAAACTGATGGGGTTGAAATTTTAGAATTCTTCTCGTCGATCTAGACTCATGTGTTGGTGGTTTAATTATCGAGGCACGGATATTAGAACAATTCTTTTCAAGATTCTTCCTTCTTATATTTGTTGGAGAATTTGGTGCTCCGGGAATCATGCTACTTTTGAAAACTCAATTATGAACCCTAATATTATCATTCAAGACATTCATTTCGATATAGTATTGGCTTTCAAGGCTAGGCCTTTTAAAGGTAATGTAGCTAGATTTTTTAATTCTTTTATTACCGATTTCAATATTTCTACAAATTGATTGTAAGCCACTGGAGAAAGACTTTTCTTCGTCCATTCTTCAATAATATTGAGGTTTAATCCTCTTCCATAAAAAAAAAGAAAAAAAAAATCAAAATGAGAATGCCTTTAAATTGGAAGGTATATCCAATGATTTTGATGTGTTATCTTTTCATAACTTAGCAGTGTATCATTTATGAAGTTTCTTTAATCATATAAAATAATAAAAAAACATTACATAAGATTCTCGAGTTTATCATTATAATTTTATAAGAGTTGTAGAAGAAATAAATTCATAAGAAACATTGGCTCCTATGCTTTACAATTTATGGGGGATCGTTGATCAACAATAATAGTTACCCTTTTAACAATCAAAAGTCATGTTGTAACAAAAGAAATGATATATATGCAAGGCTATCACTACGACATAACTGTTATCCACCTTCATTGTTGTAACAAATCATACATCTTAATAGGCAATCCTTGTTCATTAGCTAGACATAACTGCAGATTAACAAGCAAGGCAACCAAGAGGGCAACCTCATTAGTGATCCTTGGGACCAATGTGAATGATCGAATTAAATTCACACATTTTATCTATTACGGTTTCTAAAAACCAAGTTCAATCCTTTCAAATCTCATGGAGAATGACATATATGTTTAATTAAATCTATGATATAATCACCAAAAGCGTGACATAAATATGAAATTCCAATGCCCGCTTTGAACCCATGAATAAATTTTCAAAAAAACTTGATGAAATAAGAAAAATAAAGTTGAATTATAAAAACATGTTAATTAGTGGTTTCCACTGAACATAATAGACAACTAAAACTTAGTTTATTGTAACTACAATAACTCTATAAATTAGAGGGGGAAAGGGTAAGAAAAAGATTTAGGTTTTGGGAAATATAAATGAATTTACCATAACCAAATCACAACAAAAAATAATACCTTGGTTGCCGACAAATGCAATTTAGATTTAAAAATATGAGAATTGCCAAACACTTTCCTACAATCAGCATATTCAAAACGAAAAACTCATATTTCCAAGTGGTAAATCTGAACCCATGTATATACAGAATAAATATCGAATTCAAATGTACATATATGGAAAATAAATAACTTTTGTAATTTTATTTACAATAGATGTGATCTCGGTCAAGGATCCGTCCCTATCAATAAAAGAATCAAATGAGTGATCAAATAGCTTAAAAACAATAAATAGAATTAGGAAAAATTATAACACACAAAAAAAATAATTTCATGAGTGTAATGACAAGCGCATAATCTTATGATGTTGATAACTTTTTTATATGCTTTTGGTAACATTTGATGGAAGAGAAGAAACATGGGAAAAAACATTGGGTGGGTTATTGATTATAGAGCCACAAGATATAAAGTGAAGAGTAAGAGAAAGAGTATGTAAAATTGGTCAAGCAGGTAGACCTGTCAAAAAACACGATAACCCGTTAACACGACACGAGCTGACACGAAATTATAAGTTAATGGGTTTACCTTCATTGGGTTTGGGTAATTAACGGGTTAACACGGTAGACCCGTTAACACTGACGGTTCGGGTTTGGAAATTTACTTGTACCCATTTTAACCCGTTAATACCCGTTAAGTCTTACGGGTACTATAGGGTCAGTCAACCGTACCCAATAAGAATAACCATTAAAACTCATTATTTCTAAATCCTTTTAAACTAACGGGTACTATAAGGTCATCCAAGATATACCTAATAAGAATAATAATTAAAATTCATTATTTTTAAACTAATGAAGACTAACGGTTACTATAGGGTCAGCCAACCCATTACCCGTTTGGACACAAACTGATTTATTAATATTAATGGGTGCTAACAGTTTGGGTCGTGTACCCGTTAATATTAACGTATTGGGTTTGGGTATTGTCATTAAACCCGTTAGTCTTAACGGGTCATGTATGGGTTTAGGATGTTTTGACCCGTAACCCTTTAACCCGACCAGTACACGACCCAACCCGACCCATTGACAGGTCTACAAGCAGGTATCTTAACATACATGAGAGAAACACATACTCCCATTATCACCTCCTGTAGCCATCACGCCTTCCTCATTAACTGCCATTGCATTGATGATAATTTTCTGTTGAGAGAGTATATTGTGCAAAAATTCTCCTATTGGAAGTTTTTTTTTATGTTGTCAGCTGATGCAGATGCAAAACAATTCTCATTAGTATGCTGAGCCATTGCTCGCACGAATTTCTTATGGTCAATAATGGTTGCCATTGCTTTTTCGTATCTAAGGTCCTAAAATTTTTATATTTGTGTTATGGGAGCCGAATGGAATTTTGAAGGGTAGAGAATATGAGCGGTTGGGTATTTTTTTGGAGATCGGATAGTTAGGTTTCAGATGTAGTTCAACGTTTTCAATAACTAAAATTTAAATTTGAGTAACATTAATGACAATTAAAACCTCTAATACTATAGTATTAGAGGTATAATTAATATTATGAAGCTTCCTTATTTTTAAGGTCATTTAATGTTTGGGGTACATTTGTTTACAATATTTTGTGCTTGAGGTACACTAGTTTCCATTATTATTGCATGAATGTTATTTTAACGGTTGGGCTTAACTTCCGTCAGCTAGCTCACCATATACACTCAATTACCAATATGACCCATGTCTATAATGATGCATGTATCCTTTTTACAAATCAAAACACTAATATCAATTTGGGGCTTTTCTCTCTCATGATCGGATGCTCATATTCCATTTTTCAACCTTTAACATTTTGCAGTGCTTCAAAACTTCAAAATCGCATTAACAGTTTGATCATTTTCAAAGCTTCATTTATAGGTAATGCATCACTATACTGATTTAGATTTTTTTTAGTTCGAAGATCATTTGTTTTGTTATTTTTTTATCTAGGGTTTTGTTCTTTAACAGTTATTCTAGAATAAAGTAGTTTATCTTTTGATTTAGCTTCTCCCATGAATAAAGTAAAACTTGTTTGTCTAAGGTTTTGTTTTTTAACAATTATTTTATTGTATGCTTCATCTTTATTAGGTTTGCTAAATGACTCTGCGTGGGAATAAAAATTTGGTAGTACACTTCTAGGGGAAATGGAGTAAATATAGTAAAAAATGTAGTGGTGGGAGGAGGGTAGTGTAACACCCCGTGTTTTTATTTATTATTTTAATTAATTAATTGGAATATTCGGGAAAAATAAAATTTTGAATTTATTAATTTTATTGGCTAAATATGTTGGTTATGATTTTAGAAGAATGAAACTTCAAGCGGAATTAAAATCGGAGTTAAAATGAATTTTATATGACTTTTGAAATAGTTGTCCCTTATAATTTTTTATGGCAAACTATCAGTTTTTCGGGGTGATCGATCGATCGACGCCTGGGCATCGATCGATCAATGGCTTCAGAAAACGTGCGCTGAAGTTGTTTTTTAATTAGAGTTTGTGTAGGATTAGGACTCCTAATCACTATATAACATTGTTAATCCGTAGGGGGACTTCTCATAATCACTTTTTCTCCAGTTTTTCACCAGCGAACACTTCCAAATATTTTTCCTCTCACTCATAATCATCAACCTCCAACATAATCAAGTTTTTGTCACAAGTTTTCGGAGACTTAATTGGGGCTTAATCAAGATTGATTCAAGAACACTTCTTTGCTAATTTTTCGAGAGGAATCCAGATTTCTAATCAGATTTTCAACACAATCTTCACAGGCATGAATACTCTATTCTTTTCCTTTAGTATTATGCGTTTTGAGTTTCACGTAAACACTTAATTACATGTTTTCTTAAAATAAAGTAGTGACTTAATTAGGAAAAGTGAACACTAATTATGGGGCTATTTTTATTAAATCTTTTAATCTGAATAATATTCATAACCCTTGGGTATGTAGGATTGATGAGTGGATTTTTGGTTTTATTGGTGTAGGTTGCATGTAGAAAAATCCTAGTTTTTAAATAAATGATTTTTGGGTGGGTATAACTCATGTAATACATGTAGAGATAATGAAATTTGGTTTTTGATGTTTATATGATGAAAACTTGGTATATTTAATTTAAAATAATTAAATGAGATTATTTGGGTATTTCTGACGTTGTGATCATTTAATTAAAGATTTAATTGAATTGGACTATCATGCGTAGTTTGGAACATTGGTTTATTATACATATAGGTGTGACTTGTTAGTATTATTAAAGATCATTGTAACAACGGGTTGATTGGGTAATTTTGCTCTCCCTATATTTTAGGATGCCTTCTAGGTATGGGACTAGTGAGTAGGCCTCTTGATGATTTACGCCTTCTAGGTAGGGGACTAGTGAGGGTAGATTATCACGTTTTTATCATGTCGGGGGTGGGCTGATTTTTATTATTTTATCGCCGTTACGCTAGTCTATTTAAATGGACCAACCAGCATTTTATGTCGTGTCGTGTGTGGAACCTCATCAATCACCTAGGGCCGACAGTTTAAATGGGCCAGTCGGCGTTTTGACAATGAGATGTGTATTTTGGTAGAGAAATCACCCGAGACGGGAGGACCACCATAATAAATTGAGAATATAAGAAAAGTTGGTTAATTTAATTAAATTAATATCGTGGGACTTGGGAATTAAAAATCATATTGCTGTGCCTTTATAAATAGAGATTTTTGCAGGTAGTTAGTGCTTTATATTTATCGTGTTTAATTATCTCGTCTAATTTTAAAATACTCTATTGTGATATTTATTGCGTATAATGCTACTGTCTGTATTCAAGGATCCTATTTGAGGGGAGTAGTGTGTATTCTTGCTTGGGGCTTTGGCTCTGACCCATGCGTTGACTAATCTTTTTCAGGATTAGATTTGGAGAAGCTGCATAAGTTTATCAGAGTTATCATTTGGAGGTGTAGCTGGAGTTATTCATTTTATGGCATAGTTTAGCTTAGATTTTCTTTTCCAGTCGTATTTCATTATGAGACTTCATTGGAGTTTTATTGGGCCATTCGGTTCCAAAGTTGTTTAGAGGATTTCTGTTGGATTATTCAGATCTTTATTATTCAGATTTTATTTAATCATTTTTGGAGATTGGATTTATTCGGAGTTAGCATGTGATGGATCTTTTATCGCTTAGTTGTTTATGATCATTTGAGATTGATTCAATTATTTATCTTATGGACTGATTATTTATGTCTCATATATGTCTCATGCTAAGAATGGTATTTATTTAGTTCACGCCCGGCATAGTTCGACGGCGGTGGCTGACCACCCCATCTGTTGGGATTTGTGGGATGTGACAGATGGTATCAGAGCCTGGTCTTAGGTCTCGTAAGTTATGAGTCCGTTTTAGCTTTCGCGTTGCTTATCTTTGATTTCGTTTTGATGATTTGTACTCTTAGTCATTCCGAGTCTGATGTTGTTTTGTTCCTATCTTTTCAGATGGAGAACATAAGGAGAGCTGGGAGTAGGCGAGAGGAATTTGTTTCTGGTCCCACAACTCATAAGAGGCGGTGTTAGATTACTTTAGAGGTCGAGGAGTTAGCGGCTATCATTCGTGAGGCCACGACGGTCGATTTGGATATGGGGAGACAAAGATGGGTGACTTTAGAGGCGCAGCAGCGGGGTACACCTGTCTCAACTTGGGATAGGGTGAGAATCAGTTCCTTTAAGGGAAATCCTCCCACCTTTGGAGGGGTATCTGACCAAACAGTTGCTCACTAGTGGAGGATAAATATAGAGAGGCATTTTAGGATGGTGGATTGCACGGATGTGCAGAAGCAGATGTTAGTAACATTTAAGCTAAAAAGGGGATGCGTTGCAATGGTGGGAGAGTGCCACAACATCAGAGGAGAGAGATCAGTTGGGCTATACAGAGTTTTTAATCAAGTTCAATAATAAGTACTTTCCATATGCAATTAGGAACGCAAAGAAGAGAGAATTTATGGACTTAGAGCAAGGTTCAAAATCGATTATCGAGTATGAACAGGAGTTCACAAATTTATCTATGTTCGTACCAGAGGAGGTTAACACTGAGTGGAAAAAGATGGAGTGTTTCATTAAGGGGTTGTCTTCGTCGATTAGGCAAATGGTATTAGAGAATCCTTCATACACTACTTATGCTCAGGTGGTGGATGTCGCAATGTTGCTATGGCAAGAGAAGGCCAGTTATCAAAAGAAGTTGGGAAAGAGACAAGAGTCTAATGGACAGGGAGGCGAGAATAAAGGTCGCGATGATCAAACATGGAAGAGGTAGAGGACCAATCAGGAATAACAAGGTCAAGGAGAGGAGCAAGCCAATATTAGGCGTTTCGAACCTTTGAGGGGTGAATGCTTTGTATGTGGAAAAATAGGACATCGAGCGGCTCAATGTAACAAGAGGGAGGGCTAACAAGGCCAAGCGGCACAGGCCCAATCAGGGCAGGTTATGCAGGGGCAACAAGGGCAAAGAATCTAGGGCAGCTAGAACTGAGGCCTCCATTCTAAGCATCAGTTAGCGTTTAGGGAGTGCCAGCAGCATCGGCAGCATCATGTGCACAGGGGGTGGTCACTGCACCAACCAATCTCAGTTATGGGAGGTGCTATGTGCCAAAGGTTCAGTCAAAGCCGGATAGGTTGCATGGCTAGTGGAATATCGCGGTACGTAATACCTTCTTAGATACTTATCTATATTATTTTGTTGCTCGTGGGGTTGATGTGTAGAATTAGGTGTATGGGCGCCTAATTGTGTTATTTTACGGTGTAGGCATATGTGAGCCTTATTTCCTTATCACGCATTGATGTGCATGCTTCGTCTAATTTCGAGGACGAAATTCTTTGCTAGTGGAGAAGTATGTAACACCCCGTGTTTTATTTATTATTTTAATTAATTAATTAGAATATTCGGGAAGAATAAATTTATTAATTTATTAATTTTTATTGGCTAAATATGTTGGTTATGATTTTAGAAGAATAAAACTTCAAGCGGAATTAAAATCGGAGTTAAAATGGATTTTATATGATTTTTGAAATAGCTGTCCCTTATAAATTTTTTATGGCAAACTGTCAGTTTTCCGGGGTGATCGATCGATCGACGTCTGGACATCGATCGATCGATACCTTCAGAAAACGTGTGCTGAAGTTGTTTTTTAATTAGAGTTTGTGTAGGATTAGAACTCCTAATCACTATATAACATTGTTAATCCGTAGGGGGACTTCTCATAATCACTTTTTCTCCAGTTTTTCACCAGAGAACACTTCCAAATATTTTTCCTCTCACTCATATTCATCAACCTCCAACATAATCAAGTTTTCGGAGACTTAATTGGGGCTTAATCAAGATTGATTCAAGAACACTTCTTTGCTAATTTTTTGAGAGGAATCCAGATTTCTAATCAGATTTTCAACACAATCTTCACAGGCATGAATACTCTATTCTTTTCCTTTAGTATTATGCGTTTTAAGTTTCACGTAAATGCTTAATTACATGTTTTCTTAAAATAAAGTAGTGACTTAATTAGGAAAATAGAACACTAACTATGGGGCTATTTTTATTAAATCTTTTAATCTGAATAATATTCATAGCCCTTGGGTATGTAGGATTGATGAGTGGATTTTGGGTTTTATTGGTGTAGGTTGCATGTAGAAAAATCCTAGTTTTAAAATAAATGATTTTTGGGTGCGTATAACTCATGTAATACTTGTAGAGATAATGAAATTTGATTTTTGATGTTTATATGATGAAAACTTGGTATATTTAATTTAAAATAATTAAATGAGATTATTTGGGTATTTCTGACGTTGTGATAATTTAATTAAAGATTTAATTAAAATGGACTATCATGCGTAGTTTGGAACATTGGTTTATTATACATATTTGTGTGACTTGTTGGTATTATTAAAGATCATTGTAACGACGAGTTGATTGGGTAATTTTTCTCTCCCTATATTTTAGGATGCCTTCTAGGTATGGGACTAGTGGGTAGGCCTCTTGATGATTTACGCCTTCTAGGTAGGGGACTATTGAGGGTAGATTATCACGTTTTTATCATCTCGGGGGTGGGCTGATTTTTATTACTTTATCGATGTTACGCTAGTCTATTTATGCTTACTAAGTTGAGATTTATGTTAAAAAATTCTCCTATTCATAGGGTAGGACGTATTGATAACTTGGGAACCCTTAGGTATGGGACTAAGGGGTATTTTGAGGATCCCACATCGATAAAAGGGTGGGGTAATTTGAAATTGTGAATTGAGAAAATTGAGAATTAATACCTAAGATAATAAGATGGGTATTAAATATATTGGCGACATAATCAGCGAGGGCTGACAGTTTAAACGGGTCAGCCGGTGTTTTATGTCGTGTCGTGTGTGGAACCTCATCAATCAGCGAGGGCCGACAGTTTAAACGGGCCAGCTGGCGTTTGGACGAGGGGATGTGTATTTTGGTAGAGAAATCACCCGAGGCGGGAGGACCGCCATAATAAATTGGGAATATAAGAAAAGTTGGTTAATTTAATTAAATTAACATCGTGGGACTTGAGAATTAAAAATCATATTGGTGTTTTATAAATGAAGATTTTTGTGGGTAGTTAGTGCTTTATATTTATCGTGTTTAATTATCTCGTCTAATTTTAAAATACTCTATTGTGATATTTATTGCGTATAATGCTACTGTCTATATTCAAGGATCTTATTTGAGGGGAGTCCTGTGTATTCTTGCTCGGGACTTTGGCTCTGACCCATGCGTTGACTAATCTTTTTCAGGATTAGAACTGGAAAAGCTGCATAAGTTTATCAGAGTTATCATTTGGAGGTGCAGCTGGAGTTATTCATTTTATGGCATAATTTAGCTTAGACTTTCTTTTCCAGTCGTATTTCATTATGAGACTTCATTGGAGTTTTATTGGACCATTCGGTTCCAAAGTTGTTTAGAGGATTTCTGTTGGATTATTCAGATCTTTATTATTCAGATTTTATTTAATCATTTTTGGAGATTGGATTTATTCGGAGTTAGCATGCGATGGATCTTTTATCGCTTAGTTGTTTATGATCATTTGAGATTGATTCAATTATTTATCTTATGGACTGATTATTTATGTCTCATAACTGTCTCATGCTAAGAATGGTATTTATTTAGTTCACGCCCGGCATAGTCCGGCGGCAGTGGCTGGCCATCCCGTCTGTCGGATTTTACGGGGTGTGACAGGTAGTTCTTAAGGACATTGATGGAGGTGAATCATGTTTTATGAACCTAGTCAATGACATTGAAAAATACACTAATTTGAAGGGTATAGATATTAAATGGGTTAAAGATGGAATCTTGTGGACCATTCAAAATGATGCTCAAGTAATTAACATGTGGGATAACTTGAGAGAGAACTTTGGAGAGTACCATCTTTATTTTGAAGATCCAAATGTGCCATCTACATTAATCCCTCCCAAAAAATTACCAACAACTCCCCAAACAAAGTTTAATTCACCTGTAAGAAAGTCTCTAAGAGTTAATGTTGAAGCTAACTCAAAAGATACCTAAAAAAAACCCAACTACTTTAGGCCTGAGAAGATCATATAGGATCATAAACTTGTTCTCCAATACCTTTACAAACATTATTGATCATTTATTAACACTTAGTGAGGAGGAGACAGAGTTTGATTATGCAGAAGGTGCTGGTGGTGACTGGTCATTCACCAACTTATTACAGAATACATTGCATATAGGTAAAGAACCAGTTCAGGATAGGCTGGAAGAGCCCATTGATGTTAGAGTGGAAGAGCCTATTGATGATAGAGTGAAATAGCCTATTGATGAGTGGTATTTAATCACTTCATACACTCTCAATGTTGAAGAATCTTATCACTCTGACAGTGAGGTTGATGAACATTGGGGTAGGTATTTTGACTTTAAAGGGGTAAGATATGAGCATACAGATGATAGAGAAGGCATAAAGGGTGGGAATGAAGATAATGAACCCAAAAATGATGATATAAATGCTACTAGGAAATATTTTGAAGACTTTGAAGCTGAGACTGAAAATTTGTACAAGGATGAAACATTGGATAGGAGCCAATATCAGTGTAAGGGTGGAATTTTACAAGAATTATCACTAGGCATGGAGTGGACAACAATATTGGATTGTAGAAAATACATGAGAAAATTTTCAATCTTTAAGTAGTTTGAGTATAGACATAGGCAGAACAATAACTCAAAGATTGATTTGATTTGTAGGGATCCTAATTGTGAGTGGAGGGTGTATGGAAGGAAGTTGCCACATGAACCAATTGCTAAAGTTAGAATATTGATGGGGCAGAATACTTGCAAATCCAACCCCAAAGGTAGTAATTCAATGGCAAAGGTAACTTGGGTTGCTAATAAGGTTGAAGACATGATGAGGAATCACAAGGAGATGAAACCAAGAGATATTCAAGCTACAATTTAGGAAAAACATGCCGTGAAGATATCACACCAAACTGGATATTATGATAAAATAATTGTCAATGAGAGGATACATGGCACTTATAATGATGCATTTAAGTTAGTACCTGAAATTGCAAGACAGATACATGCTACAAATCCATGTTGTATTGCTAATTGGACAAGGGATCCAAATATCAACAATTTATCTCATTTTGTGTTGCATCAAGTCCTTTATCAATGGATTTATTAATGGTTGTAGGCCAGTGCTTGGGTTAGATGGATCATTTTTTAAAGGAAAGTATGGTGGTGCACTTTTATCTGTTATTTCTTTAGATGGGAACACTGTTTTATTTCTTATTGCCATATATATTTGTAAAATTGAAAGTTATGACACATGGAGTAGATTCTTGAGAATTTTGCAGACTCATCTGATTAAACATAAATTGCCATTGACTTTGATGTCTGATAGATAAAAAGGTCTTATTGAAGCAATTACAAAGTTGTTCCCTAATAGTAATCACATGTATTTTTCAGGCACATGTATAAAACTTCAAAAATGCAAGATATAAGGGTCCACAATTAGAGACTCTAAGTTGGGGGCAACAAGGGCTTATAGGAAGAAAGATCATGAAAAACATATGGCTCAAATGTTTAAAGATTGTATGGGAGTAAAGTTATGATGAGAATCCTGTTTGGGCAGATCATACTTTGATACAACAACTAAGTGCGAACATATCACCAACAATTTCTCATAGTCTTTCAATAAAATGATTTTGAATTTAAGGGAACTACCCATTATAAGGATTATTAAAAAGTATCAAGTGCTTGTCATGTCATTGTTGTACACAAGGAGAACCAAAGCAAAGAGGATAGATCCAAGTGGGCTTTTACCAAGAGTAGAGAAGCATTTGAATGACTTGAAGAAGAAAAATAATCAGTATATTATAACTGGTTCAATAGAGTTCTTACACGTGGCAACAAATAATCATAATCAAAACTGGGCACTTAGTATCTAAACACAAGAATGCACTTATTTTAAGTGACAGATAAGTGGCATCCCTTGTGTACATGCTATTGGGGTAATCATGCCACGAAGAGAGTTATAGAATAAGTAAGTAATACTTATCTTGACATGTTATATCACTACACCAAATCTGCACTATTGTCACGGTCATTGACCTTGACAATTTGGGGCGAGACAACTTTTATTGTCACAGACGTGTCACGGTCATAGACTGTGACAACCTCTTAAGAATTGTCACAGTCGTGTCACGGTCTAAGACCGTGACACGTTTAGTCACAGTTAATAACCGTGACAAATTCTTGTCCCCTTTTTAAAAAATTATCACGGTCTATGACCGTGACAATTCTGGGCAGAATTAAAAAAAAATCTGCTGGGCAGTATGGCCACTACCACTGCCCAGTAGTATATTTGTAGTTGTTATATCAACGTTGTACCTATTCAAATATCATATATCCAAATAAACTAGAGATAACGCAAATATACATTCAAAATAGAAACTATTTAAGAAGAAACAACATCACCATCAATTATCTCAAATCTACAAACTATTTAGCTGGAAAAGAGATTTTGTACCGCGACACTCGGGGACACCACCTTATCCTTCCATTCTCGTCCGAATAGCCATATAAGTATCGAGCATATGTAGCCTACCCTCAGGGCCACTCCCTGTCCCCTAAAAAAAATAAAGTAAAATTAGTATCCGCCCCGAAAATATAGATAAATATAAATTGAAATTGAAATCGAAATCGAAATCGAAATTGACATATAAATATAAATACATTACCTGTAGAGCTACCCAAACAGCTAACTTGAGCTCATATGGCACCTCTTTCCAACTAATGTACCCCGGGCAATTGTGTAAAATATAATTCCCTTCATATCTGAACACTAAGAAATGCCATAATCCTATGGAGTTATGCGCTGCAAATTCCTTCCAACCGTTGTGTAGCCAAAAATCAGCAGTTGAAGTTGTCAATTCCACCTTTCAATGGTCTCCCATGTTTTGCTAGAGGTTCCAAGTGGTGGGGTATGGAAAGTGGAATTAACAACTTCAACTGGTGATGTTTGGCTACATAACGGTTGGGAGGAATTTGCAGAGCATAACTCCATAAGATTATAGAATTTCTTAGTGTTCGGATAAACGAAGAGATTCAGTCTCCTCTCCATAAATAGGACACCCCAAATAACTATGTACTAATCACCTATTAAAGGTAAGAAACGTATATTCATGGATTAGTATAAACAAAACTTAGATGTAGTTGGAATATTTATGTATTAATCTCCCTCCACACACGCACACTACACAAGAGTGAAAATGATAAAGTGCAAATCAATTAAAAGCATTAAAAATGGATGTTTCGGTACAAATTGAAATATTTATTACATATTGAAAAATTGTTTCAAATTCGGGTTATCATAAAAAATGGATTGATATTCGGTAGGAGCAGCCAAGCCATCCACACTACTATTTAGACGCCTTGGAGCGTGTTGGACAATTGACCACGGCTCGTTGTTGATATACTCCGAATGAAACACTTGATTAACCTTTTGAAATGCACAAACAAATGGCTCATCGCCCACGTGGTCGTTGCTCTTCAACTTGGACAAGTCAACCATGATCAAATTGGTGACATGATCAACTTTACAAGCATTTTTATCCTCAACTCTTACCCAGCCACAGTAAAATACAACCTCTTTGAAGCTTATATAATCCAATTCAAATATATTTTGGATTACACCATAGTAAGTCATTTCAGCTTCAACGAGGTTTTTATCTTTTGTGCTCGCTCGAAAGATAGTAAGAGCTTTGTATGAAATTCCCGAGTTCTATACATTTGTACTTTCCTCGTACACTTTAGTGTCGAAAATGTAACCGTTCAATCGATACTTTTTGTACTCTTGTACCACGAACAAGGGTCCAGTGGCTAGACGAGCAAGCCTTGATGTCGCATCACCCGTCTTTAGGAGCTGAGAATATAGATTAATTAATTATATTAGTGGTAAAATTTGAGTGTAATGTAACATTATATAACGACTTTTTTCATTATAATTACCTCTTGTGTCAACCACAGCCTAAATTCGTTGTCTGATTGTACCATTGTTTTTCGTCTTTTATTATTCTCACAGGCTTTATATTTTTTGCATATTACAAAATTAATCATGTATAAAATAATCTAAAATAATGTTAAACATTATAATAATCGAAACTTACTTTTTCCATTCTTCGACATCTTCATGTGTGTCAAATAGATAACGAGCTACTTGTTTATGTTGCAAACTCATTAATTTCACTCGTTTTCCCATCACATGACCACCATCATCGACGAATTCATCAGTGTCATCAACGTTTTTCGAGTCAGGCATATATTCCTGAGTATATATTGATGACTCCACGGTGATGTATTCCTCTGCAATTGATCCTGCAATGTATCGCATATTCTTGACGTAATCTTTAAAAACTTTCATCAATCTTTCAAACGGATACATCCACCGATATCTAACTGGACCACAAAGAAGTGCCTCGTCACATAGGTGTACCAACAAGTGAACACTTATGTCAAAGAATGCTGGGGGAAAGTACTTCTCCAATACACAAATCGCTTCGATCACAACCAATTTTGCAGCCACTATGTGTTCTCGATTCACTACCTTCTCACACAAGAGGGAGAAGGTAATACTAATTTGCATAATATCCCTACGCAAATCCTTGTGCTTGGAGAAACAGTGCTTAAACAATAGAGGAACCAATTGCATGATCACATGCCAATCGTGGGACTTACACTTATGTAAATCATGAGTAGCATAATTCACAATCCTTTGAAAGTTGGACGAAAAAGTAGATGGGCCCTTCAAATTATATATTGTGTCTAGAAGCACCTTCATTTCCCCACTCGTCAAAGTAAACGCACCAGGGGGAATTATTGTCCTTCCCCTACTATCTTCTTTCAACCATAGTTGTGACTTAAGTTTTAACGATTTAAGGTCCTTTCGTGCATTTTCTCTATCCTTCGAATGACTCCCCCTAAGGCAAGTACCCACAATATGTTCAGCGAAGTTCTTCTTTGCTTGCATCACATCCAATACATGGCGCACCGAGTTATTCTTCCAATAAGGCAAGTCAAATAAAATTGACCTCCGAGACCATGCCTTTGTTATCTCAGTTTCATTCCCAGTAGGGGTCTTCTTATGCTTGACATTCTTAAATTTGGGATTCCTACCTGGCATATTAGGGCCACATTCAAAAGATTTACTTTCAATTTCTGAACCCGAAAGTCGTCTCCGCAGTAGCCTATGTTCAACTCCGCCCAATAAAAAATTGGAACCTTTTTCAAATCTGAAACTATGAGCTGGGGGTAAAAACCTCATGTGGCGATGGTATACATTTTTTAAGCTAGAGGATAGACGAAGATATTCAATCTCCTCTCCACAAATAGGACACCCCAAATAACCATGTACTACACAACCGAATAATGTCCCATAAGCTGGAAAATCATGAATTGCCCACATCAACATAGCTTTCAGCGTAAGCTCTTCTTTTCTAAAAGAGTCAAATGATTGCACACCCTCTTCCCATAACTCATTTAATGCTTCTACCAAAGGAGCCAGGTAGACATCAATGTCATCACTTGGTGCCTTTGGCCCAGGTATCAACAAAGCCATCATCGAAAATTCAGGTCTCATACACTGTGAAGGAGGGAGGTTGAGTGGGGCTAGGATCACTGGCCATACACTCTGATTGGTGCTTAGATTTCCAAATGGATTGAAACCATCTGTTGATATAGCCAAACGAATGTTGCGTTGTTCTCGAGAAAAATCGGGATACTCAAAATTCATCCTCCACCAGGCAGTAGAATCAATAGGATGACGCATGATATTACCCCCTACTTCTGCTCTAGCATGCCAAGTCCTTGCCTCTGCAATCCATGGTACTGTGAAAAATCGCTTTAATCTAGGCCCAACGGGAAAATATTTCAATACTTTTTGAGGCACTTTTGAGCTTGTGCCTTCCTTACTAGTAGATTGGACATATCTAGGTTCATCGCATACCGGACAACGATCGAGATTTTCATACTCCTTTCGATATAGTATGCAGTCATAAACGCAAGCATGAACCGATTTATACTTCATTCCCAAATCTTTCAAACTGTTCTTCATAACAGGATAGCTATTTGGAAGTGTATTCACCTTGGGTAATAAGCCCTTCACCCATTTCAGAATTCCCGTCATGCTATTGCCAGACAAACCGTACTGCGTCTTCAAACTGTGAAAACCAACCATGGCATGTAAAGTTGTTTGATCTTTCTCACAGCCAGAGTATAACGGTTGGGTCGCCTTAAATTTTAAACTTTGGTAGTTATCGTCAAGTTTTATCGTGTTATCTTCACGAGCACTTAAATATTCTACATCATCAGTAACCTCATTCTCCTATGCTTCATAAACTCCGTACGCATCATCAACTAAATCCTCTAACATATTATGATCTACGTCTATTCTACTTGTTGAAGGTTGTTGTGAAGGTTGGTCGGGGACAAAAGGAACTTTCAATTCACCGTGAAAACTCCAAAATCGATAACTATCTTGCATACCCGATCTTAACAAATGTAGTTCAACTACACCTTACCATTCTTACACCTAGTACACGGACACGGAAACTCTTCATCATTATGACATCTCTTTGCATATTTCACAAATTCGTTAGCACATCTGCGAAACACATCCCCCATTCTATTAGTCTCACCCATCCACTCTTTGTATTTCGAATATCCTATCACAGCTACCACAACTAAACACCTATTAAAGGTAAACAAAACTTAGATTTATATTATGTTTTATTTAATTATCCCATTATTTAATTATCCTATTAAAGGGTGAGTGGTCCTATCCCATTCAAGACCGCATTTTTCTGTAATATACTTAACAGCTCATGCACATTATTACGACTTGAAAAAAATTCGACAGCATATCCCCGTAGTTCTCCAAGTACACGACGTAGATTGGCAGGTGTGAGTGTTATTTCAATTGATCAATTGAAATAACAGTCACACTTATCAATCTAGTATGTACCCAGAGAATATTAAGATACGACGGCAGAACTTTCTCCAAAAGTAACAACTTTAAGCCAATAAGAATATTATACAGTCTCAAACTGTCCAAACGGGAAAATTAGAGAGATCTCATTACAGGGGTAATGACTCTCGAACGGGTTTAAGGGCTATTGAATGCGTACGCATAAGAACTAGAAGGCTAGTATCTATGCGCACTATATTTAATTTCAAGTATGTTTCATTTAATTATCATACTATATATATATTGTTCGATATACAAAGTAATTTTCAAAAAAAGTTAAAAAATCCCACCCCCATATGGACAATAATCCAGTGATCATGCCACTTTTAAAACTAACCAACCAAACATTTACTAAACAAAATAATCCAACAACAATGTCAACAACAAATGTGTATCCCGTACTCCTTCTAATTCATCTACTCAATTAATTCATTTCATCAATTAAACTAACAATTAACGTATAGAATTATTAATTTACTAATTTACACTGAGGGGCAATCATACTTTCATATGAAATGGGCACTAATTATTAATTTACTTTCATTTAAAACTGTTTCATTTATTAATTATATTTTAGTGGATGTAATTATAGAATCTATGGATGGATTCAATTTAATTTTACTATGTGAATGTTTTTATCTACAATGAGTTAACCTTGAAACAATATATATTATCTCATAGAATCATCAAAACACGATATTAAGAGAATTACAATGGTACCTTGACTTACCCCCCCCCCCCCCCCACCCACCCACACACAAACAAATTGACAAATTCATGGGTTATTTCCAACATATAAACATCATATACACCTAACAAACATACACAAACATATATTCACGAGTTAGTTTCAATAAAAGTGCAAAAAATTCAAGAACCCATATATATATACAAATACAAAAATAAATAACTTGTGAATTTGTCAATTTGTTTGACAAATTCATGGGTTAATTCAAATACAAAAATAAATTCATGGGTTAATTCATGGGTTAATTCAAATACAAAAATACAAATTCATGGATTAATTCAAATACACACACCCACCCACCCCCACCCCCACCCCCACCCCCAACTCCCTCCACACCCCCCACTCACCACATACACACACACCCCCACCCCCACACACCACACACACACACTCACATAATAGCCCCCCACCCTGCCCCACCTCCCTCCACACCCCCCACCCACCACACATACACACACACACACACACAACAGCCCCCCTGCCCCACCCCCCACACACGCACACACACACACACACACACGCACATATACACACACACACACACATATATATACACATAAACATATATATAAATGGAAGAGAGAGAGAGGGAGAGAAATAAACGTGAAAGTAGAGAGAGAGAGAGAGAGAGAGAGAGAGAGAGAGAGAGAAAGCAGCGTAGAGAGAGAGAGAGGGAGGGAACGGCGGGAGGAAAAAAAGAAGGGGCAAGGGTTTTTGCTGCAGAAGTTGTCACGGTCGTGCCAAGGTCCTTGACTGTGACAATTATTTAAAGAATTGTTCCGTGACAAGTAAATTTATCACGGACTTGTCACGGTCGTGTCAAGGTCAATGACCGTGACACAAAACGCGTGTTTTTTTTTATCACGGTCAATGACCTTGACAAGGGTGAGCGGCTGAAAGGTGATAATTTTATCATTTTGGTGTAGTGTATGTAACTAATTGTACTTATCTTAATAATTTCATAACTAATTATAATGGTCTTACGGGTATTGCAGTCCTATAATTGATATAGCTACATATAGAACGACTTATTCATCTTATGTTCATCCTATGGAAGACCCTCAATGGTGGCCCAAGGTAAGTATAGTTAATTCACCTCAATTCATTACACATGAATCATATTAATGTATGTTGTTCATATGCTTTCAGTCACAACATGTTGTCAATCCTCCTGATTTAACTATAGGTCTTGAGAGGCCAAGGGTTAAGAGGAGAAGAGACCCTGATGAACCAGTGGTACTAAAGAACAAGAAGACAAAATACAGCAGGTGTGGGGAGTTAGGCCATAACAAAGTTGGTTACCAGGGGAGATCATCAAGAGATGGTAAAAAAATACAAGCAGTTGAGGGACCAAGCACTATGGAGGGATCAAATACGCATGTGTTAATTATTCCATCAATGATAGTTCCAAGAACAAGAGAACGTGGCAAGAAGGGCAAAGGGAAGAAAAGAACAATCTATGAACCAACCTCATTTGCAGCCACACCTTCTGCACCAAGAAATGTGGATACATCAACAAATGTTACTCAAGGTTGTACTCAGTAGGTTCATTAGTTTGTGTTTAACTTTGTGGTTTGGAAAAACAATCGCTTTTTTGGGACAAGCTATTTATATTGGTGGTTTGACAATTTTGTGTTTTGAGAAAACAATTGCAAAGTGAAGTTATGGATGAAGTTATGTTTAATGTCAACAGATGCAAAGTGAATTTCATAGAATACTTGATCGTTTCATTCAATCAAAGACATTTCATACACAACACAGATTACAACATTTCATACACTGAATTCCTTTTTAAAGCCATCACAAAGATCATCCAAAATAACTTTTACTTTAACTCTCACATTCACTTTCCTACCTTTATCACATTTCTTAATTGCATATGTTAACCACTCAAAATCCCCACATGTCAAACACTTCAGAAATATTTTCCCATAACTTCTTCCTTGCTTTGAACTCCATAGTTTACTTGTCCCCTGACATCTATTTGGGCATGGTGTCTCTTTCCATATACAATTTTTAACCCAAGGATCGTGTCTGCCATAATGAAAATACCCATCAATTGATGATGAACCTTCTGTGCTTTTTATTGCATCTTCTAAGAGTTTAAATCCATTACCTGATTCATGTTGGCACTTCAATTTTTTTTTTTGCCATTAGATGTCTTTAATAGCAAGCCATTACACTTATCAAAATTACATTTGTTGTAAACCCATAGACAATTAATTACAATGTGGTAATTTTTGACCACACATTTGACATGTGTATTGCTTCTTCATCTATGTTGCCACCCATTTATATTTCGAATGAATTTTTTTTGGGTATTAACTACTGTTGTTTGGTGAAAAAATAGAGTTGTTGTAACAATATATAAAGTTGAAGTTAATGTGTAATAAATGCAAGAGTCGTTGAACCATCTTGAAAGGCATGCACGTTTGAAAATAAAGGGTATTGTTGGTAATTGGGTGCATAAGGTACAACTGACTTATGGAAGTTAAGCCCAACTGTTAAAATAATGTTCATGTAACAATAATAGAAATTAGTGTACACCAAACACAAAATATTATAAACAAAGATACCCCAAACAGTAGGGTTGATAATTCGGGTCAACGGGTCGTGTTTCGGGCCGACACGACAAGATTTTTTCGAACACGAATTCGTGTTTTTTAAGTTGACACGAACACGATCTGAATAAAAAACAACACGACTCGAATACCAGAATTTCTTAAATTTAACACCTAAAAAACACGATAACACGACACGACTCATAATTCAGACACGAACACGACACAACTTCGTGTAAAAAGACACGAACACGACATATCATGTCAATTTCAGGCCAATTTCGTGTTGTTCCGTGTCGTTTTTTCTTGTCGTTTCTAAAATTGTCACCCCTACCAATCAGTAAGTGATCATTATTTTTATAAAAAATGACAACTTGTGTCCTTAAAATATATTTTTTGAACCTCAAAATAATAAATATTAAAACGTGACATAAATATTTATTTTTTATTAAATATATGTCAAAATTCTGTGTATTTAGGACCCTATTTTTACTATTGTTGCGCTAAAACCAGGGTTAGTTGACAAGTTGTCCTTAGGTTATTGTTGAGTCAATACCTAACGTTTCAACAGACGACTTTTATATTTTATTATTTTTTATTAATGATTTATTCCACCAACAATCTTTTTTTTTTTTAGCATTTTTTGTTGAGATAAATAATGGCGTACCGCATTATAAGTGACCCAACTCATCCCCGATTCTAACGCTGCGTCTCTTCCTAGACTCCTAATCAGATTCACCAATATCCCTTTTTATTTCAAGGGATCGTCAGTGAAAAAAAAGCATTGTGGGTGTTATTTTTGTGTCATCAACATGTCTCCGCTTTCAGACCTCCTCAACTTGAATCTCTCCGACACCACTGAGAAGATCATTGCAGAGTACATATGGTTGGTAGATTCATTCAGATCTCTCTTTCATTGTTTTGGGATCTTTGTGTTGATGGGTATTTCCTATTTACGTATGATTATTAGTCATGTCATATGTACACATATACGCAATACATACGTCTTTGCCATAAAGTTGGGAACTTTTTTGGTTTGATTAATGGGATTTGTTTTTTTCTTCCTTCTTATGTAATGTTATTTCAGTTTTTGTTTTCTTTTCAATTTCTTTCTGATCTGTATATGTTGATTGTTGAATAGGATTGGTGGATCTGGTATGGACCTCAGAAGCAAAGCCAGGGTAATTGTCTTATTGTTTTATTGTTTTATCCCCCCCTCACTCTGTCCCTCTCTTACACACGCTCTGTTTCTTTTGGTATGAAATAGACCCTCCCTGGACCAGTGAGTGATCCATCCAAACTTCCAAAGTGGAACTATGATGGGTCTAGTACCGGCCAAGCCCCCGGTGAAGACAGTGAAGTCATCTTATAGTATGTCTTATTTATTATTTATTTATTTATTTATTTCACTTTGATGGGTGGATTAATATATATTGGTTTTGCAAATTAGTCCTCAGGAAATATTCAAGGATCCATTCAGGAGAGGCAACAATATTCTTGTGAGTTTTGTCTTTTTCTTAGTATATATTAATACATTATTCGAACTGATCATTCATATTTTTTTTGTTGGGATCTTTTTCAGAATATATTTACTAATTATAATACACCCTTTTTTATATGTAAATTAATAATAATTACAGGTGATGTGTGACGCGTATACTCCAGCTGGAGATCCCATTCCAACAAACAAAAGGTGCAAGGCTGCCAAGATATTCAGCCACCCAGATGTTGTTGCTGAGGAGCCTTGGTATGATGTGATTTTTATTATTCTTTTGGAATTAAATAGATGCCTTTTTTTGTTGGGATATTCTTTTCTGATTTTCTTTTTCATGTGCTTTTTTTCTTCTGAAATTATTATTAATATAAAAAATTAAATTAAAAACAGGTATGGAATAGAGCAGGAATATACTCTGTTGCAGAAAGAAGTAAATTGGCCAATTGGGTGGCCTGTTGGAGGTTTTCCTGGACCTCAGGTAATAAACTGTCTTTGGTTTCGATTCATTTTTGTTGAATCTAGTGACTCATTGGCTGAGATAAATAAATAATAAGTTATCAAGTCCCATTCACTTGGGCCTTGTTTGGTTGCGCAAATTGTTTAATTATGTAAAATGATTCATTGTGAATTAGTGAATTGTAAATGAGTGGATTTGAAATGAGTTTAAATCCAATTTTATGCAATGTTTGGTAATTCGAAATTGATATTAAGATTCTATGAGAAAAAAAGATAGAAGCAAAGTAAGAGAAAGAGAGAGGGAGAGGGTTAAGGGGGAAGAGAAGGAAAGAGAGAGAGGAGCATGCACTTTATGTGCCTCCTATTTGAAATTGATGCATTTCACATTTTTTGTGAAATGATCCAATTTAAGATTTTACACGAGCTAAGATTTTACACATGATCCAATTAATAAATCATTTTATTAATGAAACCAAACACAATTAATGGATCAATTTTTAAATGGAACAATTTATTAATGAGTCAATTTAAAATTTTGGGACAACCAAACGTAGGGTCCTATTTTGCCAACTCAGCACATTAAAATGACAAATACACTCTTAAAATACACCTCACAACTGTTACGTCATTTAAAAAAAAAATCACCAAATCTTTAAATGTCCATAACTTCAAATATACAAACCCAAAATTCACGAAATTTATATATTTGGAATCTAGTCATCAAGATATATCAAACAATGAGAGAAACGAGGAGAGAAAAATACGTGAGGGTATATTTGTTTAAATATACGTAATTTAAGAAGTCAATGAATAAATACGATGGTAGGTAGAGCACTCCTCTCCACTGTATACTGTATTATTTGTATTTCTGGAATAAACTAATTATGTTTAAATGTAATTGTGAAAAATGAAAACTCATTTTGCAACATTTGACATGAGACTTCGCAGTAAATCTGCCTAAAAAACAATTCATTTTTTCCCCCTACTTTCTTTATAACAGTGTTATATCTCACTGATTGTGGCAACAGGGACCATATTATTGTGGGATTGGTGCTGACAAAGCCTTTGGGCGCGACATTGTGGATTCTCATTACAAAGCTTGTTTGTATGCGGGTATCAATATCAGTGGCATCAATGGAGAAGTGATGCCAGGCCAGGTATTATAATATAAGTGTTTTCTCATATATACAAACCTGCAAAAAAAAAAAAAATAATTGAAAAGTAACCCAATTAGAGACACGTGGATATAAAATTCTCATACATTCTTGTGGACTGAAATTGTGAATCATATGTTATTACTTTGGTATCCATAGTGAATGTGTATTATCTCATTCTTGTCCTATAGTGGGAATTTCAAGTTGGTCCTTCTGTGGGCATCTCTGCTGGGGATCAAGTATGGGTTGCTCGATACATTCTAGAGGTACTGTAATAAACACTAAACATTATCAACCATTTTGTTTATGTATTATTATTATTATTATTATTATTATTATTATTATTGTTACAAAATTAGCTTAATGATTTGATTTATGAATTAAACAGAGGATAACAGAGATTGCTGGAGTGGTGCTTTCTTTTGACCCCAAGCCTATTCCGGTTAGAGAGTTTCTCACTTCATCCCCACCAAGTTCTCTATCATTTCAACTTTTATATTTATCCTTGCATTCTCCTACATGTCCCACTGGGTTCTCACTGAAATATGTCCCAACTTGTACTTAAAGTATTAATAAAGATCGATTTTAACTTCTTTTGGATTTTTTTATTTTTATATACTAGGGCGATTGGAATGGAGCTGGTGCTCACACCAATTACAGGTACTATTGCTGATGTATTTTTGGGAAGTAAATAACTATTCTCCTCGACCCATATTATGATCTTGAGATTTCCTTTTCGGAAGAAAATAAGTATTGCTCATATCTAAGGACACATTTATAATTGTATCAGTACAAAGTCGATGAGAAATGAAGGAGGATATGAAGTGATTAAGGCGGCCATCGAAAAATTGAAATTGAAGCACAAAGAACACATTGCTGCTTATGGGGAAGGCAACGAGCGCCGTCTTACAGGAAAACATGAAACAGCTGACATCAACACCTTCCTATGGGTAAATATTTCATTGTCCTACCACACACTTATTATTTCGATGAAAATTGTTTTAGTAACTTATAGTCTCGTCTCATTTGTGACTTGTTAACAGGGAGTGGCGAATCGTGGAGCGTCGATTCGGGTTGGGAGAGAGACGGAGAAGGATGGAAAAGGTTATTTTGAGGACAGGAGGCCTGCTTCCAACATGGATCCTTATGTGGTTACTTCCATGATTGCAGAAACAACCATCCTCTGAAACCGTTAGGCACACAACCCATTTCTTTCATCCCTCATTGTGGGGATTTTCTCTCAATACTCCAGTCTTTGTGGATTTACATGGATTGTATGCTTATTTGATACTCATTAGCAGTTTCCATATTGGTGTTTGCTTATTTGTTTAGGGTTTTAAGCACTTCTCTATATTTTGCCTTTGTGTGTGAATGAAAATAACATAAGAACTTGATATTTGCAGCTTGTTATTGGGTTAGTAGATAAGTTACTGTATGTTTCGAGTGGATTAATAATTTTCATGAGGTGCAAACAATATAATTTGATATTCTGTTAAAAGTGATTAAAAATGCATGTTTAGAAATTTCTCACTCTTCGTACCATGAATATCATCTCCAATAGTTTTTAAAAAAAATCAAGCATTTTGAAACTTTGGAGACTTGAGGATGATTTTTATTATTTTTTGATGTATGATATGTTAAATAACACAAAATTTTAAGCCAATTAAATATTACGTGAATTGAGTTATTATTTAATTGATATTGATTTATGGGGCATATACCAAATAGTCCATCGAACTTTTTTTATTACACATTTAGTTCAATTCTTTTTATTTTGTACCAAAAAGCTTTTTGGTACAAAATAAAAAGCTTGGACTAAATGTGTATTTTATTTATCTGCCGTGACAATTGATGTCACTAATATGTGTGTATTATTTGATATTAGATTAAATCGAAAATGTCAAGACATTAATAATTATTAGGGTCATTTACTGTTTGGGATATATTTGTTTACAGTATTTGGTATTTGGGGTACGCTAGTTTACATTATAGTTACATAGGTGTTATTTTGACGGTTTTCGTTACTTTTATTTAAAACCTAAAACCTATTTCAATTAAAACTCTCTCTCTCTCTCTCTCTCTCTCTTTGATTCTCCTATTTCTTCTCTAGCCACTCTCTCTGTCTCTCTCAACGGCTGATACTCCGATTCCTTCTCCGCTTTTCATGGCCGAAACTCACACCACACAGGAGATGGAGTCTGGTTTTCATGGGCGGCTTTTGATCTGGGAGCTCGATTTGGAGTTCGATTCTGGATTGTTTTGCTGGGTATATGACCGGAGGTTTTATTTGCTGGAAATTATTTGTTTGGTTGCTGCCTATTTGGGTCGGAGATTTGTTTTTGCCAGAGTTTTTTTTTTCCAATTTTTTGTAGTCGGAAATAATTTTCTGGGTATATTTTTTTCTTTTGTTGAAAATCATTTTTTTTTCTGAAAATAATTTTTTAAATTGAAATTGATATTATTTTCATACTTTTTTTTCCTGAAAATTATTTATTTTGTAATTGGAAATCATTTTTTGGGTAGAAAAAATTTTGCTTTGATGAAAATAATGGTTTAATATTTTTAAATCATTTTTTGAAATATATTTTCTTTTGTTGAAAATCATTTTTTGAAATCATTTTTTTCTGGAGGTTTTTTGAAATTAGTTTTTTTAAAAATCATTTTATAGTTTTTTTTAACAAAAAGTCATTTTTAAATATTATAAATAGTTTTTTAACATTTTTGTAAAACATATTTTATAAATGAATATACTTTTATAACATATTTTGTTGAAAATCCTTTTATTTGGTTGAATATGCTTTTTTAAACATTATTATAAAGCATATTTTATAACATTATTATACACCATATTTTGTTGAAAATCATTTTATTTGGTGTGAAATACTTCTTTTTCTATAAACCTTATGTGTGTGTGTGTGTGTGTGTGTGTGTGTGTGTATATATATACATATACAATTTCGGAAGCAATTTTTATTAATATTAAACAATTTTTATTAAACAGTTTTAAATAAACAACTCTTATAAATATTAAACATTTTATGCTTTAATTTCAAGGGCAAAGATGTCATTTACCATATGAGAGACAATTGTTAAAGATGTCAGTTAACGATCAAATGAGTCAACTGATGGTTTTCGTTAGTTTTGGACCTAACGAACTAATAAGGAAACTAGCATATCCCAAGTACAAAATATTATAAATAAACGTACTTTAAATAGTAAATGACCCTAATTATTAACAAAATAAATAGTTATTTTGGTTATATTTATAGATGACTTTCGGGATAGTAGAATGTCTGTTTACAGCTTAAAATATTGGGTTTTAAGGTCCATAAGTTGGTATAGGTTTGGACTAGATTTTAGACTACTTAGAGTTGGTTTTGGACTAAATGGGTCAAGGCCTATACTGGGGTTAATTAGGGTGAAGAGAGATCATTTTTACACTCTAGAAACCCTAGAGAAAAAGAGGAGGCACATGGAGATGAAGAAAATAGGCAATTGGATATTGGAGATACATTTTTTATTCCGGAATTGATTTCATTTTGTATCGTCTGTTATATAGTATTAGTGTTAGTGTTGTTTTACTCAATAGTTCATTCTCTCTTTATTATATTTATTCGGTTTTAATTATTTCATTATGCCGAGAATATTATCAAATGTTTTTCTTCCCATCATTTTGTATTAGAACTGATCAATCTAGTATTAAACTTTATGGGTCGTTACAGTTCGTATTAGAGCATTTCAGGTTATAGTGTCTTGGGAATCTTGAGTGCATCCATAGCTTTTCAGCATTGCGTTCTTTTATTACTCTATATCTTTATCGTTTAGGACTTGTATTCTCTACACCGACAACCACTTAGAGAGTTTCACACCATTGTTCTAGACGACCGACTCGGAGCGATCAAAGTGTATTGGAACGGTTCCTTGTTTGGAGTTCGCTTGCGAGACGTCCCACGCATGAAGTCGCTTCGATCGAGAGTTGGGGACCATTGGATGTAAGACCTTTGGAATGTGCTTAGCTTATGGTTCTATGATAGTAAAAAAGAGAAAGTTACAGAGGCCTCGTTTAGACGATCCCGTGATAACCAGTATGAGGAGGTATCTAATTATCTTGCTCTTTCTGCATCGAGAAGGATTGATACGGAAGCGAATAAGACTAATTGAAATTTGAGTTACAATTCGAGAAGACTTTTTGAGATGACATAAACCTTACGTGACAAGTTTGGTAGATGCTAGTGTGTACCTTATCCCACATCACTTGCGCTTAGGTGGTGGAAGTTACCTTCTGACATCAGATGAACCGTCACAACTATCTACATGATAGATATTCCTAAGAATGGGAGACAAAAGCCAAAGACGACCCAAATGATTTGAGATTGTCTATCATTAGCCCGAGTAGGGTAAACCTCACACAAAAAAGGGAACCAAATAGGGAAATCCCACTAGAAGAGAATTTCAACAGTAGACAATGTGATATGTTACGACTAGTAGAGCCAAGGAGTTATAACCAGTAGAATCAAGGCCAATGAGAGTAGGCCCAACGATACAAGTTTTAGTAGAAACGACCGTAGAGTTAAGATCAACAAAGACGTCGTAGGGCTGCCGTGTTGTGACACCCCGCTTAAAATAATAACGGGTGGCCAACCCTATACTAAAATAAATCAATAATCTCAAGTGGATCATTCTCAGCATTTACTGTCGATACTAAAATAAACATAGCTAACTACCCAATACTATAATAAGCAGATGCCAAAAATTTAAATTATACAATGAATCAACATACCAACAACATAGTAACTACTGAACAAGATAACATATACACATGTACTACGATAAAAGGATGTACTCCTATAAAACATAATAAGTATAACAAAAGGAAATACCTGAATATGCTGTCGGGTCACAGACAATACAACATCCCGAGGAGAGAAATAAAAAGTACTACATATAAAACCCTTGGGTATAAACCCGATACACAAAATGAGTCCTTAACTAGATTTACAAAAGATAGGAAGCGACTATAAAAAAAATCCCGCAACAGTCCGCATCTGCTACAGCTCCGAGGACACTTGATAGGAAAAGCATCATTGGCATCCCTGCGTTGGAACACCTATAATATATTACAATATGTATAGCAAGAGAGAAATATAAACGGGTCAGAGCCCGAGGTGTGAAAACATTTTAGCAAGTGCATTAAAATGCATAATAATTATAAATGCACAATTCCATGATTAAAGTGGAGTCGCACTCACTTGAAACTCAACTTACCCCTCAACTATAATGCGCACCTAAACGTATGCACATGAACCTTAATTAAACTATCCGACACATTCTAGGGACAATTCAATCTCAATCTACGCATAGTCTACACCCGCGTAACCTGCTATCTCAAGCATAACCCAAAATCTTCTCATTCTCTCATATCCTAAGTTTACGCCCGAACTTACATTAATATCGGTATGAATTATACATACATATACCTTACTAGAATTCATCAGTTTCTACTTATTAACTTACACAAGTTATTAGCATTAGAGTAGTCACACATCATCTTTATATACTTATAAAGCAACATCTCGCCATAATGCATAACCCTAGTACCAAGAACTAAACTTCTCCCCACTCCCAACATTGCTCTACGTTTCGTGCGTGGGGCGTCTCGCAAAGCGAAATCCAAATAAGGACCCCCTCCCGATACACTACTCATTGGCAGTGTTGATCGTCGAGATCTATTATGCCCTTAGCACACAACACATATAACCTCAGCTACTTATCATGTACCACTATCTCTAAGTACATAAGTATGATAACGCATAAAACCTTTAGGGTCTAGATAACATTATTTATATTTATCAAACACGATCATTCAACCCTAACAAACATGTACACATAACACACTTAGCGTGCATTTAAATATCCAGAATACAATCACTTATAGGATATAAATATACTTCACAATGCTATCATCTTCCACGAATTACTCACTTTATCTCGGGTTACCAGCCACCGGACTATTATCATACCGCCTTGGTAATCAAACAAAACACAACGTATGGGAAGCGGCCATAGTTCCAAATCTGAAAGTGAGAACGAATCATACCCAAGACTTCTCACACAAAATAAAAATCACGCAATAAATAATGGATGACTATGACCTGGGGACTATATGCTCCCTGCTCCTCAAGCCAGGGGCCTCACCCACATCGCATAAGTTCCCATGATAACACTGGAGGGGTATGCTCACATAATTAGCATACATATCATTCACACTAGATATATATGTGATCACATCATATATACAAACCATCACACAAGATATATACACTCACGCCACACACACACACACACACACACACACACACACACACACACACACATATATATATATATATATATATATATATATATATATATATACGTATTATCTCCCGTCCGTATGTATAAAAGAAATAAATTCGGCTATATGTATATAACTCTCATTATACTAACTGATGCTATAACGCATACCTTCCCAATTCATTTCATTACACGATCCCTCACTTGAGACGTGCTCATCTATTACACTTATGATATGTATTAATGTGCTCATCTATCACACCTATGATATGTATAGTCTCCCAATTTAACCAACATTAAGGATACTATCTCAAAACCGAACGTATATAACAATCATCATACACACACCATTTATATCCGGATGCACACCGATATATAATAATTATCCCGGCTATAAGTACACACATAACTATTAGTCAGTAAACTACAAGCTCAATCCCAAATTCATTTTATGATCTCATCACGCATTGGAATATCTATCATTAATCGCACATAGATATATAATAACTATTCCGGCTATAAGTATAAACAAAAACTATTAGTTAAGGAATATATTGAATCCTTCCAAATTCAGATTATGATTCAGTTACTCATGTGAACCTTTAACGTTATCGCATCTATGATTAAATCCCTAAGTTTATCATCACTAAGGATACGCGACCTCTCTCTCATTGGTTCCCAATCATATCTAAATAAAAATCCCGTCGCTAGGAAGATTTGACACAGAAATCGAAAACAACTCCAAGTCATACTTTCACAACCACCTCGATGCGTCCCCAACGTCACATCATATAACAACTTACATCTAACCTCCAAGTAGGATTCCCATCGTTAGGGTGATTCCTCACTAAGTCGATGCGACAACTCCAATTTATATATTTACATATTCCCAAATTAGTTCGATATGTTCCCAAGATCACAACATATATAAGGAACTCTCAATAAACCTCCAAAACGTGTTTATCGCATCATATGAGAACGTTCCAAATCGATAAACCCAATCGAAACGGAGTAAAACTCACTCTAGAAAAACTTCGCAAAACAGCCTTGTTTCCGAATCGATTCAGTCCCAAAAGCGAATCGATTCGGCCAAAGGACCTGTAAGTCTGTCTTAGGCTGAATCGATTCAGTTTTGGGTCCAAATCGATTCGGTCACACCAAACTTAATGCTTTTGCCTTAAAACGAATCTATTCGCTTAGGGAGGCGAATTGATTTGGGTCTGCAGAACTCCAAAAATATCTACTTCTGCATAAACCCACGAATCCCAAACCCAATAATCATCAACTCTAACCATCAAACCCTCATCAAATCATGATTTTAACCTCATAAATCAACCCAATTATGATCCCAACCATCACTACACCATCATACCCATATATAAACACCAAATGCAAGATTTAATCCACAAAATCTAGGTTTTAACATTTAAACCCCAAATCCATATTTTTATCCACAAATCAGGACATAAATTAAACACATAGATTATTTAGCAAATTTAATCACTTGTCTCAAAGTTGTAGAGGTTAAATCTTTCGTGAAATCGTGTAATGGCTGGAATCTCCAAGCTTCTCCTCTTTATCTTCCTCTTCTCTCTCTTTCTCTAGGGCTCTCTCTCAATCTCACGAATGAGATTATTATCTCACGTAGGCTTTATAAGCCTTATCTCCAAAATACACAACTTTAAATGACAATACACACTTTAAATGACTCGTTTACTCCAATTCGAGTCAAACTAACTTAAAATATTTTGGAATCCAAATAAAACCCAAGTACAGTCATTTTGACTATCTTGACCCATCCCGGATCAATCGTGCACTCAGAATCGTCATCCAAAATACTTTATAACATCCTCACATTTTTAACCTCAATTGCCATATTTAAAATTCTCCAATTTAAATAAATATTATTTCTCCCTAAATAATTAAATTCTAAGTCCTCAAAATTACGGGGTATTATATACTTCCCCCCTTACACAGAATTTTGTCCTTGAAATTTGATTAAGCCTAGTATCCAAACCTCAACTAGTTCCTACGTCACCTACCCTCAAGACCACTATACATATTTCTCCGAGTTCTCACGGCGAATTACTTTATTTTAAAATCAAATTAGTTTACCAGGGCGCCCATACACCCTGTACCCGAGCTCAACCGCATATATATTACCCGACTCCACTTAGCCTGAAATCATACTATAACTCTCAACAATATAATCCATTATAACGTACTAAGTATATGATAAAAAAATTCAAAATATCTGAAGATTTAACTCTTCATAATTCCTGACATTTGCTACTTTCATGCGGGGGAGGTCTCCCAAGAGAAATCCAAATAAGGAACCCTCCCAATACACTACTACGTAGCTCTTTCGGGGATTGAGATCCGTTAAATCAGGACTAAGGTAAAAATATTTTTTTTGAATCATTTTGATATTGCCTGAAGACCTATAAAACAATGTACTATAAAACAGTTCTATGTCTTTCGACATACAAATGAAATACCTTATGCCCAAGACACAAGGCGTCAACAAATACAATACTCTTACCAACCTTTTAATTCTCAACACGCATACCACCATGAGCTAAAATTCCTTACTCAACAATGAACCCGTTAAACCCTGCATCTCCTCAGTAATAAAAGTCCTCTATATCATAACAAAACATTGCCATACGATAGACCCCTCCACAACTGGAACATTACAAATACATGCATCTAGCATAACTATAAAATGATAGCTTTACCGTTACTACCCCACAACTTTAACAGTTCGCACTTTCGAAGAATAAAAAATAATAACTTTCTATGAGCACCTCGCAAAACAATCTATTCTCCCGAAAGATATCATCCAAGTGCCACACTTGCCCACTCCTCCCTTAAAGGTAATTCTATATACCATATGGTTATAACGGCTAACCACTCACTAAAATCTTACATGCGACGTTACCAATACCTCTCAAAGCATAACCTAAACATATAGGAAAATAATTTATGTATTACCTCCATATTCCAACTGCCTCACTTCATCAATGGGTCCCTGTTCAAAGTTCTCTTTCCCAAACTAGCCTATGAACTGTTGTAGGGGTTGCACATCCAAAACCTCCTCATAAAGTTTCCCTCTACCTCTTCCAGGACAATCCCTCTTCCTATGGCCTATTTCTCCATAAAAGAAACATCTCCCAGAAAATCCTTCCTGCCCATCCTGAGGGACAAAACGTTGTTGTCGCCCTCGATAATCATGCCTATAACCTTGTTGCGGTGATGATCTTGGTCCGCTGGCATCATCTCCTCCAGTCCTACTTGATAAACCCGAGTCTCCAAATTCCTTAATCCCTTTGAAACGAAGACGATACTCTTGACAATGTAACAATGCCACACTCATCACCTCGGTAAAAGTCAGTAACGCCGACTTCCCTAACAAATGCGGATGAATTCGGAAATCTAAACATCCCAAGAACTTCACTATTCTCTTCTCCTCCGTATTTACCTCGTCGGGCACAAAATTCACCAATAGGGTGAATTCTTCTTCGTACTCAGCCACCGTTCTATCACCTTGAGTCACATCCAATAATCTCCTTCTCATTTCCGTCGGAATCGTGGAAGAAAAATACTTTCGGTCAAAGCGTACCCAAAAATCTACCATGGGCATTGCATCTCTCTGCTCCGATGTGGTGACTAACTCCCACCATTGGAAAGCTGCACCCGTTAGTTTAAAGGTGGGGAGTATTTGTTTCTGCACCTCACTGCATTCAACCATCCGAAGGTGCCTTTTTATATCATCCTTGCATCAGCTCCCCCCCCCAAAAAAAATTCTGGAGGATGTCCTTTCCTAAAGGCTTCTCGTACTCTTTCCCACGCAGATGACCCTGGGTGGTCTTAGGTTACCGGAGTTGCAGGTTGATGTGCCATCGCAACAATGACAGCATCTACAGCTTGTGCCACTATATTGGCAACTTCGACTGCAACCACAGTCCCTTGAGGCATGTGGGGTTCTATGTTCTCAACCCCTCTGTAGGCCCTGCCTAGACGACCTCTTCTCGGCGGCATCTGAAACAAGAACAACTGTATCAGAACACCGTTCAAGTGATCACATATCTCATAAGGAAATAGGTGTAAGGAACACAACAGTCCTAACAATAGGGCTCTACATCAAGAATGCTTATGGAAGAACGCAGAAAACCCGCATAGAACCTAAAACACTAGAACCTGATGCTTTGATACCACTTGTGACACCTCGCTTAAAGTAATAACGGATGGCCAACCCTATACTAAAATAAATCAGGAATCTCAAGTGGATCATTCTTAGCATCTACTGTCGATACTGAAATAAACATAGCTAGCTACCCAATACTATAATAAGCGAATGCCAAAAATTTAAATCATACAATGAATCAACATACCAACAACATAGTAACTACTGAACAAGATAACATATACACATGTACTACGATAAAATGATGTACTCCTATAAAACATAATAAGTACAACAAAAGGAAATACCCGAATATGCTGTCAGGTCACAGACAATACAAATCCCGAGGAAGGAAATAAAAAGTACTACATATAAAACCCTTGGGTATAAACCCTATACACAAAATGAGTCCTTAACTAGATTTACAAAAGATCAGAAGTGGGTATAAAAAAAATCCCGCAACAGTTCGCATCTGCTACAGCTCCGAGGACACTGGATAGGAAAAACATCATTGGCGTCCTTGCGGTGGGACACTTATAATATATTACAATATGTATAGCAAGAGATAAATATAAACGGGTCAGAGCCCGAGGTGTGAAAATATTTTAGAAAGTGCATTAAAATGCATAATAATTAGAAATGCACAATTCCATGATTAAAGTGGAGTCGCACTCTCTTGAAACTCAACTTACCCCTCAACTATAGCGTGCGCCTAAACGTATGCACATGAACCTTAATTAAACTACCCAACACATTCTAGGGAAAATTCAATCTCAATCTACACATAGTCTAGACCCGCGTAACCTGCTATCTCAAGCATAACCCAAAATCTTCTCATTCTCTCATATCCTAAGTTTACGCCCGAACTTACATTAATATCAGTATGAATTATACATACATATACATTACTAGAATTCATTAGTTTCTACTTATTAACTTACACAAGTTATTAGCATCAGAGTAGTCACACATCATATTTATATACTTATAAAGTAACATCTCACCATAATGCATAACCCTAGTACCAAGAACTAAACTTCTCCCCACTCCCAACATTGCTCTACGTTTCGTACGTGGGGCGTCTCGCAAAGCGAAATCCAAACAAGGAATCCCCCGATACACTACTCCTTGGCAGTGTTGATTGTCGAGATCTATTACGACCTTATTACACAACATATATAACCTCAGCTACTTATCATGTACCACTATCTCTAAGTACATAAGTATGATATCGCACAAAACCTTTAGGGTATATATAACATTATTTCTATTTATCAAACACTATCATTCAACCCTAACAAGCATGTACACATAACACACTTAGCGTGCATTTATATATCCAGAACACAATCACTTATAGGATATAAATATACTTCACAATGATATCATCTTCCAGTAATTACTCACTTTATCCCGGGTTACCAGCCACCGGACTATTATCACACCGCCCTGGTAATCAAACAAAAAACAACGTATGGGAAGCGATCATAGTTCCGGACTTGAAAGTGAGAACGAATCATACCCAAGACTTCTCACCCAGAATAAAAATCACGCAATAATATACGCTCTCTGCTCCTCAAGCCAGGGGCCTCACCCACATCGCGCAACTTCCCATGATAGCACTGGAGGGGTATGATCACACAATAAGCATATATATCATTCACACTAGATATATATGCGATCACATCATATATACAAACCATCACACAAGGTTTATACATTCACGCCATATATATATATATATATATATATATATATATATATACTATCTCCCGTCCGTATGTATAAAAGAAATAATTTCGGCTATATGTATATAACTCTCATTATACTAACCGATGTTATAATGCATACCTTCCCAATTCATTTCATTACACGATCCCTCACTTGAAACGTGTTCATCTATTACACTTATGATATGTATAGTCTCCCAATTTAACCAACATTAAGGATACTATCTCAAAACCGAACGTATATAACAATCATCATACACACACCATCTATATCCGGATGCACACCGATATATAATAATTATCCCGGCTATAAGTACGCACATAACTATTAGTCGGTAAACCACAAGCTCAATCCCAAATTCATTTTATGATCCCATCACGCATTGGAATATCTATCATTAGTCGCACATAAATATATAATAACTATTTTGGCTATAAGTATAAACACAAACTATTAGTCGGTAATATATTGAATCCTTCCAAATTCAGATTACGATTCAGTTACTCATGTGAACCTTTAACGTTATCTCATTTAAGATTAAATACCTAAGTTTATCGTCACTAAGGATACACGACCTCTCTCTCATTGGTTCCTAATCATATCTAAATAAAAATCCCGTCGCTAAGAAGATTTGACACAGAAATAAAACACAACTCCAAGTCATACTTTCACAACCACCTCTATGCGTCCCCAACGTCACATCATATAACAACTTACGTCTAACCTCCAAGTAGGATTCCCATCGCTAGGGTGATTCCTCACTAAGTTGATGAAACAACTCCAATTTATATATTTACATATTCCCAAATTAGTTCGATACGTTCCCAAGATCACAACATATAAGGAACTCTCAATAAACCTCCCAAACGTGTTTCTCGCATCATATGAGAATGTTTCAAATCGATAAACCCAATCAAAACGGAGTAAAACTCAATCTAGAAAAACCTCTGTTTCCGAATCGATTCGGCCTGGTTCTGAATTGATTCGGTCCCAAAAGCGAATCGATTCAGCAGTACGCGAATCGATTCGGTCCAAAGGACCTGTATGTCTGTCTTAGGCCGAATCAATTCGATCACACAGACCTGACACTTTTGCCTTAGCCGAATCGATTCTCTTAGGGAGGCGAATCGATTCGGGTATACAGAACTCTAAAAATCTCTACTTCTGCATAAACCCACGAATCCCAAACCCAAAAATCATCAACTATAACCATCAAACCCTCATCAAATCATCTATCTAACCTCATAAATCAAACCAGCTATGATCCCAACCATCACTACACCCTCATACCCACATATAAACACCAAATGCAAGACTTAATCCACAAAATCTAGGTTTTAACATTTAAACCCAAAATCCATATTTTCATCCACAAATCAGGAAATAAATTACACACATGGATTATTTAGCAAGTTTAATAACTTGCCTCAAAGTTGTAGAGGTTGAATCTTCCGTGAAATTGCGTTATGGACGGAATCTCCAAGCTTCTCCTCTTTCTCTTCCTCCTTTCCTCCTCTCTCTCTCTCTCTCTCTCTCTCTCTCTCTCTCTCTCTAGGGCTCTCTCTCAATCTCAAGAATGAGATTTTTTTCTCACGTAGGCTTTATTAGCCTTATCTCCAAAATGCCCAACTTTAAATGATAATACACACTTTAAATGACTCGTTTACTCCAATTCGAGTCAAACTAACTTAAAATATTCTGGAACCCAAATAAAGCCCAAGTACAGTCATTTTGACTATCTCGACCTATTCCGAATCAACCGTTCACTCAGAATCGTCATCCGAAATACTTTATAACATCCTCACATTTTTAACCTCAATTGCCAAATTTAAAATTCTCCAATTCAAATAAATATTATTTCTCCCAAAATAATTAAATTCCAAGTCCTCAAAATTACGGGGTATTACACATGTTTATAGTTTTTAATGGATGGTGTGCATGTGTGGCGAGTGAAACCACTTCATGAGTAGTTTCCATAGGACAACCTGTAGTAGTGGGGTTACCATCGTAGGATAGATTACAATTAGATTATGGTTGTGAATCATTAGGAGTAGATATCGAGGAGTGTTCATTGTTTTATTTCGTAGTGAGCTACTATGGTTATGGGTGACATAAATGTTGTCATCGATATTTAATTACATGGGGATATCACAACGGATGGGGGATGTTTTACGACGTGATTATAGAGGTGTGGTCAACTTGGAGTTTAGTCGCCTTGTTGATTTAAATATATGGTCTTATGGTTCGTATGATTTTAATTTGAGTAGTAGCTATATATAAAGTATGCTTATAACAACTCGATTTCCATTTGGGGCGAGGATGTTACATATAGTTATGCATAGGCTTGAGTGAGAGTCTAGCATACACTCGAATTACTTGGATACGACTTCGAATGAGGAATTTACTGTTTTGTTAGACTCAATACAAATAGTTGAGGAGTACGAAGGTGATTGATGAGGTGCTAGGGTAAACACCATTTGAATATATGGAATTTTGTGTAGATTTGGTGTCGGGCATCAGGCCCATTGCTCGGACACCGATGCAGGGGTGGTAGAAGAGCTACGCCGACAAGAGAAGGACATAGTTCAGTAGGTAAATAAGCTGGAGTAGAGTAGTGACCGAACGCGAATTACGGTACAAGAGACCTAGGTATATTAGGTTATGGGGAGTAGATTTATTATAGTTGTGAGAGAATACTACGAGCGAGATATTCTTAGACTTTCGAGTAGGAATATAAGAAAATTTGAATTTCGAGGATGAAATTCCTTGTTTTAAGGGGAAAGAATATAATACCCCGTAATTTTAGGTGAATTAAGTTATTATTTAATTGATATTGATTTATTTGTCTTCATTTAATTGATATTGATTTATTTATCTGCGGTGACGATTGATGTCACTAATTTATGTGTATTATTTGATATTGGATTAAATAAAAAATATGTGAAGACATTAATAATTATTTAACAAAAGTGAAGAATTATTTTGATTATTTGTAGATGATTTTCCAAATAGTAGAAGGTCTGTTTACACCTTAAAATATTGGGTTTTAAGGCCCATAAGTTAGTATAGATTTGGGCTAGATTTTAGACTAGTTAGAGTTGGTTTTGGACAAAATGGGTCAAGGCTTATATGGGGGTTAACACCAATTTCGTGGTTGGGAACATAAAAATAGAGTTTAGGGCGAAGAGAGATCATTTCTACACTTTAGAAACAAAATCCTAGAGGGAGAAGAAGGTGGCTACTTGGAGATGAAGAAAAAGGCCAATTAGATATTGGAGATACATTTTATCTTCTGGAATTGATTGTGTATCGTTAGTTATATGGTACCAGAGTGGGTTTTGTTTTACTCAATAGTTCATTATCCCTTTATTATACTTGTTCAGTTTTATTTATTTTATTATGATGAGAATGTTATTAGATATTTTTTATTCCAGTGATTTTTGTATTAGACCTGATCAATCTAGTATTAAATTTTACGGGGTATCAAAGTATTATTCAAATTTGCATTTCACCCACTTCTCGAGATCATGTTCACACCATTTTGGTTAAAGTATAAAATTATGTATTATTTTAATAAATTAGCCCGTTTTAGGATATGTTTATGTGGTTTTCTCTCTCTCTCTCTCTCTCTCGAGAGAGAGAGAGAGAGAATTTTTTTGGCTTTAGTTCCATCTCAACCACCCAAAAATACCTATGACTATATAATCACCCATACTTGTCCCATAGTTGTTTGAATAAGACCAACAACTAAAAAAATAAAGACATAGGAGTGACAACTAATAAATATAAAAAAAATGGGATTAAACACTTAAAATCCCCCTCCCCCCCCACACACACACTACTTCCAATATCGTCCCATAGATAAAAAAAAATCTATAATTGTTTCTGTGGTCGGTAAAGTACACTTCTCCTCGAATGAATGAGTGAAATTTAGGGATATGTTGACTTTCCACTTCTCGAGCATTTTTTGAGGTACGAAATAATGGTAATTTGGAAATTTCTCCTACCCGTTGAGTTTTTACCCTACCCCGTCTCGCCTCTATGGAAATATATGAAGGGTTTCTGGGTTCAGATTCAATAAATTGAAAACTTGGTCAATTTTGGTATGGTATTTTCTTTAGGTGTAAAAGCTCGATGACCTAGTTATACATATTTTAATAAAAAAAACTTTAGCTACAGACACACACACACACACACACATATATATATATATGTACATATAAGTCTAATAGACAGTGCAAGTCGGGGTAGGGTAGGTTTGGTTGAGTGTTTCTCTTAATGTATGGGGCAATGGTCACCCATGGTCATATGTTGGGTGATTAATGCATCATGATACTTGATTCCTATATTCACCGGGGGAAATATAAATTAGTTTAATAAATTTGTGACACGACATGCAATGTTTACACGTGTTCAATAAATGAATAAAATAAGATAAAAATGGAGAAGGTGTAACTTATTTATATCTAGATATGAGGGGAAAAGATTTCTTCACAATTCAAGTGAGACTTAGAGACTTACTGATGATTCTATTGTAAAATGGATGATTTTATTCCAAAGGGGTGATGGTTCACACAACTTGCAACTTGAGCGGATCCGATGAATTTTGTGAAGTTAAACTTAGAATTTTTATTTTTTAAATCAAGTGGGTCCACCCGCTTTCGCCTCGAACAAATTAAAGTAACACTAATACTCGTTAGATTTGTATAGATTCCTTACCATGAAAATTGAAAGCCCAACAACCATGCTCGAGATTCAGTGATTAATACGGAACCCAATATTATCTTCCTTAGTCATTTGTTTTAACCAGTCAGGATAAAGTTTGAAAGATATTTCATCCCATGATTTTGGGAGTTAATGAAAAAATTATTCCAGCCAGTATTTATTATCTTGTGGATTGATCTTGAAATAATATTTTTTTATATAGCTCAACAAATTCTTCAAATTGCCATATATTATATAATTCTAATTTAGATAATATGTAACGTGCATCCTCTTGGATTCTGGGTTCTCTAGTATGTCCTATTATATTTTCTTTTATTAGTCTAACAAAGTATTTTAGTATTTCATCAAAAGTCTTAAAATTTTGTAGAAGTTCATCTTTTTCTAACACGTCTCCTTGAAGTGTTGCGGCTAAGTAGTCTAAAATATTTTCTTTAGGCCATGTATTTTTATAGTTTGTGATGAGTACAGACATGGATTGTGCCCATTCATCAATATTTTATTATTGATCTTTAAAAGGTATATGTCTGAGATCAAGATATATACCATTTTTGTGATACATTATGTTCATTTAGATCATCTCTTCTTAAGAAAAAAGGATTTGGTTCCTCTTCTTTAATTCCAATTGTATAATTATTACTTCCACTTGTATAAGTATTGCCAACTTTAACAAAATCTTCTTTTTCTATTGCAGGGTTTTTCAAAAAGATTTTAAATTCCTCTGTATTATGGAATTCTTTTAGCGGTTCTTCAGCTTTTCTGTGTCCATAACTTATAGTGTTTACTATATGCGGTGTATCATTTCTTCATCATCAGATGAATATTGGTTTTTTGCACGTGTAAGCTTTAGGAGCACCTCCAATGTACTCTTAAATTATGATTAAAGAGTACATTCTATTGCAACGGCACCTTAAATTTAGGTTTTAAGGTCCAAAGCTTAAAGATAAACAAGTTTCAAGTTGGGGAAGGAGTGGACAATCCATGCGGAGACTTGGGTTCATGTGGAAATGATTAACCAAGCGAGATCCTATTATGCGTCCCATTACTATAGATGCAAATTAAGTTGTTGTCTCGATATATATAATTTAAAAAATTCAAATGGTAACCAGTTTTTAGTGTGGAACTTTTTTTATTTTAGCTATTTGGGATGACAGGGAAAAACATTCCTCTCTTTTAGACTTTTTCAGACGACACTGTGGTTCATCTGTTTTTTTTTAATTAATTGTAGACGGATGATCGATTATTGTCTGGATTTATTTATCCACAATACATTGCGGCGATATCATTTTGGATAGCTTAAATGTACTCTTAATAAATCTTAAATGTCGTAGTATGTTGTAGGTGCCCTAACATTATAACATGTAAGTATAATATTTTCGTTCTTTATAATAACTTAAAGTAACATTATAATGGGTAGTGAAAACTCTACAATAATCAATATTTTTTTAAAAACTATTTAATTTATCTTAAGAGTCAAATTACACTACACCAAAATGACAAAATTGTCACCTTTCAGCCGGCCACCCTTGTCAAGGTCATTGACCGTGATAAAAAACACGCGTTTTGTGTCACGGTCATTGACCTTGACACGATCGTGACAAAGAATTGTCACGGTCAATGACCATGACAAGTCCGTGATAAGAAAATTTGTCACGGTCTTGTCACGGTCATTGATCGTGACAATTATTTAAATAATTATCACGGTCAAGGACCTTGACACGACCGTGACAATTTCTACAGCAAAAACCTTTACCCCTTCTTTTTTCCCTCCCTCTCTCTCTCTCTCTCTACGCTGCTCTCTTTCTCTCTCTACTTTCAGGTTTATTTCTCTCTCTCTCTCTCTCTCTCTCTCTCTCTTCCATTTATATATATGTTTGTGTGTATATATATATGTGTGTGTGTGTATATGTGCATGTGTGTCTGCGTGTGTGGGGGGTGGGGCAGGGTGGGGGTAGGGGTGGGGCAGGGGGGCTGTTGTATGTGTGTGTGTATATGTGTGGTGGGTGGGGGGTGTGGAGGGAGGTGGGGCAGGGTGGGGGGCTATTGTGTGTGTGTGTGTGTGTATGTGGTGGGTGGGTGTGGGTGTGGGTGAGTATGTGGTGAGTGGGGGGTGTGGAGGGAGGTGGGTGTGGGCGTGTGTGTGTATTTGAATTAACCCATGAATTAACCCATGAATTTGTCAAACAAATTGACAAATTCACGAGTTATTTATTTTTGTATTTGTATATATATGGGTTCTTGAATTTTTTGCACTTTTGTTGAAACTAACTCGTGAATATATGTTTGTGTATGTTTGTTGGGTGTATATGATGTTTATATGTTGGAAATAACCCATGAATTTGTCAATTTGTTTGTGTGTGTGTGTGGGGGGGGGGGGGGGGGGGGGGGTAAGTCAAGGTACCATTGTAATTCTCTTAATATCGTGTTTTGATGATTCTATGAGATAATATATATTGTTTCAAGGTTAACTCATTGTAGATAAAAACATTCACATAGTAAAATTAAATTGAATCCATCCATAGATTCTATAATTACATCCACTAAAATATAATTAATAAATGAAACAATTTTAGATGAAAGTAAATTAATAATTAGTGCCCATTTCATATGAAAGTAGGATTGCCCCTCAGTGTAAATTAGTAAATTAATAATTGTATTCGTTAATTGTTAGTTTAATTGATGAAATGAATTAATTGAGTAGATGAATTAGAAGGAGTACGGGATACACATTTGTTGTTGACATTGCTGTTGGATTATTTTGTTTAGTAAATGTTTGGTTGGTTAGTTTTAAAAGTGGCATGACCACTGGATTATTGTCCATATGGGGGTGGGATTTTTCAACTTTTTTTGAAAATTACTTTGTATATCGAACAATATATATATCGTATGATAATTAAATGAAACATACTTGAAATTAAATATAGTGCGCATATATACTAGCCTTCTAGTTCTTATGCGTATGCATTAAATAGCCCTTAGACCCGTTCGAGAGTCATTACCCCTGTAATGAGATCTCTCGAATTATCCCGTTTGGACAGTTTGAGACAGTATAATTTCTGTATAATATTCTTATTGGCTTAAAGTTGTTACTTTTGGAGGAAGTTCTGCAGTCGTATGTTAATGTTCTCTGGGTACATACTAGATTGACAAGTGTGACTGTTATTTCAATTGATCAATTGAAATAACACTTACACCTGTCAATCTACGTCGTGTACTTGGAGAACTACGGGGATATGCTGTCGAATTTTTTTCAAATCGTAACAATATGCATGAGCTGTTAAGTATATTACAGAAAAATGCGGTCTTGAATGGGATAGGACCACTCACCCTTTAATAGGATAATTAAATGATGGGATAATTAAATAAAACATACTATAAATCTAAGTTTTATTGACCTTTAATAGGTGTTTAGTTGTGGTAGCTGTGATGGGATATCCGAAATACAAAGAGTGGATAGGTGAGACTAATAGAATGGGGGATGTGTTTCGCAGAGGTGCTAACGAATTTGTGAAATATGCAAAGAGATGTCATAATGATGAAGAGTTTTCGTGTCCGTGTGCTAGATGTAATAATGGTAAGGTGTTTGAGTGGAAAACAGTTGAACCACATTTGTTAAGATCGGGTATGCAAGATAGTTATTGATTTTGGAGTTTTCACGGTGAATTGAAAGTTCCTTTTGTCCCCGACCAACCTTCACAACAACCTTCAACAAGTAGAATAGACGTAGATCATAATATGTTAGAGGATTTAGTTGATGATGCGTACGGAGTTTATGAAGCAGAGGAGAATGAGGTTACTGATGATGTAGAATATTCAAGTGCTCGTAAAGATAACACGATAAAACTTGACGATAACTACCAAAGTTTAAAATTTAAGGCGACCCAACCGTTATACTCTGGCTGTGAGAAAGATCAAACAACTTTACATGCCATGGTTGGTTTGCACAGTTTGAAGATGCAGTACAGTTTGTCTGGCAATAGCGTGACGGGAATTCTGAAATGGGTGAAGGGCTTATTACCCAAGGTGAATACACTTCCAAATAGCTATCCTGTTATGAAGAACAGTTTGAAAGGTTTGGGAATGAAGTATAAATCGATTCATGCTTGTGTGTATGACTGCATACTATACCGAAAGGAGTATGAAAATCTCGATCGTTGTCCGGTATGCGATGAACCTTGATATGTCCAATCTACTAGTAATGAAGGCACAAGCTCAAAAGTGCCTCAAAAAGTATTGAAATATTTTCCCGTTGGGCCTAGATTAAAGCGATTTTTCACAGTACCATGGATTGCAGAGGCAATGACTTGGCATGCTAGGGCAGAAGTAAGGGGTAATATCATGCGTCATCCTATTGATTCTACTGCCTAGCGGAGGATGAATTTTGAGTATCCCGATTTTGCTCGAGAACAACACAACATTCGTTTGGCTATATCAACAGATGGTTCAATCCATTTGGAAATCTAAGCACCAATCAGAGTGTATGGCCTGTGATCCTAGCCCCACTCAACCTCCCTCCTTCACAGTGTACGAGACCTAAATTTTCGATGATGGCTTTGTTGATACATGGGCCAAAGGCACCAAGTGATGACATTGACGTCTACCTGGCTCCTTTGGTAGAAGAATTAAATGAGTTGTGGGAAGAGGGTGTACAATTATTTAACTCTTTTAGTAAAGAAGAGTTTACGCTGAAAGCTATGTTGATGTGAGCAATTCATGATTTTCTAACTTATGGGACATTATCCGGTTGTGTAGTATATGGTTATTTGGGGTGTCCTATTTGTGGAGAGGAGACTGAATCTCTTCGTCTATCCTCTAGCTTAAAAAATGTATACCATCGTCACAGGAGGTTTTTACCCCCAGCTCATAGTTTCAGATTTGAGAAAGGTTCCAATTTTTTATTGGGCGGAGTTGAACATAGGCTACCGCTGAGACAACTTTCAGGTTCAGAAATTGAAAGTAAATCTTTTGAATGTGGCCCTAATATGCCAGGTAAGAATCCCAAATTTAAGAATGTCAAGCATAAGAAGACCCCAACTGGGAATGAAACTAAGATAAGAAAGGCATGGTCTCGGAGGTTAATTTTATTTGACTTGCCTTATTGGAAGAATAACCCGGTGCGCCATGTATTGGATGTGATGAATGCAGAGAAGAACATCACTGAACATATTGTGGGTACTTGCCTTGGGGGGTGGGTCATTCGAAGGATGAAGAAAATGCACGAAAAGACCTTAAATCGTTAAAACTTAAGCCACAACTATGGTTGAAAGAAGATAGTAGGGGAAGGACAATAATTCCCCCTGGTGTGTTTACTTTGACGAGTGGGGAAAGGAAGGTACTTCTAGACACAATATATAATTTGAAGGGCCCATCTACTTTTTCGTCCAACTTGCAAAGGATTGTGAATTATGCTACTCATGATTTACATAAGTGTAAGTCCCACGATTGGCATGTGATCATGCAATTGGTTCCTCTATTGTTTAAGCACTGTTTCTCCAAGCACAAGGATTTGCATTGGGCTATTATAAAAATTAGTATTACCTTCTCCCTCTTATGTGAGAAGGTAGTGAATCGAGAACACATAGTGGCCGCAAAATTGGCTGTAATCGAAGAGATTTGTGTATTGGAGAAGTACTTTTCCCCAGCATTCTTTGACATAAGTGTTCACTTGTTGGTACACCTATGTGATGAGGCACTTATTTGTGGGCCAGTTAGATATCGGTGGATGTATCCGTTTGAAAGATTGATGAAAGTTTTTAAAGATCACGTCAAGAATACGCGATACATTGCAGGATCAGTTGAAGAGGAATACATCACCGTGGAGTCATCAATATATACTCGAGAATATATGCCTGACTCGACCAGCGTTGATGACACTGATGAATTCGTCGATGATGGTGGTCATGTGATGAGAAAACGAGTGAAATTAACGAGTTTGAAACATGAACAAGTAGCTCATTATCTATTTGACACACATGAAGATGTCGAAGAATGGAAAAAGTAAGTTTCGATTATTATAATGTTTAACATTATTTTAGATTATTTTATACATGATTAATTTTGTAATATGCATAAAATATGAAGCCTGTGAGAACAATAAAAGACGAAAAATAATGGTGCAATCAGACAACGAATTTAGGCTGTGGTTGACACAAGAGGTAATTATAATGAAAACAGTCGTTATATAACGTTACATTCCAATTTTACCACTAATATAATTAATTTATCTATATTCTCAGCTCCTAAAGACGGGTGATGCGACATTAAGGCTTGCTCATCTAGCCACTGGAACCTTGTTCGTGGTACAAGAGTACAAAAAGTATCTATTGAACGGTTACATTTTCGGCGCTAAAGTGTACGAGGAAAGTACAAATGTATAGAACTTGAGAATTTCATACAAAGCTCTTACAATTTTTCGAGCGAGCGCAAAAGATAAAAACCTCGTTGAAGCTTAAATGACTTACTATGGTGTAATCCAAAATATATTTGAATTGGATTATATAAGGTTCAAAGAGGTTGTATTTTACTGTGACTGGGTAAGAGTTGAGGATAAAAATGTTTGTAAAGTTGATCCTATCACCAATTTGATCATGGTTGACTTGTCCAAGTTGAAGAGCAACGACCACATGAGCGATGAGCCGTTTGTTTGTGCATTTCAAAAGGTTAAGCAAGTGTTTTATTCGGAGTATATCAACAACGAGCCGTGGTCAATTGTTCAACACGCTCCAAGGCGTCTAAATAGCAATGTGGATGACTTGGCTTCTCCTACCGAATATCAATCCATTTTTGATGATAACCCGAATTTAAAACAATTTTTCAATTTGTAATAAATATTTCAATTTGTACCGAAACATCCATTTTTAATGCTTTTAATTGATTTGCACTTTATCATTTTCACTCTTGTGTAGTGTGCGTGCGTGGAGAGGAGATTAATACATAAATATTCCAACTACATCTAAGTTTTGTTTATACTAATCCATGAATATACGCTTCTTACCTTTAATAGGTGATTAATACATAGTTATTTGGGGTGTCCTATTTGTGGAGAGGAGACTGAATCTCTTCGTCTATCCGAACACTAAGAAATGCCATAAATCCTATGGAGTTATGCTCTGCAAATTCCTCCCAACCGTTATGTAGCCAAACATCACCAGTTGAAGTTGTCAATTCCACTTTCCATACCCCACCACTTGGAACCTCTAGCAAAACATGGGATACCATTGAAAGGTGGAATTGATAACTTCAATTGCTGATTTTTGGCTACACAACGGTTGGAAGGAATTTGCAAGGCATAACTCCATAGGATTATGGAATTTCTTAGTGTTCAGATATGAAGGGAATTATATTTGACACGATTGCCCGGGGTACATTAGTTGGAAGGAGGTGCCATATGAGCTCAAGTTAGCTGTTTAGGTGACACTACAGGTAATGTATTTATATTTATATGTCAATTTGGATTTCGATTTCAATTTCGATTTATATTTATCTGTATTTGCGGGGCGGATACTAATTTTACTTTATTTTATTTCAGGGGACATGGAGTGGCCCTGAGGGTAGGCCACATATGCTCGATACTTATATGGCTATTCGGACGAGAATGGAAGGATAAGGAGGTGTCCCCGAGCGTCGCGGTACAAAATCTATTTTCCAGCTAAATAGTTTGTAGATTTGAGATAATTTATGGTGATGTTATTTCTTCTTAAATAGTTTCTATTTTGAATGTATATTCGCGTTATCTCTAGTTTATTTGGATATATGATATTTGAATAGGTATAACGTTGATATAACAGCTACAAATATACTGTTGGGTAGTGGCAGTGGCCATATTTCCCAATAGATTTTTTTTCAATTCTGCCCAGAATTGCCATGGTCAATGACCGTGATATTTTTTTAAAAGGGGATAAGAATTTGTCACGGTTATTAACCGTGACTAAACTTGTCATGGTCAGGGACCGTGACACGACCGTGACAATTCTAATGAACTTGTCACGGCCATTGACCGTGACACGTCCGTGACAAAAAAAGTTGTCTCGCCCCGAATTGTCACGGTCATTGACCTTGACAAGTCTAACTTGTCAAGGTCAATGACCGTGATAATAGTGCAGATTTGGTGTAGTGATAGTTGATGTCATCTTATACATTTTGAATAACTGATGAAGGATTTACAAAATTAGAATATCAATTATATTTACTGTTGAGATTAGATTCATTTTGGAACCGAGTACAATCTTTTCTTAACATTAACCACCCACCGATTTTGTTTACGCCCACCGATTTCTTCATCTCACCATAAAGATCCCTTTAACATTGACCAATAATCTATTCTTTTTTACTAAAATAAACTTTAAAAGAGTTTTTCTAGCATGAGATAAAAGAATAATGATGCATTTATCGAAAATATTTACCCATTTCATACCCAATGTATTTTAAAGATATTGTATTATGGTGTGGGTCTCTCCAAAGCACAAACCTTTAAAGAACATTGAGTATGAAATTGATAAATATTTTCGGTGGTAAGAGTAGCATTATTCGAGACAAAATGTTGAGACAATGAGCTGAACATCACAAAAGACAAAATGGAGATGTGGAGTTATCATACCCATTTATAATAAAAAATGATTCCCCATTAAATCACGCTCCATTAGCTTCACCCAAAAAGTGTTTCTATCTCTCTCCCAAAACTCCACCCAAAAAGGAGCTGCTATTTCTCTCTCCAAAAATAAAATGGTGCTAGAAAACTCATAGAAAACCGGTATTAAAAAAACCATTTGGGATTGTTGACTCTCTCACACAAAAAAATGTAGTCTCATGACTTTTTGAGTAGATTATTTTTATCTAGTAAAGAAAGCATAAAATTGTTTTTTATTGGGCATCAATGAGGTGTGTATTATTATTTTAAATCCTTTTTTATTTTATTTCCTTCATCGTAGATGTGGCCTTTAGCATAAAACCATTTTATTTTATTTCCTTCATTTTTGTATCCTTCAGCATAAATGTTATGTATGTATACTTTTTTTGTTCGAAATCAAGTAATAGACATAGGAACCTATTAGTAGGGGTGGAAATCGTGTCGGGTTGAGCAATGTGTATTCGACTATTTGGGTCAACACAAACCCGACACGATTAATAATCGTGTCGAACTTCTCGCCCTAACACGACCTGTTTATTATACGTGTAACATGACACGACACGCTTAACCCGTTTAATTAATGGGCCGTGTCACACGAGTAACACGATACGAAATGTTTAACCCGTTTAATTATTATGTCGTGCCATGACACGACACGTTTAGCTCGTGAACACGATAAAATTCGTCTGACTCGTTTAATAATAGACCCCTTTAAGAAAAGTTGGCATAGATAAAAAAAAATTCATATTCAATATTACACAAGAGCTTTTGTGGGTTCAATATTACACATGGTAAGGAAAGAAAATCCACATTCCTGAAGGAACATTTCCTTCAAGATGATCCTATGTTTTTTCCTTAGACACAAACTACTTTGCTTCATATTGCACAAGCAAGCATTGAGCATTGATTCTAACATATCCAAAGACAAAATAGATTTAAGTGCTTCCATGGTTCAAACACAAAATAAAATTACATGGATTCAAAACAAATCCATGGATTCAAAACAAATCCAAAACAGATCCATGGATTTAAAACAGATCCAAACACAAAAATAAAATTACAAATTAAAGTAGTTTTAAGTGCTTTCATGGATTCAAACAGACACAAAATTGGAAGACTTCCATAGCTTCAAACAGACACGAAATCCTTCTTTCCACCAAGCTTCATTAAGGACTAAACCTGAAAAAAAACATTGAACACAATCAATGCAATATTAAAATAATTCACAGCTAAAATAAAAAAAAAAAAGATATTAAGTATTACCAAGTAATTTTCAATCTCCAAATCCACTACCATATTTGAACATTCGAACGATTCTGGGTTATCATCTTCTATAACCTCCTTTGCTTTGTCGTTTATGCTCAAATGTGTTATGTCTTGGAGCAACTCATCCAACCTCACTGAATCTAGATGACAATAAAAAATAAAAATATAAGGATATAATTTTTTTAAGACCTACAAATAAAAAAATGAAGAATCATATATTACCTTTACTTCCAAACAACCAATCTCTTGAACAAATCAAAGCCTCGACAACTTCTGGCCTTAAAGCACTATGGTATTGGTCAATGATCCGACCTCCAACACTAAAAGCGGACTCGGAGGCTACCGTAGAAATAAGAACACTTAATATATCATGAGCCATGCAAGAAAGCTCGGGATACCAATATTGATGCGCTTTCCAATATGTAAGAAAGTCTATTCTTTCTTTCCTATCAACACGAGGCTCATCCAAATACAACTCTAATTGACTTTTTTGGGCACTAGTCACAAACTCTTGGCTCTCAAAAACACCAAATTCCCGAAATGTGAAAAGTTAGTTTCTAAAACAGTAATAAAACATTAAAATACAAAGTTAAATAATTTTAACTTAAATTCATATTCATAAAAAAATAGAAAAAAAAAATTCACCTTAAAAACATCCATGGACTCTTTACTTTGACCATCTTGCTCATTCACCTCTTTATTATTTCCACGAGAATTCGATGACTAGGAGGTGGAAGACTTTGAAGCATTTTGCATGTACTCATCGAAGAGAGAGAATAACTTTTTACGTACCCTCGTGCATTCAGCGTTTCCAACAGCATAAAGTTTGTTGTAGGAAAATTCCACAAATTGAATTTTATAACGAGGGTAAAAAATGACAGCCAATGCCAACAACAAGCTATATTCATTCCAATATTTCTCAAACTTTGTAACCATTTGCACGGCTATTCTTCTAATAAAAACATCCGTGCTTTCACTTGCTTTGTTTAAACTAAACTCAACCACGAAAACAAGTGGGAAGAACAAGTTTGAAGTCGGGTATTTCACTCCAGAGAAAATACAAGTAACATCATAAAAAAGTTTCAAAAACTTACAAATTTTCTCCACTTTTCCCCATTCCTCATGAGATGGACAATGCTTAAAATTAGAGTCGGTGAGTTGCAAATGACAAAATGCTCGACGATAATATAAGGCACACTCAAGCATAAGAAAAGTGGAGTTCCATCATGTTGGAACAACTTGTCTCAACGCCCTTTTCGAATCTAGAGATGTTTGTGCCACACATGTAATAAATCTATCCTTCCTCACTTGCGAACCTTTCACATAGTTAACACAATTTATAATTTTATCAACCGACTCATCAATCTCTTTTAACCCTTCATGCACAATTAAGTTCAAGATATGTGCATAACAACGAACATGAAACAAACTTCCATCACTTAATAATGCACTTTTTAAACTTAGTTGGCTCCTTAATATCTCACAAAAAACATCATTAGCAGATGCATTATCCAATGTAAGAGAAAATAATTTCTTTTCAATTCCCCAACTACTAACAAAACTATAAACCTTTTTCATTAAACATACACCACTATGAGGAGGGGGCACGTAACAAAAGTTTAAAATCTTTTTTTGTAAAACCCAATCCTTATCAATGAAATGAGCAGTAAGGCATATATAACCATCCGTAGCAATAGAAGTCCACAAATCAGAGGTTAAGCAAATTCTACCCTGACAATCTAACAATAAGGAGCTTAATCTACTCACTTCTTTTTTGTGGGCCTTCATTACATCGGCTTTTACCGTATTCCTAGTGATATATTTGACTCCGGGGGACAGATAGGTTAACAGTTGCCTAATACCATCATACTCAACAAATTGGAATGGCAAATCATGCCTAATAATAGCAAATGCCAATAAAAGGCCAAAGTTTTCTGAGCAAAAATTTGGAGAACGGGTGGTCAATGAACTATTTTCTTGCGACATAATCAACTGGACTATGTCATTCGTATTTCTCCTTTCACAATTTTTAACATGTTGGGTCATGTTACCCGTTCCATATTTACTATCACAAAGCTATGTAATCCACATTTTTTACATTTACATCTTTGTTTTTTATCACTGCTCAATAAGATGAGTTCAAGAAAAGCCCAAATAGCAGAAGTTAACTTTCTAACTCTTTTTTAGGGTTTTTAGTTACCTCTGACTCTGGCTCATTGGCCTTTTCTTGGCCATTTCTTTGAGCAGATTCTTCTTCCCCCAAATCTCTTTGAAACTCAACACTATCTTCTTCCTCAAATACAACATTATTATAGTCCATCTGTTGAATAACATGAATAAAAAATAAATCAACCACAAATAAAACAAAATGGGTGGATCTTAAAAAAACATATGAATAGAGCATATATATATATATATATATATATATATATATATTACATAGAACAAATGCAAATCTATATATTATATAGAAAAAAATGGGTGGATCTTAAATAAATGAACTTACGAAAAAAATGGAGTTATAGCTTAAAAAAAGTGGAGTTAGAGCTTAAAAGCAAATCGTTTTACGGATCTTAAAAAAATGGTACATGAAAGAATTACATATTTGTGTTTTAACGTTACAGATATTGCACCTTTGGAGTAATATAACACATGTAGTGGTTAATAAAAAGAATCTAACACGTTACAAACATTGCAAATGAAATAAATGAACTTAGAATAAGAACAATAGAGAGAAAATGGTCTTACGGCTGGAGAGAGAGAATGAGAAATGAAAAGGTTGAACACTGAATGAGATTCAGATTTTTTTTGGTGGGATAGGTCATTTACTAAATTACCCTCATGGGTAGGCTTTTACTTAATTACCCTCATGTCTACTTTTCTGTTAATACTTTTGTTGGACATTAGTGTAATTAAATATATAAATTAAATAGGTATAATAAATATAATATCATATTTAAATGGGTCGTAAACGGGTTGGGTGGGTCGTGTTATAAACGGGTCAACCCGTTTATTAAACGGGTTATACGTGTCAAATTCGAGTTATGCGGGTTGAACCCGAACACGACACGATTATTAATCGTGCTAAACGGGTTGACACGATTATGGCACGAACCCGTTTAGGTCTAACCCTAACCCGTTTTATAGTGTGTTGGGTTCGTGTCGGGTTTCGTGTCGTGTCGGAAATTTCCACCCTACCTATTAGAAATTTATTCTACTGTGAATTTGTTTGACTTATTCTTTATGTTAATGTCTTTCTTTATCAACTGTATTATATAGATGACATCTGAAAATGTTAATGTTAATGTTTCTGACAATAAGGGTGATGCAAATTTTAACACCTTAAATAATGAATTAAATGTTATGGTGGGTGAGATCACGTGCGAAAATTGCGAGAAGAAAATAAAGACCCACAAGTTGGAATGATTTTGACGCCTATGATAATTTATTTTATTATTACTAAAATTATGGTGATGAAAAAGGTTTTTCGGTGAAAAAATGATCATCATCTAAAAACATTGATAGAGATGCTAATTGGGTATTTGTTGCATGCTCTCGGTGAGGCAAAGAGTCGAGCATCGTAAAAAATGAATTCAAAAAAAATTCAGTCACCAAAAGTGAATTCCAAGCTAGAGTTAGGGCTATATTAGGTCACGATGGGAAGTTGCATGTTTCATCTGTAGTAAATGATCATAATCATTTCATAAGTTCGACAAAATCTCGATTTTACAAAAAAAATTGGGTGATGAAACCGCATGTTAAGAGGAGACTTGGGTTTAACAATATCACGAGTATTCGACCATACAATATTTGTACACATTTCTTATGGAATCGGGTGGTCATGAGAACATCCCATTTAATGAAAAGATTTGTTATAATTATATTGATAAGGTTAGATTGTTAAGACTTTGGGACGATGATGCTATAGCAATTCAAAAGTATTTCATGAAAATGCAAGCTAATAATTCAAAATTGTTCTATGTGATGGACTTGGATGATGAGGGGAGGTTGAATAATTTATTTTGGGCAAATGCAAGGAGTAGGGAGGATGAAATGCAATTTTCAATTTACAATTCATTGATTAGTGAAGAGTATGAAACAATTTGGATTGTATTGATTGAAAAATATAACCTTTAAGATAATGATCGGTGGAATGGGTTGTACAATAAGAGGAAACATTGGGTTCCCACATTACTTAAAAATACTTTTTGGACCAAAATGTTCTCAACCCAATGAAGTGAGAGTATGAATGCTTTTATGATCGGTATGTTAACTCAAAAACTACTTTGTAATAATTTGTCGAATAATATTAAGAAGGTACAAAATCAAGAAGATTTTAATTCATTCAACTTTTGGATCCCATGTGTCACTCGTTATAGTACGAAGAAACAATTTCAAGATGCTTACACGGCCACCAAGCTCAAGGAGATTCAAGAGGAAATAACAAAAATGATATATTATAATGTATCTTCGGTTATAGTGGATGGTGGGCGCCACATGTTTAATGCTTTAGAAGACACGGTTTTGTGTGTGTGTGTGGGGGGGGGGGGGGGGGGGGGGGACTGAATGAAATACCACTTTTACCAGGTTTTTTCCAACAATCAGGGTTGTGATATTAAGTGTAGTTGTCGATTGTTTGAATTTAGAGTAATTCTTTATTGGCAAGCAATTATGGTTTGCATTTCAAAAGACATTCATGCCATCCCTGAAAGATACATTCTCCGAAGATGGAGAAAAGATGTGAAGAGATCCCACACGAAAATTAAAATTGTGTAATCCGATTGGACGTTAAATCCTGGGAATGAATGTTTTGATCGAATGTGCAATGCAAATAATGCGGTGGCAGACTTGACAACTAATAATGAAGATAAAACAACCATTGCTATAAGTTGGATTACGAGGTTGATTAATGAACTCAAAAAAGGTAAACTTGTGGAAGTAGTCAACCGAATTTACCGACAGTGTCACAAGTTCATGCAATTAATGGTAGCACAAAAGAAGTTGCATTATACCTAGTCCATTAGCTGTTCGTTCTAAGTGTCGGCCCCCATTCAAGAGGAAGCTTTCTTTATTGGAGCAAGCTAATAGGAAGAAAAGAAAGACAAAAAGGGTGAAAGTCATAAAGTTACAAACAAAAACTCACGATGTAACTTTTTTTTTACTCTTTCTGTTTCATTCCACGTTTTTATCAATTTGGTTTTTTACTATCTTCTTAAATGTTATTTTTAAATTCCATGTCTTTATCATTTTTGTTTTCATCAACGAAATACCAATTTCTAAATTTCTTTAAATGTAGCAATTGCAATAATACCCCCATGACATACATCCTAACATGCTGTACGTAACAAGTTTTTCTACTCAAATGCTGGACTACAATAACACATTGTTACAATTTTCTGTCGAGTCCATTGAATAGAGTAAGGTGAATGATAATTAAGTCTTAATTTTCTATTGCTTAAGTTATATTTGTTATGTTACGGTGTTAACTTCTAATTTTGGGCATAATACTTACTACTTTACATATGACACAATACCTATTTTGAAGAAAAAAAATGTGTTAATAGATGTATGTTATAAAAATGTGTGAACATATGTGTGTTTTGGTGTTGGGTTTGTAATTTTTATTTTATGTTGCTTAATTATGATCTTGTGCTGTGAACTCAATATTATGTTGTGGCTTTATTACGTAGCGTTAATGTGAAGATTTGAGATTGAATTTGAGAACAATTAGTTGGAATGGATCACTTTTTGAGAATAGTTGGTTGGTATGATTTAGAATTGATGGAGTGTGATTTGCTAATTTTTTTAACTTAGGAGAGAGTCTTTTTTTTTTTTTTTTTAAATGAGAATGTTGACTCAACAGTTTCAATTTGTCTTTTATGATCTCCATCTCATTCTATCAACGTTTTATGTCAACATTTTGTGTTTAGTAGAAAAACTCAAATTAAAAAACCTTCTTTTCACCCCCATCTAAAGCATCCCCTCTTGCTCAAGGAAACTTAACTCCACAATCATTACATTAACTTTATTGTTTCACGTGCAGGTGTCTAGGTATTTTTTCTTGATCTAAATTATAACTGTATTTAGGTGTCATAGTTTCACATGTAATATGTTGTTGACAAAGAAATTTTTCTAGATTTACGGCAGGTCATTCTTAGACTATTTGGTTTGCAGAGAAATTGCATATCCTCCTAAAATGGTGAACATATTCTGTGATGATACTTTGACAAACTTCTTGTAAAATATTGTACTTGTAATTTCATTTTGAATTCTATGTAGTAGTTATCCTTATTCTAATAATTCATTTTTTTCCTTTCTTCATTCAAAATGATCTTTGTTGGCAGTGGCGGATCCATAATTTTTGGTTAGGAGGGACGAAAGTCTCGAGTGGTGTCGGGGGTTCGGGAGCGGGAGCCCCCGAGGCAAATTTTTTTGGGGTAATACAAGTTTTATACAAATTTTTGATTAAAAAATAGTGTAGGCAAGATCTCAGGAAAGACCTCCCTTAAAAATTGCACCCCTAAAAAAAAATTACACATTTTGCATACCTAATTTTTTTTTTTTTAATCTCAGGAGGGGCCTCCGCCCCTCCTGGCACCCCCCCTGCATCCGCCCCTATTTGTTGGGTCATTTTTGTCGAATTTTAAGCGGAGTTTTTTTGGACTACATTATGCCATGATTTATGAATTTATGAAATTTCTTGACTTGTGATTTCACGGGTCATACCACATCTTATTTTTGTTGATTGGATATGATTGTTTATTATTGTGGGAGGGATTGCAACAATTATATGTATGATTTATTGAAAATTAACATGTTAGATATATTAAATTTTTTACTTTAATTTGATGGTATAATTAATAGATAAGATTATATATTTTTATTTTTATTGAAATCTTGATCTAGAGTGGAATGGGATAACATACTCTACATAGAGCCAATTGAAAAAACTCATCTCACTTAATGCGTGAGTTTTATGAATTTGATTCTTAAATATGGAGGTGAGGTGATAGTTTTAAAATAGTGGTGAGATTTTATATAATTATATATGAAAAATAATATGTGCTTTATCTAATCCAAAATATAAATATAAATATTGTGTTTCCAATTATGAGTTTACCACGTGGCTCGTACAATTAAGACTATACATCTCTCTTATCTAATAATATAATCTTTTAAAAACGGTGATCAAAACTATCTTTCATAAAAAATGGCATTTTCATTCCAACCTCTTTCTCTTCGTTCTCTTTCATCTAAAACGTCACACGTCTCTCTTTATATTTTTACTCTCATTCAACGCTTCCATTATCACCGACGATGCTTGTTGGTTACAGTTCATAAGCTGTTACAGCTTAGAGCTCTTAAAGATGCAAAACTTTGAAAGTGCCTTTGGCACAAGTCCCACATCGGTGGGTTCCAACATTTGGATAGAATTAATATACTTTTTTTTGGAACTAAAGGTTCAGCCCTTTGGGCATTCAATGTTTTGTGGGTATGTGGGGCAGATCCAATGGGCCAAGTCACGCGCGCGCCGTCGCCCGGCCCGGCCCGGCCCGGATCCTGGGTCTTTAAATTGGGCTCATTAAGAAATAATTTTTTGGACAAATAAATTAACGGTTTTCGGCTTTAAAAATTAATTTTTAACAGTAATTAATTCCGAAAAAAAAACGTGGGCCTTTAACTGATTGAATTTTTCCACCCACGTTTTCAGTTTTCTCTCCACGTTTTTGCCCACTAACGGTAATTTCTTTTTTGCATAAAAAGAGGTTGAGACCTCCGTTTTCAACACAGTTCCAACAAAAGAAAAACCCACATACAGTTCATCTTCCAAACAGTTCTGAATTTTTTTTCCAGAATAATTAATCTCGTTTCACAGATTAATTATATCGTTAGAATCGAGCAATTATACAGAATGGGTGTACACAGACCGGGTTGATTTTTGTGCTTTATCAATCCGTATTTTCTGATTTTGGAGGCTGTTTTATCCTGGGGGTGGCGGGGCTTCGAGACTGTCAGCACACTTTGGGCAGAGCCGCGAAACACCTTAAAGAGAGCGACATTGTCCGCGACTCAGCCGTGTTCTAGACTGTCCAGTTCGGGATTTCTTATATTTTTCTGTCCCAAATTTATTTGCTCCAAAAATTGGGTAATTTCGTTCCTAATTTTTAATTCTGCATTTAATTATTTACTGCTGATATAACAATTTTAAGGTGATCTGAAAATTCTGCCATGGACGAAATTAACTCAAGTAACCTTAATAAGCCTTTCAAATATGAAGGCACCCATTTTAAACGTTGGAGCAAAAAATTGCTATTTTATTTAACTACGAAAAAAGTCGCATCATGTGTTCAATTTGACAAACCCGTAGTAAATAATCCACCTACTGTTGAGGAAAGCAAAACAATTAGAACTTGGGAGGAAAATGATTTTTTGTGCAAGAACTATATTCTGAATGCTCTAAGTGACGAACTTATGACTATTATGTCAATTATAAAACTGCGAAAGATGTTTGGGTTGCACTCTTTAAAAAATATGACACGGAGGAGGCGGGTGCTAAAAAATATGCCGTCAGCCGTTATTTGAAATTTCAAATGACGGATGATAAATCTGTTGTTGCTCAAACCCATGATTTGCAAATGATTGCCCATGAAATTATTTCTGAGGGCATGGCTTTAGATGAGCAATTTCAGGTGACTGTAATTATTGATAAATTGCCTCCACTGTTCAAAGAGTTCAAAAATATTTTGAGGCATAAGTCTAAAGAATTTTCACTAGAATCACTTATTACTAAATTGAGAATTGAGGAGGAATCCCGAAAACAGGACTATAAAGATGAAATTCTTGTTGTGTCTAACAACAAAAATCAGAAAAAGAACCACACTCCAGTTGTTTTAAAAGCAAACGAAAAAAATATGAAAAATCAGAAAAAGAGCCACAACCAAAATTTTAAAAATCAGACTCAGACTCAGAATAAGTATAAGAATCCTGGAAATGGACAGTCTAGCAACTCGGGACAGTTTCTCTGTTTCAAGTGTGGCAAGCCTGGCCATATGGCTCGCAAATGTCGCAATGTGCCACAAACACAAGCGAATTTGACCGAAGAGGACCTATGTGCTATGATTTCAGAAATCAATATGGTTAGCGGTGCCGAAGGGTGGTGGTTGGATACTGGCGCTTTCCGCCATATCTGTTATGACCGTACTCTGTTTAAGACTTATTCTGAGACTGCAGATAAGAAGGTGTTGTTGGGTGATTCTCACTCCACTGAGGTTGCTGGTACTGGAAATGTGGAATTGAAGTTCACTTCGGGAAAGACTGTTATCCTCAAAGAAGTTCTTCACACTCCCGAGATAAGGAAAAATTTGGTTTCGGGCTATCTTCTCAACAAAGCTGGCTTTACTCAAACTATTGGTGCTGATTTATTTACTTTGACCAAAAATGGAATTTTTATAGGCAAAGGTTATGCCACTGATGGGATGTTTAAATTGAATGTTGATGCAATGAATAAAATTTCTCCTTCTGCTTATATTGCTTGTTCATTTAATATTTGGCATGCTAGGTTTTGTCATGTTAATTAACGACTTGTTAAAAATATGAGCACTTTAGGATTAATTCCAGAATTATCATTAAATGATTTAGAAAAATGTGAATGGTGTAGTCAAGCAAAAATCACTAAGACACCACATAAATCTGTTTTTAGAGAATCTGAACCACTTGATTTAATTCATTCGGATATTTGTGAATTGGATGGTGTCACAACTAGAAATGGCAAACGTTATTTTATTACTTTTATTGATGATTGTTCTGATTATTCGTTTGTGTATTTAATGAAAAATAAAAGTGAAGCGTTTGACATGTTTAAAATTTTCCTAAATGAAATTGAAAATCAATTTAATCGGAAAATAAAAAGGTTACGTAGTGATAGAGGGACCAAATATGATTCTGGACCATTTATTGAATTTTATAAAACCCACGGTATTATTCACGAAAAAACTGCCCCTTATTCGCCCGAAATGAACGGTAAAGTCGAAAGAAAAAATAGGACATTAACTGAATTAGTTGTGGCTATTTTATTAAATTCAGGGGCTGCCTCACATTGGTGGGGTGAAATTATTTTGACTGTGTGTCACGTGCTTAATAGAATTCCTAAGACTAAAATAAAAATATCTCCTTATGAAATTTGGAAAAATATTAAGCCCAACGTGTCATACTT